>BCJH01000023.1:41924-288206 GCA_001600275.1 Cutaneotrichosporon curvatum | reverse complement strand
GAGACGACGGGGGGAGCCGACGAGGAAACGACGGGGGGAGCCGACGAAGAGACGACGGGGGGAGCCGACGAAGAGACGACGGGGGGGGCCGAAGACGAGACGACGGGAGGGGCCGACGAGGAAACAACGGGGGGAGCGGAGGACGAGACGACGGGAGGGGCCGAGGACGAGACGACGGGGGGAGCCGAAGACGAGACAACGGGGGGAGCCGACGACGAGACGACGGGAGGTGCCGACGACGAGACGACGGGAGGGGCCGAAGACGAGGGAACGTTTCCGTTGGGGGTTACGTTGAGGAGAACGGTGTACTGGCAAGTCTGGCTGTCGTCGGCGCCCGAGGGGGTGATGGTGACAGTGACCTCCTGGCCCTGGGCAGCAGCACCCTTGAGGGTCTGGCTGGGGTTGCCAGAGTTGACGGTGACCTGGGACTTCTGGCCGGTAGCCTTGTTCTCGAGCTCAGCAACGAGCTGGACGGGGTTGGACTTGGAGACGAGGGCGACGGTCACATCGAGCGACTCCGAGGTCTTGCCGGTGTAGGTGAAGACAGCCTTAGAGTTGCCAGTGCAGAGACCACCGACGCTGACCTCGTCCACGATGGGGCCTCCAGAGTCCCCAACGTCGTTACCGCTGCACTTGCCGTCGTTGTTGGTGATACCGTTCTTAATGACAGCCTGGAGGAACGCCTGCTGAGCAGCAGCGCTGTTGATCGTCGCGGCAGTACCACCGGTAGCCTGGACAGCAGCCGAGACACCCGCGTCGAGGTCGGTTCCGCCACCCTGGCCGAAGAGGGCGTCGATGAGGTCGCCAAGAAGACTCTTGTTGGTGCCCTTGATCTTGGGGTTGAGGTGGCCGAGCGAGACACGGACACCCTTGTTCTTGGCGTCGTTGATGACCTGGATGAGCTGCTTCTTGTTGTAGTCCTGGCCGTCGGTGAACACGACGATACCGCCGCGACCGTCAACGTTGCCAGTCTTCACGACCTGGTTGAGACCCTCGGCAACGCCCTTGTAGACGCTGGTTCCACCCGAGGCCCTGACCTTGTTCACAGCGTTGATGGCCTGAGCGTTGGGGTCGCCCATAGGGTAGTGGACTTGGGCATTGAGGTCGAAGCCGACAACAGCGATCCGGTCCGCCTTGTTGGTTGCGGTAGCCTCGGCAGAGGAGGTAAGGTAGTTGATGAGGTCCTTGCTGCCGGCAAGACGCAGGTTGTTCCTGTCCGTCTGGGCGTTGGATCCAGAGCTGTCAATAACTACGGAGACAATGCGGCCGGGGTTGTCACACTTCTGCTCGGCGCGGGGCATGAACTGCGGGCTGGGCAGGGCGCTGGCGACAGCCGCGAGGAGGGTGAGACCAGCGAAGAACTTCATCGCGGTCGAAGAGGAAGAATGAAAAGGAGGAAGATGGGGAGTCGAAGACTGAAAGGGACTGTGTCGCGAGGGCGATTAAAGAATGACTGGAGTGAGGGGCGACAACTACTTGAACAAAGCTGGGGCTCTTGGAAGCCAAGGATGTCGTCCTTATATCTACTGCCCAATGCAAGTCATCAGATCGCGTCCTGTTGGGCTTTGCGATCGCTGGGATTCGGGAGCGGCGCCTCACCGGGGAGGGGAGGAGAGCGAGATCACCGTCACGGATGACATTAGTGAGTTTCCAACGCGTTAACTCCGTATGGCCAGGGGGGTTAGAAGTCAGTCGCTCCCGATGCTGTAAGTTCCGCTACTGTTAGACGGGACAGAAACCCAACTGGCATCTCTACCCCTGTTGAAAGATCCGGAGGCGCATGAGTACCGTGAGTGTGAGGAGGACACAACGGGAAGAGGCAGTTCTGTCGATGTTTTGGTGGCAGTGTGCGGGTCGTGGCAGACGCGAAACACACTAGCTTGTCGTACCTGGGCACTGGCCGCCTGCTCGTTTGGTCAGTGATGACAATCGTCCGCCCTTCAATAGCTGGGGACGGGCTGGGGTTCTAAGCCTTCCGCCCACCTTGTCTCTTGCAGCGAGGATACGGTACGGCGCGGGTTCGCTGTCAATTGTTACGCGTGTCGAGACGCCATCGTTGATGTTGGGATGAGCAGAAGGGTGCAGCAGCGGCCACGATCGTTACACAATAGCCCGGAAGGCCCGTCAACAGGGCTGCGATGTCTTAGACTGTTGCCGAAACCTGCGGGAACCCGCTGCCGAGCATGATTCTCGAAGTGGAGGACGAGCAGCTCCAGCTGCCACTTACAGGTCCAATGGTTGTGATCAACCTCCTCCTCAACTGCATAAACAGCGGAAGTGAACCCGACTCAGGTGTCTTGGCCCGGGGGCAGCAGGATCGGACGCGTCTGGTACTGGTGCCGTCCCGTAGAGATTGCAGCAAGTTGGTCTACCCGGCCTAGGCACAACAGCTGCCAACAACCTTCCGAGATCCAGCACGGCTCCCCTTGTGGCTATTCAGAGCTGTCAAGGATATACAAGCATCCCTCAGCATATCCAATGGTCGATGTATGTGAGGTTGAGACGTTTCAAGATGCTCTCCGCCAGGGCTGATGGGGCGGAGTAGGGGATATCAATTGATGTTGTTGATATCCACCGCGCGACGTTCGGGGAAGTAGGCACGGGCTCCCGGAATCGGCTTCAGATACGCGTTCGTCCCGTGTGTCTCAAGGGACGCGTTTATCTCTTGCAGTCAACTAACTCTTCTGTCATCGCGAGATTGCGACCATTCTGACTAACAGTAGCCTCTTCTGACGTGCTTACTTCTGCGACGTTGGGGCTGCATCGTGCCAAAAGGGCCGTGAAGCGTAGATCAAGGCACACAGAACAACCTTGTTCTTTCCCTTCGAAAGGTCGCGCTCACCAAGGTGCATTAAATCGACTGACGTATGTGTGTCGTTCTTGAATGTCGTCTTGCACGTTTACATGACGCGGACGCTGGGACACAATCCCGTCACAGATCAGCTCATCTCCTGAGTGCAGCCCGTCGACTGCTATGTTGGGGAGCGGAAAGCCATGCTGACGAACGGAGCACCTGCGGCATGCGCGGTATGTGTTATGCTGGCAGTCCGGTCGTGCACCGAGCTGCCCTGTTGAACTGTGGAAGCTTTTTCTGAACCCGATGTCTCACAGCTCAAAGCTGAAACGCTCGGAACACGCGCTCAGAGGTACGAGCTGTACTACAGACGCGGCTCCATCCGACCGGATAACCAGACGTATACGAGGTATATGCGAAGAATCCCACCGACCCAATCAAACCATCGGTATGACAATGGCAGATGTAACATCACGCGCCCGACGTTTCGAGTAGGCGGCGCCTGGCGGGGGTAAGCAGGAGCAAGGGCAATCATGTGAGTTCCCCAATTCCCCCGGCAAGGAGAAGTACACAGTGATGGAGGGGTGGGTGGATCAGTGTGCGGCAGCAAGAGAAGCTTGCACGCAACTCCGTCCCGACAGGTTGCTGCTGTGGGGAACTGCATCGCATAGCCTTGCACGAACTGGAACACTTACATGTGATCTCGGACCCGACTCTTTTCTGCTGATGACATCTCTTCTGCAAGGCAGTAGCGATTGCGCGATAGGTCATTGGGTGCGCCAAGCTATCCATCGCTATTCATAGCTGGCAGGCCGTCAAACACATGCGTGCAGAGCGTCGCGAAGTGAATGGTCGTTGAGGGCAGCTGGAATAGCATCGCGCTAGCAGTGTCGGGCGACTAGAGCACCGTCAAGTCCTCATAGTGACTTCGAGTCCGACTGAGAATCCGTCAACGACTATATATCATTGGCCATCTTTGTGGCCATCTCGCTTGACATGTGCTGTCTCGGCTGCTAGACCGTAATCTCGGCTCCAGATTCTTGTCTAGACGACGGTGGCGAGCATTTGCTCCCGCAAGACCACAACTACTACGCATGTTTCGAACTAAAACATCTCAATGACGCCGACGCGGCCATAGTCCGGAAGGCATCGGTGAAGGAAAAGAGGCTACAGACAACTTGGATAGAGAACAGCTCAATTACAATGCCTAGGCGAACCCTCACATGTCTCAGGCGACGGCTTACATCGTCCCCTCAAGAACATCCTAAGCGGCGTGATAAAAAACCTATTTGATGTGAATTTTGCGACATTCTCGGTTACCTCGTCGGCCGCACTGATTTCGGTGCTCTTTGGTCTCGTCTATGTCCTGTAGAGTATGCATGTCATGTTCCTGAGCATGCAGAGTGTACTAATGCAACGTATGTGTTGATTCGAGGGTGCCTGCTTCGCTTTTCTTGATCTCAGGATAGCATCTCTATCGGCCGACCTCGAACGCAGCGACTTATCAGATACTTGGAATTGTCGGACTACTGTTCTTGATGTTCACCACGGTGATGGAACTGCAACTCAGTATGTCCTACGCAGTTACTTTCACTGCAAAGCTAGGTAACGACTCCTCATCCATCGGAAGCTCTTA
The DNA here is from genome assembly GCA_001600275.1 of Cutaneotrichosporon curvatum. NCBI lineage: Eukaryota > Fungi > Basidiomycota > Tremellomycetes > Trichosporonales > Trichosporonaceae > Cutaneotrichosporon > Cutaneotrichosporon curvatum. The sequence goes on along the minus strand of BCJH01000023.1, from coordinate 283,776 downwards.
AGGCAGACAAGAAATCTTGATGGAACCCACCCAAGAACATTGCCAACCATGGACCGCGCAGCCCTCGACCGGAGCTTGTCGATCACGGCTGCACCAGCAGCGGATGATCGACAGCCTAACGAGAGTGCCATGGATGTTGAAACACCATCAGTGTCTGAGAAGGACAACAGCTCCTTGAACGGCAGTGTCGACCAGGCCATCGGTGTTTCCAAGATCGAAGCCTTGTGTGAGTAGATCAGCTGAGGGTAGGAACTTACATCAGATGTTGTCTTCGGCAGAGGATGGAAGATGTGGTCTCTGTGGGCGTCCATCGTGTTGTTCGCATACGTCTACACACTTAGCCAGAGCACTACACATGCCTGTGGGTTGCATTGGTACATTAACGCTGAAACCAGTCGCGTCGTTCGCCACATCGAGCTTCGGGGACCACACCATCGTCTCTACCATCTCGGTTATCACCACAATCGTACACGCTGTGTCGCAGCCTGGTATTGCCAAGATTGCTGATCTCGTTTCAAGACCAGCTGCACTTTCTTTCGGCCTCTTCTTCTACACTCTTGGGTACATTGTTACGGCAGCTAGCAATCATATCGATGCTGTAGTTGCTGGGCAGGTCCTGTACAATCTCGGCACCAGCGCACTCACCCAGGTCAACGCTGTCCTTCTCGCCGACATCACTCCGCTTCAGTGGCGCAGCGCGGTATTTGGAGCAAACCAGCTGCCATGGGTTATTAACGCCTTCATCTCAGGCTATATCACTGCCGGCATCTCTGGATACTCTCAAAATGGCTGGCGTTGGGGGGTGAGTTCATCCTGCTGGCACCGTTGACGACAAGTACGGCATGTTCTGTATCATCATGCCCGTTTGCCTCGCCCCGATGCTGATCTTACTGTTCTGGGCGCACCACCGTGCAAAGAAGCTCGGTGCGCTGACTCTCACCTCGACGACGCACACGCGTCAGAAGGTGCTGGAGGAGCTTGAGGCACCGCGTCGCAAGTGGTGGCAGACCATTGCCCACCACTTCGTTCTGGTTGATGGCTTTGGTCTCTTGTTGGTTGGCTTCTCCTTCGCCTGCCTCCTGATCCCTGCTACGCTGTCGACGACGGCCAAGGGCGGGTACCATAACCGTAAGCCGTGCTGTTTGCAGACCTGATAACAGCATCACTTATCGCCATGCTCGCGGTTGGCGGCGCACTCTTTATCGCTTTCCTGGGATGGGAGTTCCGCTTTGCGTCGTATCCCATCATGCCTCGCCGCGTGATGAACCGCACCTTCGTGCGTCAGATTCAAAGTCATTCTAACCGCAGATCTGCTGCATCATCATCGACTTCTTCTACTTCTTCACCACATACCTCACGGACACCTACCTTCTCTCTTGGGTGTACATCATCAAGCCAAACTGGAGGTTGGTACTCAAGTCAAGCTCACTGACGTTAGCGATCGTAACTACACGTACTTCTCCAACATCTTCACTGTTGGCCTGTCGATCTTCACTTTCCTCGCAGGTCTCATCCAACGCTACACGCACAGGTACAAGGCTATGCAGGTCTGCGGCCTCATGATCCGCTGCTTGGCGGAAGGCCTGCACTTCTACGCCGTGCACAGCAACCCCTCCGACGCAGTCATCGTCTCGGCCCGCGTCCTCGTGTCCATGGGCGGTGCCTTCTCGATTGCGTGCACGCAAGTTGCTGGTCAAGGGTCAGTGCCACACACCGACATGGCTCTTGCGATGGCAATCCTGACTCTGTGGACCCAGCTGGGGGGGTCCGTAGCCTCTTCCATTGCCGGCGCGGTATGGAATTACCAAGTTCCAAAGAGGCTGGAGGAGTATCTTGGGGCAACGCACAATGCAACCGAGCGCGCCCAGATCTTCGGCAGCATCATCGTCGCGCGCAAGGCTGAACCGCACGACTTGGTCAGCAGGGCGTATACCGAGTCGCTCTGGGGGTTATTCCTGGGCGCGGTTATCGTGTCGTTCATCGGCATTTTCGCAGGTCTTGCGCAGAAAGACTTTTACCTCGGGACGTCGCACAACTCCATCGAGACCCACAAGGTGATTCATATGCTCGGCAAGGACGATGTAAACGACGAGGCTGTTGCCGCCAAGGCTGCCCACGTCGAAGAGGCAATTCGCCAGCAGGTTGTGCAGGAGAAGCTGGGCCGACAGGTTTAGCTGGACAACGAAAAGTTAGATAGAGTTAAGCTAGGGTAAGAAGTGAAAAAGATACAGCAGAACACGCTGTGAATAGACAGAACCAAGAAGAAATAGACAGAATGCAGCCAATAGATGGAAACCCACTTGCCCTCTATCGCTTGTGGGTCGAGGTTGTGCAGCGGAATCGAGAGCGCACGCCTCACAATTTGGGGGGCTCGCGGTTGCCTGCCTCCCGGATCTTCGGTAACCTCACGCCCGCCAGCACGTCAGGATTCTCGCTGTCCACCGCATCCCAACTGGCATCAGCATCTTCCTCGCCATAAAGGATTGACTCACGCCGGCCATCGCAATGGGAGGTCGGTGGCATCTTCCCAATCGAGTCCGCGGCCACGGAACACTCCCTTGACAAGCTTCTGGTACTCGGACCAGAAGACTCCATAGCCCCGGCTAGTGAGGTGCAAGCCATCACTGATGTCAGCTGTGCTCGAGGCACATGGGGGCCGCCCTCTCAAGCTCACCTGAGATAGTTGCGCAACCCTTCTCCTTCACCGCCAGCGGCTGCAAGGACGGCCTCGTGCATGTCCACCGTGCCGATCGCCCAATTCTTGCCCACAGCTTGCTTCGATGCGTACTCCTCCCCGAGCTTCTTCACAACGTCGACATACGCCTTCGTCGTGTCAGGTTTGCGTTCCTTCGCGAAAGGCACATCGTCGCCCATCATCCCGACGTAGAGCGGCGGTGGAGTGACGAGCACAATGTTCAGCCCAGGAGTGTGAGCAACCGCATATGGTGAATCCTCCGCTGTCAACGCCTCGAGGAAGAAGCGCAGATTCTCCTCATACTCCTCCACTGGGACGTGTTGCGACCGTTTCGGCGCCTGCGTTCCAGGCAGGACTGAGTCATTCGCACCTGCCAGTCAGTCGTCGGTGCTAGCTTGCTCTGCGTACCGAACCAGATCGTTACCAGTCGGACTGCAGGTGCCGAGTCGCCGCGTTTTGCGAAGATTGTCGGGAAGATCTGGCGAGCCCTGCTGATCAGCACCCCGTGTCGCACAGCCTCGGTGTCACCTACCATCGTGTGTTGTAGCCCCCGTAGCCTCGATTCAGAATGTCTAGCGTGCGTCGGTATGCAGCTGGAGGTCAGATGTGCCGAGCAGCATACGCACCGGAGAACCGCGCTTGCATGGATTCACTCTCATACTGCTGAGAGGTTATGGAGTCGCCCTGAGGATGTCAGCAAAAGCGGAAGAGACCACTCACGAAGAGGACAGCGCAGTCCTGGAAAGGAGCAGCCATTGGTTTATATATGCTCGCAAGCACAAGCAGTATGGCGCGGAGACCTGACAGGCTCTGGGTGCGAGTGAGAGAAGAGAGTCGCGTGGGCAGATGCGAGCTGAGGGTGAAGTTGATAAACAAGACCAGACGATACAGAAAACCGGGCCGATGGCTCATCGCGGCTACTTTTGCTCGGGTCGGCTTCTTTCGTGTTCCCCGAGTTAGGATGTGGCTGCACGATTTGACCAACTTAAGCGCAACGTCTATCATCTCCCAGTCTATAATCATGCATGGTAGTACAGAAAGTGTATGCAATCTCGAACCCGATCCCAGAGTGGCCATGAACTAATTCCGCTTCTTCTTCTGAGACTTGGCAATGCGCTTGAGAGCCCTGGTCTCCTTGCGCATGCGCGCATCGACAATCTTGTACTTGCCCTTGACGCCCTTGGGTCGGCCCTTGACACCACGGTTCGCACCCTTCGCAACAACGAGCTTCTTGTCGGGCTTCTTGTCGCCACTCCTGGCAGCACGACGAAGCAGTTTGGAAACCTGGCGCGCCTTTTCGCCGTCGTTGAGGTCCTCCGTCTCCATGACACCGTCGGCCTTCTTCTTGGCCCTCTCGAGACGAGTGTGAGCCAGACGCTTCTTGCGCATCTTGGCCTCTGCCACCTTCTTGATGGGGCGGGCGTCGAGTGCACGCTGGCGGTCGCGCAGGGCCTGCATGGCCTCCTTGGTGATGGGGATGTTGGGGCGGTACGTCTTGGCCTCGTCGTCGAGGAACCAGGATGGCAGACCGTCCTTGTTGAGGGTGGACAGGCGGTTGAAGCCTTGGTCAATCAGCTGCGATGCAGTGATCTCGCGGTTCACAAGCTTGTTGGCGAGCGTTTGCGCCTCGGCAGTGAGAAGACCCTTCGCTTACTGTTAGCGGTGCGGACGACATCTGTACTCACCCTTGATCTTCTTCTGCAAGACTTCGTCCTGGTCCTCGTCATCGACATCCCACTCTGGCTCGTCGTCGACCTCCTGAGGCACAATCTCGAAGTCATCGTCGTCTTCCGCTTCACCCTCCAGTGTGGAAGAGACGGAGTCGTCCATGTCGACGTCGCCATCCTCGCTCTCCTCCTCATCCTCATCACTGTCGTCCTCATCCTCGTCCATGTCATCATCCTCCTCGGACTCGTCATCCCCATCAAGAGCAGCAAGGTCGCCGACGTCCTTGAAGACACCCTGGTCGAACCAGACCTGCGCCTGCCTGCTCATCTCCGCGCGCTTGTCCACGGTGCTGAGCGACGTCAAGAGGCGACTTGCCTCCGCTGGTGCTTGGGCCGTGGGGCGGATAGTGATCTTGGACTTCTTCTTCGGCTTGGACTCGGTAGCCTCGTCGTCCGAATCAGAGTCGTCACTGTCGACATCCTCTCCCAGCTTGGCCTTCTGGGCCGCCACGACGTCCCAACCACCCTCACCCTCGCTCTCCTCCTCATCGTCCTCATCGGCGTCACCACGGCGAGGAACGCGGACCATGCCGTCACGGTAGCCCTTGTCCACACCGTCGTCGCTGTCCTCGCCCTCCTTGATGCCGTGCCAGGAGTCGTAGTTGCGGTCACGCATACGCTCCTGCTTGACCTTCCACTTGGCGTCACGATCGGCCATGCGGTCCTTGTAGTCGTCGTACAGGCCGTCAAGGTCGCCCTCCAGGTCGGCCAAACGGAGTTCGCGCTCCTCGTCTGATGAGAGGACTTCATCGTCCTCCTCTGCAACAAGCTCGGCGGACGCCTCATCCTCCGACTCGGACATGCCGTCTGCGTCCCGAACGATGTCGCCAAGATTACGGCCGCCAGCGCGGGAGAGCTCACGCTCGCCTTCGCCGAGGTCGAACATCTCCTCACCCGCCAGTGCGCGGTCCTCCATGTCGAGATCAGTTGGCGCCGTCATACCGAGCTGCAGCTTCTGCATGGTCTTCGCCTTGATCTCGTTCTTGCGTTTCCGCTCACGGCGCTGCTTGGCCTTCTTCTCCTCATGGAGACGCTTAAGCTGAATGTTAGCGGGATAAGATAAGCTTCCTCACCTCCTCAGTAATCTGCTCCTCCTCGTCCATCTCGTTGACCTCGATGTCCTCAGTCGCCTCGTCCGCGGCGCTTGCCTTGACGTCGATGCCGAGCTCCAAGCGCATAGCCAGACGCCACTTCATCAGGCGCTTGAAGTCACTCTTGCCGAGGACCTTCAAATCCTCAGCGCTGGCCAGGATCTCTGGAGTCGTGTGACGCGACTTCATCCACTCCTTCTCCTCGTCCGACTTGAAGGCGATGGTGTTCATAGTACCAAGGATGGCAACAGGGTCGGCGCCCTTGATGAAGTCGGATGCTGTGGCAGAGTGGAACAGAGTGTAGTCTCCATCTGCGTAACCATCACGTTGACGACGCTTCTTCTCCGGGTTGTAAACATTGGCGTGGGCATGGGCGCTACCGGCCGCAATGCGCGAAGCCAGCTTGGCCGCGGCGGAAGTAGATACAGGGGCGTGGCTCTTGTTCTCCTCTCCCTCGACAATGGAAAGGGGCAGTGCTCCTGCCTCCTTGAAGACGTGCTTCGGGTCGAGGAACTTGGGGTCGATGTGCTTCGGCGCAATAAAGTCGCGGCAAACGACGAAGATCTCAGCCGAGACGTTACGAGAACTGGGGGGCTTGGTCGCCTCGACGGACTTGAACAGCTGGCCGAACACCCACATAAGGTTGTTGTAGTCTTGCGAGCGGAAAACCTTGGTGATAAAGTTACCACCCTTGTCGAGGAACTCGCACGCGAGCTTGAGCGACTGCAGGACAAGCTCGTTCTGGGTGAACGCATCCTGCACCCATGCGGAACCGACGTTGGGCGCACCGTCGTGAAGAACAAGGTCGGCCTTCCAGTCGTGCATGTGTCCCCTCAGCTTCTGGCGACACTCTGGCGTCGTGATATCCGACTGGAACGCGATGACATGGTTCAACGGCTTGATGGGCACGAGGTCGACACCGATGATGAGACTACCCTTGGGCATGTACTTCTCCGCGACTTGAAGCCAACCACCAGGGGCAGCACACAAATCGATACAGCATCGTGACTTGGAGAGGAAGTCGTACTTGCGGTTAAGATGAATGAGCTTGCTATCGGAGGTCAGGACAAGGTCTGGTATCGGTTCGAGCACAACTCACAATGCTGAACGAGCACGGTAGCCCTGCTCCTTTGCAAGGCGGTAGAACTTGTCTAGACGCCCTTTGCCCGACTTCTTGTCGTGCTTTCCCATCTTGAAGAGCTGGGTTGAGGGAGGGTGTAAGCTGTAAGTGACCTGCCTGACCAGCGATTCCACACCAGGTCAACAGATGCAGCCGTTCTTCAAAATCTCTGGCGTGCCTTGTTGATTCTGCTTCCGCGTCTGCTGGGTGGCAAATGCACGTGTCGTAAATGCGGGGAACAAATAATAAACCGCCGTCAGGGCCAGGGGTTTCACGGCGCGACTGGTCTTTTGGCCCGTTCAGTTGTCAACAACAACCCGACAACCAAGGAGGACAACTCATCGGACTCACACCGCGACACGACCGCGACGGGTTCTTTGATGGGCACCACCACCAATACCACACGGCTCACCTCCCTCCTCAGTACGTGTTCGCATATGTCCGTGTAAGGCAAGCAACGACGACCTATCGACAACCTCGGAACCCGGCACCAAACATCAAGCACCCTCGCATCACAACCGTACCTCGACAAACACAGCGCACGGCATGGGCGACACCGACAACCCCACCTCCAGCGGCACTTCGCCCTCGCCTTCCATCTACTCTTACCAGACGAACCGTCTATCCCAGAAGCCCAGCGCGACAGGTGGGGTCGCAAGAGCTCCCATGTCGTCCGAAATGCCCAGCACAGGTCGCCCGGTGTCGCGGATCGGCTCTCTCTTTGAGGATACCACCGTGCAAGGTCTGCGAAGGTCTGGTTCTGGTGCCCGAATCAACAATTCTCAAGGCGGAGCTGGCGGCAAGTCCATAGATCGCGTCCGCGGTCAGTGGGAGGCCAAGATCGAAGCAGCAGCGACTGAGGCAGATCAGCCACCCCCTCCTACGCTCCGCCGTCCGCGCAGTGCACTGTTGGCCTCGTCGACTACAGCTTCACACCAGTTCAGACCCGCGTCGCCTGCTTCCGGTGTCAACGCAGTCGCCAAGACAACCACCTTCGATGGCGACTCGGTCTCCTCTCGCTCATCGGATCGCTCTAGTAAACGCGCCACCGTTGCTGGTGTGGCTGGCTGGGATGCCAGCAAGCTGGAGGACCGGACGCCCATTGTGCCTCGGGCATCGTCTCCCGCTCTGTCCAGTGCCTCGGTTGGTGCGTCTTCAACTGCCTCTACGGTCGCTCCCTCAACAGTCTTCCCGTCCATGGACACCCTGGAATCCGCCCTACCGCAATCAAAGTCAGTATCCGATACACTTGCTGAAGCGCGAGCCAATGCGCTTCGCCGGCTAGAGGCGAAGAAGGCGGCCGGCATCGTCATTGAGGAGCCCAAGATCGACCTCCCACCCATGCCGACGATTCCTTCCCCTCCCAAGCGCTCGACCATCCCGCTCAACCCCAAAAGGTCATCGGCCACCCTTGCACAAAGTCCAGCCCCCTCCAAAGCCGATGGGCCGCCATCTGAGGGACCTGCGACCCCCAGTCGTGAGAGGACTACTTCCGCCAACACCGTGCGAAAGACGCCGTCAGCCTTGGCTCTTGCTGCCAAGTTCGAGGTGAAGGAGAAGGAGAGGAACGAACCAGATATTGCCTTTCTTCGATCCCGCCTCAACTCCTTCAACAAGGATACCAGCTCACCGTCTGCCCGCGTCGCGCCTTCTCCATCCACCCAGACATCGTACAGGGACCTACTGCAGCCAGCCAAGACCGACGTTCCACGCTCGCGACCTGCCTCCATCATAAATCACCCGGCGGTTGCTACACCGACAACCGATAGGCAATCCTCTAGTCCAGACAGCGGTTCGTCAGTGCTGCGCAAAGTTAAGAGCTTTGACGCAGGGGAGACCCCAGTCGCGCGCAGAATGAAGAGTTTCGATATGGGAGCTCGCGCTGGGGCGTCGACTACTCCGAGTCGCAGCGCGATCCCAGTCAACCCCACGGCACCCGGGACCACAGCGACTGCAGCCAAGGTGGCTGAGCCGATGGGGTCAGCCGTCGCATCCTCGGAGATTGCTATTCCCCCAACTGCAGAGAAGAAGTCACCCGAGAAGGCGGCCAAATTTGCTGGTCTCACGTTCCGTGCACCTACCGGCCCGCCGAAGGGAGCGGTGTCCTCACTAGCCAACCGTTGGGCCGCAGGCGATGGATCGGGTTCCAGCGTTGCCGCGGCACCTGGACCGCGGGAGCGGATCCCATCACTCAGCAGCGACCGCCGTCGGCTGGGCAAGCACCTGCCACGAATCGTATCAGGAGATCTGGGTTGGGATGGCGACGGACGTCGTCCGAGTCAGCCTCGCGTCGCTTCTGCGGCGAGAACTCGCAAGGCATCACTTGGAAGAACAGCCTTAGCCCCGGCAGCCGAAGAAAACACACCTCCTCGTGAGAGCAAGCAACAAGAGCGTTCTGCACCCTCGACGCCTACCACAAAGCGGCCACTTGCCCCATCGGCTTCCACCAACCAGGCCGTCACTGTGCAGCCGGCAACCCCATCAACTCCCCGAAAGCAGTCGTCGAAGAACTCGGCACTCAACTTGATCACTCCCAGGGCGCAAGTGTCTGGTGCTGAGATGAAGGGACTCATGAGCGCCGTGGGAGCTGCCTCGGCTCGCAAGGACCCAGACACTGGCGAGGGAGTTGCGGGCATGTCGAACCGTTTACGCCTTTCCTCCCGACTTCCCTTGGCTGCCTCATCGGCCAAGCTCGCCCCTGCTCCTCTGCCGTCCAAGCGTCTAGCAGGCAACTGGATGGACAAGCAACGCCACGACCTGGCCGCATACGAATATCTCTGCCACGTCGGTGAAGCGCAACAGTGGATTGAAGGCTGCCTTGATGAGGAGCTGGACTTTGGTGTGACTGAGATGGACGACGGCCTGAAAGATGGTGTCGCGCTCGCAAAACTCGCTCGAGTCTTCCAAGGTGAAGAGGTCGTGAAGCGCATCTGGACGGAGGACAAGCACCGCTTCCGCCAAAGCGACAACATCAACTACTTCCTCAACTTTGTTCGCACTGTCGGCATGCCAGAGACGTTCATCTTCGAGCTCACGGACCTGTACAATCAGAAGAACATCCCCAAGGTCATCTTCTGTATTCACGTGCTCAGCCACCTGCTGGCGCGCTTAGGTCGAGCTGAGCGTATGAACAACCTCGTCGGACAGTTCGAATTCACAGGTAAGGACCAATGGAGTGCATCAGCTGACGCCCAGATGAGCAGCTGAAGGCGACTGAAAAGGGTATCCAAGGCATCGCCATGCCCAACTTCCAACAAGTTGGCCAGACTCTTGCAAAGGAGGCCAGCTGGGAGGCACCCATCGAGGAAGAGGAAGAGGAGACCGAGGATGAGAGTGAGTAGCGACTGGGGTTACAATCTGACAGCAGGACGCGATCGGGAGCTTCTCGAGTGTGAAGACGCGATCCGCTCTCTACAGCAGCACCTTCGCGGATCCCTCGCCAGACAGCGCAAGACCCGTGTCAAGGCACAGCTCAAGTTGGTCACTCCCATCGTAACTCGACTTCAGTCCCAAGCTCGCGGTCACTCCTCCAGAAGGGCAGTGAAGGTCGAAAAGCAGACGCATCGCCAGCTTGGAAGCTGGGCAACGTCCCTGCAAGCTGTTTCGCGGACCTTCATTTCTGGTCGTCGATACCAACAGCATGTCACAGGCGTTCGGGGATCAGAGCGGCCAATAGTCGGCGTGCAAGCTCACGCTCGAGGCATGTTGGCACGGATACGGTACGACATGAAGCAGAACGATCTCGACCGCTCTCGCAGGGCTTTCATCGGCGTGCAGGCATATGCTCGTGGCCGTATGGTACGTGCTTCTTGCAAGCGCGACCGATCGGCTATTTACCATCCATCAACAGCCAGAGCAGTCACCGGGGTTCAAGCTGTCCTCCGGGGCAGGTTGCAGCGCCAGAAGGCCGCAAAGGAGCAGCAAGTCGTGCAATCGCAGTCGTCGACCTTTGTGTCTGTCCAGAGTCATCTGCGTGGTGCGCTCGTCCGCCGTCGCCAGCGTGCGAGGGAGCAGAAGATGGACGACGCAACGGACTACATCGTAGCTATCCAGGCTGTGGTCCGAGGTGTGCTCGCCCGCCAGCGAAAGCAGGTGTTCAGCCGCGATGCCGTGCAGGTTAAGACTTCCGTCTCGTCCTTCCAGGCCTTAGCGCGCGCTCGTCTGGCCAAGAAGACCCATGCCAACATGCAGAAGCAGCTCGCCAAGGTTGAGGTGGCTGGCTCTATCGGTGGCCTCCAGGCCTTTCTGCGAACCAAGCTCGCAAAGCACAAGACTGTCGAGCAGAAGAAGAAGCTGGAGTTTGTCCAACCCGATGTCGTTGGCTTCCAAGCCCACGCGAGGGGTGTCCTCGCTCGTCGCGAGTTCGAAGAGTGGCGGGAGTACCTCCTGGACCCTCATACACAAGGCGCTCTCGTCTTCCTCCAGTCCCTCGTGCGGGGATTCATCGCTCGCCGCCAGTACTGGATGCGCAAGGCGTACCTGTTCCACAACCAGGAGAAGATCGTCAAGGTCCAGGCTCTGTGGCGCGGACGTCAGCAACGGAGGATGTACAGCCGCCTCATCACCGGCTCGGGTGTGGATGTGCCCACGATCCAGAACTACATGCACCTCCTCGACGACACTGAGAACGACTTCCGCGATCAACTTCACATCGACACTCTGCGCAAGGAGGTTGTTGACCTCCTGCGGACCAACCAGACACTCGAGACTGAGGTTGGAGAGCTTGACACCAAGATTGCTCTCATTCTTAAGAACAAGATGTCCTTTGAGGATCTTGTTCGTGCCAAGCGCCGTCATGGTCTCCCGGCCGAGGAGACGTTCCAACCCCCCGGGGGTGGTGATCCATTTGTTGGTGTTCACCTCGACAGGACCAGCCAGCGCAAGCTGGAGCTGTTCGAGCACCTCTTCTTCACGCTGCAGACCGAGCCGCAGTATCTCTCCCGCCTACTACACAAGGCCGCGCAAGACCCAGAGATGGAGAAGGACTGCCGCCTCATTGAAGCGGTGACGCTTATACTCTTCGGTTTCGGCCACGACAAGCGCGAGGAGTATCTCTTCCACAAGCTCTGCCAGATATCCGTGCACGAGCAGATACTCCGCTCGCGATCCTTGCACGATCTGGCCCACACGCGCTTCGCCATTATCTCCGTCGTGAGGCAGTATGTCAAGCCTGACCTTACGCCGTACCTACGAGCAGTGCTCACGGAGCACGTCCAGCGCGTGGTGCAAGTGGAGGAGCTGGATCTATCAACGGATCCTGTCGACGTAGGTGATGAGTAAATACAAAGTCTGACAACAGATCTACAACCGCATCATCAATGCCGAGGAGAGCTTGACCGGTATCAAGAGCACGCTTTCTCGCGATCTCGATGGCGATCAAATCCTTCAGACGCACGCGGAGACGCGTACTCTGTACATCCAGCGTAAGTTGAAGACCCGAGGCACTTCTGACAAGCAGACCTCCAGGAGCTGCGGGCCTTGACCGATCTCTTGATCAAGGCGATCGTGAACGCCACTCCACAGATGCCGTATACTGTCCGCCTGCTTGCCCGTGAGGCCCTCTTGGCCTTGCGCGTGCGGTACCAGGACCACGATGACAGCGAGCTTTGGCCCGTTGTTGCCAAGTCGGTTATCCTGCCCTTCATCCTCCCTGCCATTGTGTAAGCTGCAAGTTTGTAATTAGCTCACCTCAGCGCGCCTGAGACGTTTGACATTGCCGACAGCGTTGACCCCGTTCAACGACGCAACCTTGCGGGCATCGGTAACCTCTTCAGCCACGTCGCTGCACAGGACTACAGCAAGCCTGAGCGCTTCATCCAACTGCCGCTGAATGAGTACATCCGCGCTGCTGGCCGTGAGATGGGGGATTGGATCTTTGATGGTTCGTTGGAGGTCGCGCACCGTGCTAACAACCAGTCGCTGAGGTCGATTTCCATGTGCATGAAATGTTGGGGTCCACAACTGAGGCGACGCCCATCTCCATCACGCGCAGTGACATATACGGACTGCTCAGCATATTGGTCCGCAACATCCCTGCTCTGGTAAGGCAACTTGTACCGTCCAGGCTGACGTCCAGACCGCTGGCAAGGCTGGTGACCCTGTTGCTGATGTGCTCAACGAGCTGGAGGGCCCGCCCATGGAGTACGACCGCAGCAACAAGACCGTGCGGGTGCGACTCACCAACCGTTTGGCCCAATTACAGCCGAGCGACCCAGAGTCGGCGCGTGAGCGGGAGCTGGAGGTGCAGGCGAAACGGCATGCTATTGCTGTTCTCCGCGTCCAGACCGGGAAAGATCTCTACGAAGTCCTGTTGCAACACCCCACGGAGGAGGACGAGCAGCGATGGGTCTACGAGGTGCACCGGGATATCGCCCTCGAGCAAGCACGTCTGGCGCGTCACGACCTCCCTCCCACCTCCAAGGAGGCAGAATACCAGATGGAGAGTATTCGATCGTAAGTACACCTTGGAGAGCATGAGCTCACCTTAGTCTCCCCTTCCACGAGGTCAAGTCGCGCGCGATCGAGTTCTGCATGGCGCTCGTCGAGCTCGGTCGCTTGTCGCGCGAGGACCACTTTGAAGGCCTGCTCGTGTCCATCGCGTCAGATATCCGCGAGAAGCACCGCCTGCGCCAGAAGCGCAAGGTGGACATGCGGTCCATGTCCGAGGCGCACGCGCATCTGAGCGAGAAGCGCCAGAACTTTGAAGAGCAGATCCAAAGCTACCACGACTACATTGACTCGGCGATGGCAGCCCTGCAACAGTGAGTCCACTGCGAGAGTGATCTAACAGTGTCAGGAAGAAGAAGGCCCCCTTCATGTCCAAGCAGTTCTGGCACCAGCGCGGGAAGGGCAAAAAGTCCAAGTTCGGGTCGTACAAGTACACCGCGGCGGACCTGTACGAGCGCGGCATCCTCCTCTCGGTGAACCAGTTCTCGCCGCGGCAGTTTGACAAGCTGCACCTCGTTATCTCGAGTGACAAGGTCGGTGTCTTTTCGCTGGAGATGACGCACCCGGCCTCGGGGCAGGACTCGGGTCTAATCGGCCGGGAGGAGCTGCGGATGGAGGACCTGTTGCAGGCGCAGTTTGACAACAATGTGCGCTTGGACCTGTTTGATGGGATGGCCGCGTTTAACTTGAATACGCTTATCCATCAGATCAATAAGAGTGAGTCGAGAAACGGGGCCAAGGCTGACGGTGCAGAGTTTTATGCTTCGTGATGTGGAGACGGACTGGACTGTATTACTACGACTGGGTGTTGGTCTTGGCTGTAATGTTATGCAGGTGCTAATGATATGCTATGTGTGCGGTGTGCATGTGGTCAGTAGTCGATCGGCGCGATGTTAGTAACATTAGTGTGTACTGCGCAGCCAGGTTGGTGGCGGTTGAAGCCATACATGTAGTGGAAACAGATGAGCCGGCCGTCTATGGAGTGATTCTAAAAGGTTACCAAAGAGAGCCGGGGATATACTGCGGGCGCAATGAGTTGCGCCGGCCGGGGGTGGATGGAGGGTATTGGTCTACCGAGGAAATGTTATGCGATTGGGTATTGATGTATAAGGTAGGGGTGGGGGCGTCGCGAGGTGGAACTCGCGCGTGGGGCCTGGTACCAGGTATCCCAAGGGTGAGATGGTGCTGCCACTGGTAGCTTAGAGCTTGAGCTGCTTGGGCTTCTCCCACGAGTAGGCGGGGTTGCCGAAGTGGCCGTAGGCCGCGGTCTGGCGGTAGATGGGCTTCTGGAGGTCGAGCTCGCGGACAATGACTCCGGGGCGGAGGTCCCAGTTGTTGCGGATGATCTCGACGAGCTCGGGGTCAGACTTCTTGCCGGTGCCGTAGGTGTCGACAAAGATGGAGAGGGGCTCAGCGACACCGATGGCGTACGAGAGCTGGACGAGGACACGCTGGGCGAGGCCGGCTGCAACGAGCGACTTGGCAATCCAGCGGGCGGTGTAGGCGGCGGAGCGGTCGACCTTGGAGAAGTCCTTGCCGGAGAAGGCACCACCACCGTGGGCACCCCAACCACCGTAGGTGTCGACAATGATCTTGCGGCCGGTGAGACCAGCGTCACCCTGGGGGCCGCCGATGACGAAACGGCCAGAGGGCTGGATGTGGTAGACGACCTTGTCGTCGAGGAGGTTCTTGGGGATAACCTTCTTGATGATCTTCTCGAGGATCTCGGAGCGGAGGTCCTCGGTGGTGATCTCCTCGGCGTGCTGGGTCGAGATGACGACAGTGTCGACACGGACGGGGACAACGGCACCAGACTCCTCCTTCTTGTACTCGACGGTAACCTGAGTCTTGGAGTCGGGGCGGAGCCAGCCGAGCGAGCCGTCGCGACGGGCCTCGGCCATGGCGGCGTTGAGCTTGTGGGCAAGCATGATGGTGAGGGGCATGTACTCGGGGGTCTCGTCGGTGGCGTAGCCAAACATGATACCCTGGTCACCGGCACCGTGGGACTCGAGGTCACCGTGGTCGAGACCCTGGGCAATGTCGGGAGACTGCTGCTCAATGGCAACAAGGACGTTGCAGGTCTTGTAGTCGAAGCCCTTCTCAGAGTGGTCGTAGCCAATCTGCTTGATGGTGTCACGGACGACCTTCTGGAAGTCGACGTGGGCCTTGGTGGTAATCTCGCCAAAGACCATGATCATACCGGTCTTGGAGGCGGTCTCACAGGCGACCTTGGAGTTGGGGTCCTCGGCAAGGCAGGCATCGAGGATGGCGTCCGAGACCTGGTCACAGATCTTGTCGGGGTGGCCCTCACCAACGGACTCGGAGGTGAAGAGGAAGCTAGGTGTTAGCTACTGCGAATGCTGTGGTGGCAGGTAGACTCGGGAGACTCGGTTTGCATGATGGAAAGCCGGTTGTGTATGCCCGGTGGACAATCCAGGCGAACGTGCGTGGCAACCGGGGGCAGCAGCAGCAACATGGAAAAAAAGTTGGTGGGTGGGTGGTGTAAATCGCAGTACTCACTGGCCGGGGGCGAGCTGGTGGACGGGGCCGTTGCCGTTGACAGGAGCAGTCATTTTGATAGATTTGAGACGTGGAGGGAGACGGAAGAGAGAGACTGAGGAGAGAGAGTGAGAAAGAGATAAAGAGAGTGGAAAAGAGAAATGTGGACTGAATATGAAGGAGGTGTGGGTGTGGTGGCTGGGTTCCGGGTTTTGGGGGGGGCGTGGGGCTGCTGCTGTCGTGTCAGAGTGCGTGCTGCGAGCGCTGTCTGGCTGTTGGACACACGGAGACATACTCCGGCCGCCCAGGCGCAGGCGCTCCTCTTCTGCGTCCTACCAGCCAGCCCGCCAGCCAGCGAACGAGGCAGCTAGTGCGGCGCGACTGCTTGGAATCGTGCTCTCCTTGGTGGTGGCCACTCAGCACGCCATCGTCAAACGATGCCCAACAGCGGTGGTGTGGTGTAACAGCCAGGGCGGGATCAAATTTATTTGTCGACATTTTCAAGACTTTTTTCCCTGAGCGCGTGGAGTTCCTGGAACATGAGCTGAGGAAGGAAGGCGAGGAAGGTGAAGCAGCCAAGGAAGGAAGGCGAGCAAAGGTCACCCAATCTGCTCCACACTGGGCACGATGTCAACCCCACCCAAGCACGTTGACGTTGAGTGAGTGCTGCGAGACGGCATCTAGGTTGGTGAGCGAGCCCATGCCCGGGTCCGTCCGGCCTACCTTTGGGCGGAATGTGTGCCACTGCTCGCCATCGAGCAAGCACACCCACTCGCATCTCCCATGTCGCATCGCGATAACAGAAGTGTGGGACAGCAGCGCGCCGTGTTTACGAATGCCTCGGGTCTTCGCTGTGTCGCAATGCCCGAGGAAGTGGGACAGAGGAGACCGTAGCCGATGACGTTCTTGATGCCGAAGAGCTATGTGTCTCGCGAAAGTGGACGACTAACCAGCCGCCTTGGGGGTGCGGGCGGGGAATGGGCATGAGTCAGATAGTGTTCCGGGAAGGTCATCTCCGAGCACACGAGTGGACAGCGTCTTCAGCTGCAAATACGAGTGTGAGTGTTGATGACCTCCCGGCGTAATGTCGGCCCAGCGCCTGATGCGAGGAGGTGCGAGTTGCCTAAGCTTCAGTATTTGCCTCTTCTTATCTTGATAAGGTGAAGAGGAGGAAGTGAGATCAGGAGGAAACAATTCGAGTTTCGCATGCAACGACAGACGAGGAAGGTGATCTCGAGGAAGGTCGCTCGCTTGGTAGGTCTACGTGCGCGTCAGTGCACGACTGGAAGTGAACCACCTCCACCGGCTGAACTTTCCCACGGTCATGCCCTACCACTGAGCGCGCGCCATGACCACGATCAACGGCGACTGAACAACTACGTGACGGTCGCTACCACCTCCAGCACAACACCCGTCGCGTCTTCTACACGATGTCAAAAGGCACGCGCTTTCTCACCTTCGTGATCCCGACAGTGGTCATCTACTTGTTGATGTGGCTGCATGTCCTTCCTGTCCCATTCCTGGCGCAAGAAACCGTCGACCAGATCTTCCCAGTGGTGAGTGCCAGGCTTCGCTAGGTTCTGTCCCGGCCTTCCGTCGGATCCCTAGAGGTGTACTGCTCTTGGGCTTTACAACCTCAAGGCTGCCAATTTGCCTTCTTTGTGCTGTAGCTAACAACAGCTCCCGTGGTGGCTGCTCGTCACCTTCGGTTCGTACTCATTGATGTCTCTCGGCCTCGGTCTTGTGCGCTTCCACGACACACCAGAAGCATACGAGAGCCTCCTGCGGGAAGTCACCCAGGCCAAGAACGAACTCCGCGACCAGGGCGTAGAGGTCGACTAGACATTGCGTAGACATGTGTATAATGTTCATGATGAGAGCTGGTGATAATACATACATCCGACACAGTGTACGTGCACGCTCTATCCACTGAGGAGATCCTGCATCTCCCGCTGCATGCGCTGCATCTCCGCCTCGCTCTCCTCCTCGTCCTCTGCCTGAGCCTGTTGTCAGTTCGTCCCGTACCACGCACCTCAGTATACTCACCGGTAGCTCTCCGCCGACCTTGCCCGCCTGGCCCAGCTTCCCGTCCGTGAGCTCGAAGAGGACCTTGTCGACCTCCTCGTCTGCCTCCTCCTCCAGGTCCTCGTCGTCCAGGCCCTCCATCGTCTCCTCCATCATCTCCTCCATAATCCCAGACTTCTGTCAGCGTTGCCTCGCCCAGCGCCCACCTTCATCATCTCCATCGACATCTCGCGCATCGTAGCGCTGAGCTGTGGAAGCTTGACGAGCTGGTTGGTGGCCTTCATGATCTCTGTAGACTTCTGGAATGCGCCAGTGACCTTGACCATAGCTACAAGTTAGCCCAGTTCCAACGCAAACCCACCCAGCTGGTGCTGCAGCTGCATCTGCACGCTCCCAATCCGCGCCTTGCTCGCAGTCAACCTGTCCCTCTGCTTGTTCGCCCGAACAATCTCCCTCGCCAAGATACGCGCAGACTTGACATCGCCCTTCTTCGCCAGCGTCTTCAGCTCCTTCCGCGAGTTGGCCGTATGCCTCTCAAGCTACGGTCAGCCAACACCCCCAACGTACACACATTCATGACCTCGCGGTCGAGCTGGCGCTCCTCCGTGCGCAGTTTACGCCGCCATTCCTGCACCCGCTCCTGCGGTGTCGGCCCGTACATCCATCTGTTGATGCTCTTCATGACTGCGCCGAGTTCAAGGAGTCGTCCCTCGCACGTTGGAGATTGAGCCAGTAGCTTCGAGGGACTCTCGCGAGTCAGTCGCAGTGGGTGGATGATGTCGATGGCAGCTTGTCGACGAGTTCGACAGCTTCGGGTGGCAACCAGGCGGAGATGGGCTGGATCTCCGCATGACGCGGGTACTACTGTTGATGCGTGCGGTCGCGCGCGCACATCAACATTTCGGACCTGCCATACCCAGGTCGCTCCTCTCTGGTGCTTATCACAAGCACGGCTAGACAGCCACGATGTGGCTCGTCACGGCTGTTGGACCGGTTTTGGGACAGCGTCGTGAGTGTTCATCAGGCTTCTTCGTTCACCGCTAACCATGCAGACTTCACCTTCGCTCTCGAGCAGCGACGCACCTACACCGTCGGCAGACTGGAGGCCAGCGATATCTGCTTCAGTGCCAAGAATGTCCGGCCCCTCGAGGGAGTGCTAGACGTTGGTGATTGGAACCCTGCGGACGTGAGTCCTTCCATGTAGCTATGGAGCTAATGCAAGCCGACAACGCCGCCATCGCTGGTATGGCGAGCCGAGCCGAAGAAGAATGGCTCGTTCAACCCCTTGAAAGTCGTATCACAAGCGGACGGGGAGGTTGGGTCGTATCGTAAAGACGACTACAAGGTCGAGGAAATGGCGGACACCACCGCACTGGAGCTCAGCGAGCCCGGGCAGGGCATCGAGCTTGCTGCAGACGTGTGGTTCTCGTAAGTGTTGAGAAACCTCGCTGATGGCAGTACACATTGGCGCCCTTTGCACTTCTGCTACGACCAGATGAAGAATGAAACAGACGACAACGAGCTCTACAGGAAGCACTGTGGGTTGACACGTCGGTCACTGCTAACTCCCAGGCGTGGCGTGGACGGCTGCACTGGAACCGAGCCACCTCCCCGACGTGCTCATCTCGCCTGCGCTCGTCCCGAACAACGACTGCACCTACGCAGTATGCTACGGTGTGCCGATAGTGCTCCCCTCCTGGCTCCAGATGTTGGCAGTACGCCTCCGCTCCTGCTGGAAGAAGGTCCCGGACTCGCATAACAGCTTCTCCATCCCGGACATCACCAGCCCAGAGTATGAGCCGCCGATCGCGCCTGACTCTGTGAAGAAACAGCGAGGCGATCGCCGGGCGTGGCGTGCCGACAAGGCGAATCAACACCTGTTCTCTGGCTACCGCGTCGTAGGCATTGGCAAGACTGTGAGAATATGCCGCAGCCTAGCGCTGACTGAAGGCTCTGTCGGAGAAGAAGTGGTTCGTCACCATGGGAGCGGAGTGGGACGACCTGGACGTCTTTAGCACTCCGCTGAGCTCGGGCGCCGACTTTCTCGACCGCCTCGCGCCTAGTATGAATGCTGCGGCTGCGGCTGGGCGAGAGGTCCTCATCGCGTACCTCCCGAGCGCGAGGAAGGCGATGGAGGCGATGTCCATCAACTTCGATAGCGTCGTTCTGGGCACATGCGCTAGGTGAGCACCGAGGGGGAGCTTGCTGATCTGGAAGCAACGGCATCCTCATCTATGGGGCTGCCAAGGTGCTGTGGGGGGCTGTCATGTATGGCAGCGTGGCTAAATTCTTCGACGCCCTCGCGGCGCATCCGAGGAAAGGTTCGTCCCGGTGTAGGTCGTTGCTGATGACCAGATGAATCGGCGTCCACGCCTGCGGTCGACTCGCCGAGAACGTCACAGCCTCCAGAGGCGACTCCTCAACCTCAACCACAGCCTGGAGGAAGGTTAATAAGACGGGCGGCATCGCGGACGACTTCGAGATCGGTTTCGCGCGCGCCTTCACCGCCTCCGGCCCCGCCAGCTTCGGCTGTTCCACAGCCAGATGTGGTCACTTCCAGTGTGGCTGATGATGCTGAAGATGTGCGCGAGACCTCGACACCGTCTGCGGCCGCACCGGCATCCACCTCCGGTCCGAAGAAGGTGAGGCCACGTCTGCCGACCCCGAGCTAACGTACAGCCGTTGAGACGTCGTGCGAACCGCGATGCTCCGAGAGTAGACCTCGATGCCGACTGGGACATGCCAGGTGGGGACGGCACTCCCGCTTCATCCCTGCCCCAGGCATCGCATGTTCCGGAAACACAGCTGTCCGCTCCAAGTCAATCTCAAGCGGGCGGGACGTTTGTTCCCGACTCTATGGATGTCGACCAGCCTGTGCGTTGCATCAGGAGCTAAACTAACGTTACAGACCGGTCGAGCTGCAACCTCCGCACAGGCATCAACATCTCGCTCCAGGCTCAAGCGGCGAGCTGGGGGCGCGACGCAATCGTCCTTCCTGGAAGGGCTCGATACCAGTGTGCAATATGAAGAGGACTGGAAGAAGAAAGAGGCAGCGTCGGAGATCCAGCAGCTGTACGAAAGCTCCAAGCGGGAGACGGCGAGTCTCGCTGTCAACTCTAGGGCAAGTAAACGCCAGCGCGTGCTCGAATCGGTTGGTGAAGCTGGAGAGGAGGCTCAGTTCATGGACATTGACGAGGACGACTACGTTGCCAAGGCTTTGCGGAGTGCCAGGAATGTGAAGAAGGAGGTGGCGTCACCTGCTAAGGCGGGTACGTCTGCGGCTTCAGCCCCTGCTCAGCAAACGGTTGTCGAGGAGGAGGCCGCGGGGCTTCCAGAACGATCAACACGAGGGAGGGCTGCGCCCAAGAAAGTTGCCAAACCTGCGCAGAAGGAGGTTCAGCAACATGAGCCCGCGGGTGATGTGACGAAGGACGAGGCGTTCTTGCAGGCTATCAAATCTGCAAAGGGCAAGAAGGATATCGACGAGCTCGACAAGGAGTTTAACCAACTTCGTATTCCCAAACCTGCCAATGGTAGGCCGGAGGTGAGGGCGTGGAAGCCCGACTACAAGGTCTTGGATGATTTCGACACAAACGTCCGTGGCAACTTCATTGAAGTTGTGAAGAAGGATCTGTTCCGCAAGGACGCGCCGAGGAAGGCCTTGCCTGTCACGGATGACGGACGGCCCAACTTTAAGAAGTTCAAGAAGGTGAACTCTCTCCTCAAGTGGTGCTGATTTCCAGAAAAACATTGTCCGGCGTCAGCCTGTACACCTTGTACTATCAGCTCAGAATGCCCACGCGGCTGAGATGGGCGAGCGTAAGTCTCGTACTTCTGTGACTGCTAACGCCAGCATACTGGGCAGTCGAAGACGTCAACACCCAGAAGCGTACCCAAGCCACACAAGCAAGCTCCTCCCGACGCGGCGGGGGCACCCAAACTCTGGATGACGACGACGATGCGCCTCTGCTGCCCCGAACTAAGGGGAAGCGCCGTCTGCTGTCTCAGATCCAGGAAGCAGACGACGACGACGAGATACTCTCCCTGCCTGCTGCCTCCCGTCGGCGGGGCGCTACCCCTGCAACCCAGGATGTGGCTGCTGCACGATCTCGCGGGAGAAGCACACGAGCTGGGAGCGTCGCGTCCGAAGCGTCTAGCGCTAGCGTTGCTGCACCACCTGCCAAACCTGTCCGTCGCGCTGCTACCCGCGGCACGGCTAGGAGCTCACGCGCAATCGAGGTACTGGACGACTCGGATTCTGATGGGGCTGCGTTCGCCACGGCTAGGTCGTCTACCCGTGCGCGACGGGGTACCGCTGTGCAGCCGAGTGCGACGATTGACTTTGATGATGAGCCGCCGCGTAGCACTAGGGCTACGGTTGCGTCGGGTTCCACACGCGCAAGTGCCCGGCGGAAGCTGCTTGTTGACGACGATGATGATACCGTGAGTGAAGCCTCAGCTTCTGTGCTGATGACAGACGTTCAGAGGAGTTCAGAAGAAGAGACGTCTAGAGTAGGAGGACGTTTGCATGGCTTAGCCTCCAAGCTTCATTGTGTGTATGCATTCGACGTACAACATGTACATCATC
Organism: Cutaneotrichosporon curvatum; assembly: GCA_001600275.1. Classification (NCBI taxonomy): domain Eukaryota; kingdom Fungi; phylum Basidiomycota; class Tremellomycetes; order Trichosporonales; family Trichosporonaceae; genus Cutaneotrichosporon; species Cutaneotrichosporon curvatum. The sequence continues at coordinate 261,584 of BCJH01000023.1, read as the reverse complement.
CATTCTCGCTGGCACTCGCCACCATGGCTGCTTGTGACGAAATCAGTCGCGACAGTCACCGACCTGTGCCTGGAGGTATGCCACATCGGAGTTTCGGCGTGCCGCCCGATCCTTCGCGCCCCCTCCAGCTTTGTCACTGTCAGCTCGCACCCACAATAAAATTACTAGAAAGGACCGAGCTCAACGCTTTCTCCCACCTCTCTCCCAACGTAAGTACCATCACATCTCTTCTTCCCCCTCGAGATTATTCTAACAGCTAGACATCTCATCAACATGGCTCCCATTGGCAAGCTCTACGGCTTCTCGGGCAACTCGCGCTTCCGTCGCGCTCTCGCCGTCGCGACCTACGCTGGTCTCGAGGTCGAGACCGACCCCAAGTTCACCATGGCCGACGGCGCCTGGAAGACCCCCGAGTTCCTCAAGAAGTTCCCCTTCGGCTACCTCCCTGCCTTTGAGGGTGCCGACGGCCTCTGCCTCCAGGAGTCTGGCAGCATCTCTGACTACTGTAAGTGTGTTGGTAGCAAGGTTGGAGCACTGGTTTCATGACGATATTATACTATTCAGTTATCCCTGTCTTAATCACAGCGTGTCGATAAAATCGCGGGTGGTACCGCATTCTCTGATCAGCCAGTGTTCCAGCCTCTGCTCGTCGTTCGCGAAGTATCGCTGACAGAACACAGTCGCCTCGCTTGCCCCCAACTCGGACCTTGTCCCCGTTGAGAAGGAGGCTGCCGCCGAGGTCCGCCAGTGGCAGTACTTCGCCGACCAGGAGATCATGATCCGCAACGGCATCTGCACCCGCATGCTTGCCAACCGCATCCCCTACAACAAGCCCGTCTACGAGGCCATCCTCAACGAGATTGTCGGCCGCCTCGAGGCCCTCGACAAGATCCTCATCAAGCGCACCTACATTGTTGGCGAGCGTCTTACCATTGCCGACATCTTCCTCGGCACCGCCCTCACCAACTCGTTCACCTCGATCGTTGACGCCTCTATCCGCGCCAAGATCCCCAACGTTGTTCGTTACCTCAACACTGTGATCAACAACCCCAAGATCAGCAAGGTGTTCGACAACGGCAACGTTCAGTTCGCCGAGGCTGCCCCCAAGTTCGAGGCCCCCACCAAGGCCAAGAAGGAGAAGGCCGACAAGCCCAAGGCTGAGCCCAAGCCCAAGGCCGAGAAGAAGAAGAAGGAGGTCGAGGAGGAGGACGACGACATTGTCCTCGCCCCCGTTGAGGAGAAGGTCAAGAACCCCCTCGACTCGCTCCCCAAGTCTTCGTTCAACCTCGAGGAGTGGAAGCGCCAGTACTCGAACCTCGACACCCGCGGTGCCAACGGTTCGCTTGAGTGGTTCTACAAGAACTTTGACGCCGAGGGCTTCTCTATCTGGAGGATGGACTTCAAGTACAACGACGAGCTCACCCTCACCTTCATGTCGAACAACCAGATCGGCGGTCTCTTCACCCGCTTCGAGGGCTCGCGCAAGTACCTCTTTGCGTCGGCCGGTGTCCTCGGCAAGAACAACGACTCGGTCATCACCGGTGTCCTTATCATGCGCGGCCAGGAGGCTCTCCCCGTCGTCTCGGTTGCCCCCGACTACGAGTCGTACGAGTTCACCAGGCTCGACATTTCCAAGCCCGAGGACAAGGAGTTCTTCGAGGCTGCCCTTGCCTGGGACCTCGAGCTCGAGGGCCGCCAGTGGGCCGACGGCAAGCTCTTCAAGTAAGAGTATAGGTAGTGTAGGAGTTAGTTGTGATGTTATTACATATTATATGCTGCCATGGGCTACTGGACGGCATTCACTTTGATTGATCCCCGCATGAGCTACTGAATAGTCTGTCTATATAGGCGTTTACTATCTCTCGCATGTACCTCTTCTCGCGATTTGGACTTTTGCTGCCACAATGGATGCGAACGTGCCACACGGATGATCGTTCCGCGTCCGGCCGTCTGGTGACCGCGTTGCGTGGCTCGCGATCGCCGATCGCCTCTTCCTTACGACCGGGGCCACCACACTATGGCGCCATATCGTATATCATCTCCGTACCCTCTAGTAAGGCTCAAGCGTAGCAATTGCCCCTACCAACTACTGACATCGATACAGGACCAGTAGGCGACACGTTATACTAGCGTGCGGGTCCCAAGCCAGGACGAGGACGAGGGATTATTCGAGGGTGCACGCATAATCACTGTCGTATAGGGGAGCGCTAGAGCCCTGGGCATCGATGAGGGCCGGCCGGAGCCTACGAAGCGAGTGAATAGAGGGATCTCGGTGTTCAGAAACCAGGTAAGGTGAAAGCTATATCAGGCATGAGGAGGTTGTGGCAGATCGTGCGTGGTGCTGTCGGTGAGTAACCGAAATGAATGGAGGTGCACTCGCGAGCGAACAACGTGTCACGAGTTGGAGAAGCAGGTGGAGCTGGTAGTCACCCTTGACGTGCATGTAGATGTGCATGAGGAATGTTGCATGGTATGGCGAGGTGGAGAGGCGGTGGGTAGTCATCGCGGCCATTTCATTCGATCAGTGCAGCTAAGGAGACGCCAGGAGGTGCGAGCGCTATAGCTTACTCGGCTCCCTTCTGTTCCACTTGGTAGCCGTGCGCGGTCGATATCAACGAGTGCTATGGACAGAGTCGCTTCGAGTCATCTGTGAGCAACCGAAGATGGAGTACATCAACAAAGTTACCGGATTCCTCGCTGCTGCGGTGCGGTAGCGGTGCCATTCGTATCTCGCGTGCGTGGTGTTAACCCAAACAGCGACACATGACATGCTGATAATAGTACTGACATCTTCGATCGTTGAGCTTGAGGGTGGTCATCGGCAACCTAACCCAGGGGCTGTTGGCGGCGAGCGACGCGCTCGGTGTGTTTGCCGGGGTCTGAGGGTGTGGGCACTCGACGATAGCACGCTAGCTACTCGGCTTCCAGCAGAAAACAACGCCAGGCGTGACATACTTCGCACACCTAGGTCGACGGTCATGCAACCCTTTCTCGCCGGCCGTAAGCTCGTACATACACTGTACATCCACGCACCGAGCCCAGTGGCTGGAAGCTTCTACAGCTAGCTGTAGCCAGTTGCGAACAGCTTCGCAGCATACCCCAAGCTCACGGTTTAGACTTACACCTAGACATCGGTAGTCAGGGTTGGCGTCCTGGAACCTTTTGCCCTCCGATGCTAGTCAAGCGCCGCCCATCGCTCGCGCGAGTTGAAGCAGCTCTACGACTGACACTGTTCACCTCGCCCAGCGGGCCCCGGGCAGTGCAGGGGACAGACTTAACGTTGTGATCAAGGACCTGATGGACAAGGACAAGCAGTCCGCCCTTTCCTCGGGGTAACTCTAGTCACCTGTTCCCGAGCGTCGGATGATGGTTGATCCTTTGTCCTATCGCCAAGCTGCCTTGGTGCAGCAACGCGCGCGCTTGTGCTGGATGATCCCTATGCCAGCTAGTAGAGGTCGTGTACACGGTGCTAGTGGGTGGCTCGTGCAATGAACGTGGTACTGGTGTACGGCACCCTCGAGTTGCGAAGCTCGTGAGCGAGTCGTGTGTTAGTCGCTCCACGGGTCCCCAGTCCATATCATGGTATCTCGCTTCCTCTGCTGCATTCTCACGCAACGACTCTGTTTGGTATCTTGTGACACGACTGTACAGATCCCCCTCTTAGTCTGAGCTACTGTGCTTTACGACTTGCAGCCTACGAATCGTTCCTTGCCTGCTCGCCCGTGTCAAGGTTCCACGCCCTTATTCGACTACTGTCACTCGATATCCTACGCACGACGCTGTCAAGAGCATCTCCGACTCAGCATAAAGACAGCAAGGCGGATACCCATCCCTGTTGCAAAAGCATCTCTCGAGTTGAAGTAAGTGCGTTGATCAGAACGGCCGGGTGTGAGATTGACTGTCGGCATGTAACGGAGGCACAATGATCCACATCGCTGACTCCGTCTCCAGCTCGCACGAACGACCTCATCACGACCTCCAGCTTCGACAGCTACGCCAGATACAACGACATCGACGAACTCCCATCACGACCAACGCTGCCCACAGAACAATACAGGAATCGTCGACCGCAACTTCCAGGTTCTCGTCGCCGGGCCACACCACCTGCTCACCACGCGGAACCCACCTGCTCGCTCGCCCACCACGCGACGGCCACGCCGTTCTCGCGCGCGTTCACCATCGTTATCCACCTCCACCACGCCCGTCGCGTCGAACATCTTTGGCACTGCCAACATCTCTCGTGAGTTGTAGCATTCAGATGCGGCAGAGTAGATACATGCGAATGGTGTCGCGGCGAGCTTGTGTTGTGCTCGCGGGTTCCGTGTCAGCGCCACAGAGCCATGAATAGGGAAAACCCGAGGCAGCCCTTCCCCCAGCTGCTGCGGCTTCCACTCCTCCACCCACCGTCTACCAACAACAACTGATGTTTCCTTCCATTCTCTCTCCATTTGCATAGTCACTCTTATTCATCCATCCATCCATCCTTCCGCACTCGTCTGCGCTTCCTTACTTTCGATCTCGACTGCAACGTGGGCCTGACGCCCACAGTTTATGCTTGAAGCCCCTGCCTATCGTCACAGGGCACGTTCCCCTCCTCCGCACGTCTATCCTGCCGCGGGTTGTCACCCACGTCTGTCATACGCCGTAGAGCACGCGTACGGGTATCAGAGGTAAGCCATTCTCTTGTTCGTGCTTCAACTGACACTGCAGACCTTATCAACAGCCCGTTCACAGCACCTTCACACTCGCAGGGTATCGCGCTGAACCCCCGGTCCTTCCATCCATCCATTCGCTCACAAGCACAACTCCCTCTTCACACTTTACGCCTCGCGTAATCTCACGACCGGCCTACTCTAGTACCGCGTCGGATTTAGGTCGCTCTTCAGTTCCAAGCAAGAGACGTCGCGAAGCCTCGCCGGTGCGCCGTAACTCCCTCCGCGACTCTGTTCGGACTCCAGGATCTCTCGCTCACATCGTGAAGCAGGAGCCTCGCGAGTACAACTACTTCTCCCCGGAACACACGCCAGTGTCTTTGAAAGACGCGTGCAAATACGAAGCACACTCGCCCTTGACCCCATTGTCTCTCACATTCGCCTCTTCCGCCATGACCCCGGTACCCTCCTATAAGTGGCCTGCCGATGCAGGGGACGACAAGTGGCTGCCAGTAGAAGGCGAAGCCGATGCCCAGTCTCAAACTGCCTCTACCGATCAGAAGCGCGACGGTCTTGCTATCGACCCCGCTCTCTCCTCTGTGCGATCGTCAGCTGAGAACGCAGCCGTTCAGGCGGCAGCAGAGGCAGTTGCCGCGGCTGCGGCTGCGTCCACCGACCAGGATATCACTATGGCTTCGGCACCTGAGATCCGTCTGCCGGAGACTCTGGGCTCTGCATCTGCTTCCCCTGCTATCGACACCGACCCCAAGCCTGTCGGCACATCTCACGGAAATGGTGAGGGCCTCGGTGTCCCCGAGAAGAAGGACACTCCATTCTCGCGCTCTCCGGAACTCCGTGTCAGCCACAAGCTGGCAGAACGCAAGCGTCGTAAGGAGATGAGGGATCTGTTTGACGAGCTGCGTGAGCAGCTCCCCGCCGACCGTGGCATGAAGGCCTCCAAGTGGGAGATACTTTCCAAAGCAGTCGACTACATCCAGGCCTTGAAGACGCAAGTCACCGATGCTTCTCGCACCGTTGAAATGCTCCACCGCGACCTCGCTCTTGCTCGCGGTGAGACTCCTGGGAACCCTACTCCATGGACCTCGTCTTATCACAACTTCAGCATCCCCTACGTGCCGCATGCTGGCCCTGCACATGTCGCCAACCCTCCCGCTACACAACCGCAAGCATCGGTACCTCAGCCGGCAGCACAACCCGCGCCTGCTCCCACACCTGTCGTGCCTCAGCAACCTGCAGCACAGCCCGCGCAAGTTGCACCTGCTCCAGTCGCCCAGCAGCCGGCCACTATGGCTGCCGCACCTGCGGCGCAAGCACCACAGCAGCAGCAGCAGCAGCAGCAGCCCGTACAGCCCACCGCTCAGCCTGCGGCTGAAGCTCCCAAGACGGACGCATAGGGACTCTTATAGAACAGTATGATAGCTTGGTAGTCTTGATGGCAGATCGCCCGTTGTTTGTGCTTCATTCTGGGTATTAGGCTGGAACTGACGGGCGGGACAAAATCGGAAAATGATGCAAAAGTAATAATCCGGGGCACTCACTCATTTCGAGCAGTCACTGCACTCGCGCTGCATGCGCGCTGCAACAACACCAAAAGTATCGACATCAGGCATCGAGCATCGAGCATACTCATAGCATCGCGCGTCGGCATATACCCAGGCCAGTCCGTGGCCCTCCCTTTGTGTAACAACCCCGACCGCAAGGACAAAAGCCGTTCTCCCTTCCTCCCGGCAGCTCGTACCCCTACGCCAGCTCGACCTATCGGCATCCCACTCTAATCGGACAACCACATCGGCAGCTTCGTCAACATGCACCTGCTCAACTTGACGCTGCAGGCTGCGAGCAGCGTGACTGCGGCGGCAGTTGGAAGCTTCAGCGGAAAAGGGCAGGAGATCATCGTTGTGCGCGGAAGCACGAGGCTGGAGATCTTGAAGTTCAGCAACAGCTTGGGGACATTGGAGTCGATCTGCAGTGCCGAGGTGAGTGTTGTGCGCTGGAGATCATGTATATTGGGGATATGTTACTAGTACCACTACGAGGTGGTGCCGGTGAATGCTGCCCGTCTTTGTTAGCAAGGACGCGGTGACTAGGCAATGGGAGTGTATGGAGTGGAGGTCGATGACCGTGCCGGCTCGCTGCTCTGTCATGAAACACTTGCTGACCCCAGGCTTTTGGCACAGTGCGCAATGTGGCTGCCTTCCGCCTCGCGGGTATGACTAAGGACTACATCCTGTTGTCATCAGACTCGGGGCGGCTATCGATCCTCGAGCTGGTCATTTCGCCGACACCACACTTCGAATCCGTCTTCCAGGAGGTCTACGGCAAGTCTGGGAGCCGACGAGTTGTGCCAGGCCAGTATATGGCCGTGGACCCCAAGGGTCGCGCAGTCATGTACGGAGCAGTGGAGAAGGCCAAGCTCGTCTACATCTTGAACCGCAACTCCGAGGGCAAGCTGCAACAACCGTCACCTCTGGAGGCACACAAGAATCACACGATCGTGACGGCCATGGTGGCCCTTGACAATGGCTACGACAACCCGATGTTCGCAGCGCTCGAGCTGGACTACGGAGAGAGCGACCGGGATCCGACAGGCCAGGCATTCCGCGCTACGGAGAAGTACTTGACGTTCTACGAGTTGGACCTTGGTCTCAACCACGTTGTGAGGAAATGGAGCGAACCAGTCGACCGGAGGGCAAACTTGCTGGTGCAGGTGCCGGGTGGGCAGAATGCCAACACGGACCGCTTCGATGGCCCCTCTGGTGTGCTCGTGTGCTCTGAGGACCACGTTACCTGGAGGTGTATGGATGCTCCAGCCCACCGTGTCCCGATCCCACGGCGGAGGAATCCCCTCGCACGGAAGGGAGACAACACTCGTGGGATCATCATCGTGGCGGCGGTCACGCACAAGATCAAGGGTGCTTTCTTCTTCCTTCTGCAGAGTGAAGACGGCGACTTGTTCAAGGTGACAATCGAGCACGAGGCGGACGAGGTGCGGTCCATGAGGATCAAGTACTTCGACACCGTGCCAATTGCAACGTCCCTTTGCATCCTGAAGAGTGGATACCTCTACGTGGCGAGCGAGTTTAGCGACCAAAACCTGTACCAGTTCCAGAGCTTGGCAGATGACGACGGGGAGCAGGAGTGGGCATCAACGGACTACAGGGATAACGGCGAGGGCGAGGGACCTCTGCCATTTGCCTTCTTCTCGCCTCGGCCGTTGCAAAACCTGCTACTGGCAGACAAGCAGTCCTCGCTTGACCCCATCCTCGACGCCAAGGTCGTCAACCTCCTCGGCGCGTCGTCGGACACTCCACAGATCTACGCTGCGTGCGGGCGTGGACCTAGGTCGACATTCAGGTCACTGAAGCACGGTTTGGACGTGAACGAGCTCGTCTCCTCGCCGTTGCCAGGCGTGCCTAATGCAGTATGGACTCTCAAGCTGACTGAGGATGACGAGTACGATTCGTACATCGTGCTGTCATTCCCCAACGGCACCCTTGTCCTTTCCATCGGCGAGACGATCGAAGAGGTCAGCGACACTGGCTTCCTGAGTACCGGACCGACACTGGCTGTGCAGCAACTCGGCAACTCTGGCCTTCTGCAAGTACACCCGCATGGCCTGAGGCACATCCGGGCAGCCGACCGCGTGGATGAGTGGCCAACACCCCCAGGGACGACCATTGTCGCGGCCACGACCAACGCCCGGCAGGTGGTCATCGGCCTGAGCACGGCCGAGCTCATGTACTTTGAGCTGGATGAGGAAGGATCCCTCAGCGAGTACCAGGAGCGCAAGACCATGCCCGGCAACATCACCTGTGTCAGCATCGCCGATGTCCCGGAAGGCCGCAAGCGTACTCCCTACCTCGCTGTTGGTTGCGACAACCAGACTGTTCTTGTCATCAGTCTCGAGCCGGATAACACTCTCGAAACATTGTCACTGCAAGCGCTCACTGCGCCACCAAGCGACATCTGTCTCGCCGAGATCTTCGACACCTCGATCGACAAGAACCGTCTGACGCTGTTCCTTACAATCGGTCTTGTGAACGGTGTGCTGCTGCGTACTGTCGTCGACCCGGTTGACGGCTCGCTGAGCGACACGCGTCTCCGTTTCCTCGGTGCCAAGCCTCCTCGTATCGTCCGCGCCAACGTGCAGGGCGGGCCGACCGTCATGGCCTTCAGCTCGCGTATGTGGCTGCTCTACACCTTCCAGGACTTGCTGCAAACACAGCCGCTCATCTACGACACGATCGAGTACGCATGCCACCTCAGTGCTGCCATGTGCCCGGACGGCCTCATCGGCATCTCGGGCAACACCTTGCGAATCTTCACCATCCCAAGGCTCGGCACAAAGCTTAAGCAGGACTCGACTCCTCTGACGTACACCCCGCGCCGATTCGTCTCCAGTCCATACCCTGCTCTCTTCTACAGCATCGAAGCCGACCACCGGACATACTCTGACAAGACTATCGAGCGCATCGTTGCTGAGAAGACTGCTGCGGGTGACAAGATCGACCGTGCGCTTTTGGAGCTGCCATACGACGAGTTCGGACGGCCCCGTGCGCCTGCGGGCCACTGGGGATCGCTGATCCGTGTTCTGGACCCAATCGCCAACGACACCATTCAGACATTGGAGCTCGAGGAGGACGAGGCTGCCTTCTCTATGGCTATCTGTTGGTTCGAGCGCATGGGGGGCAACGTGCCATCGCTTGTGGTGGGCACTGGTGTCAAGACGACATTATTGCCCAAGTCGTGCAAGGAGGGTTGGCTGCGGGTCTACGAGATCAAGGATGAGGGACGCACGCTCGAGTTTATGCACAAGACGAAGACGGACGACGTGCCGCTCGCCGTCGCGGCGTTCCAGGGCTTCCTCCTTGCGGGTATCGGCAAGAGCCTTCGTCTCTACGAGATGGGTAAGAAGGCGTTGCTGCGTAAATGCGAGAACAACGGTTTCCCCACTGCTGTGACGAGCATCACCTGCGACAGCCAGAAGATGGGATCACGCATCATCGTCGGCGACATGCAGGAGAGCACGTTCTTCTGCGTGTACCGTTCCATTCCTACCCGGCAACTGCTCATTTTTGCCGATGACGGACAACCTCGATTCCTGACGGCTGTCATCAGCGTGGACTACGACACGGTGTGCGCCGGCGACAAGTTTGGCAACATCTTCATCAACCGTCTGGACGAGAGAACATCGGAGCGTGTGGACGACGACCCTACCGGAGCAGGCATCCTGCACGAGAAGGGCTTCCTCATGGGTGCGGCACACAAGACTGAACTCCTTGCGCACTACAACGTTGGCTCCGTTGTCACCAGCCTGACCAAGGTGTCAGTGGCGCCTGGAGGTCGTGACGTGATCATGTACACGACCATCTCGGGTGCGGTGGGCGCGCTCATCCCGTTCATCTCGAACGACGATGTCGAGTTCATGACAACACTGGAGATGCACCTCCGCTCACTCAACACGTCTTTGGTTGGCCGGGACCACCTCGCATATCGCGGTTACTACGCGCCCGTCAGGGCAGTTGTCGACGGCGATCTGTGCGAGAGCTTCAACCTCCTGCGATACCCGCAGCAACAGGCCATCGCGGCGGATCTGGATCGCAACGTGGGCGAGGTGCTGAAGAAGCTGGAACAGATGAGGACCAGCAGTGTATTCTAGTAGCAAGTAGTGCTGTGTCGTGCCGACTGCCGGCGGCAGTTGACGGGAGTCATGTTTGTGTGAGACAACACCGCGGTCGCGGTGTTTGTCGCGCGGAGATAGAGTGGTACATGGTGTTGCGGGATGTGTCTTGCCGTTGTGGGATTCTATTGTCCTTTACCAGGTTCGGAATACCATGCCCATGCATCGCAGTAGGAGATATGTGTGCCTCTTCAAGCCACTCGAGGGTGTGGGCGTAACGGAGCATTGTTAGGACGCGGGTGCTATATATCGAGAAAGTTTATGAAGGTGACATCTCGGGCTACGGCTTTGGCATGCTCCGGTGCACATGGACGGGGAAGCGAGACTCGCGAGACTCACGAGACACAGCGGTGGAGCTCGCAAATCTCACGATGCAGATGCAGGCTGGCTTTGCTTGGCGCGCGTGGCGGTTACGAGAGTGCGGCGACCTGAGACTGCTGCCTGCTGATGAGATGCGTGTGACGCACTCGCCGCCGATGCCTCCGCAACCACTGCACCCTGTCCAGCAGGGCGACTGCATATGCATACGCACGATCCCGTTCCATGTGGGCAGAAGCGAAGCCGCCGGCGGGTTTGGCGGAGCGAGTCGGGTCCCGAGACGGAGAGATGTCAGATATGACGCCGATGGGCGGGATGGACCGGCATCATCTTTACATATCGCAGAGTCGGTTCCTGGTGGAAATGATGGAAATGGTGGAAATTCCGAACAAGGAGTGCGGTCATTTGAGTGACAAACGGTAAATCGCATGTTATCTCGAGTTGCTTAAAACTACGTACCCGGTCAACGTCACGGCGAAGCAGACCAACAATCTTTACATCACTGCACTCTTCTCGATTCGCTTCAACCAACACAACACAAATAATTTACAACCATGTCTGGAACAAGGACACTTGATGTGAGTGGAGCTTGCTAGCTGTGGCATAGTCGTTGCCACCAAGACAGTTGAGGAAATGGAGCGCTCCACCAGCTCCACATCGCACACGTCTCAATTCACTCTGTGAAGCAGTGGAGCGATTTACAGTTGCTGGGACTGGTGGTGCTGAGGCAGTCTGCTCTAGCCTTCTATGCCCTCTGCAGCAGACCATCCTCGCGCTTTAGCAGCTGTTTGATGATCATCTCCCACGCGCCGAGGCAGAGCTGACCAGCAGGGCGCAGCTCGCCAGCATGGAGCATCCGACGACTACATGCTTAACGTCTCCAAGGCGTTCGCCACTGGAGCCGCCATTGGCACAGCAGTCTTCGTCCCAGTGAACCACCTCCTCAAGAAGAAGGTCGGGTGGTACCGCGCCCTCCCCCTCCCCGGCCGTGTCTTCGTCGGTCTCATGTCCATCATCCCAGTCGGCACCGTTATGGCCGAGAAGGCCGGAGAGCACTACATTGCGCAAACACAATGGACCGGTGTCGGTGTGACTGAGATGGAGCGCGAGGCACACGCAGCCCGTCAACGATGGGACGCCATGTCCACGACCGACAAGATCAAGGACTGGAGCTTGAGGCACCAGTACGGCATCATCGGTGGCTCATGGGTCGCCTCCCTTGGTATCGCCTTCGGCATCGTCGCAAGGAATAAGTACCAGACTTTCCCCCAGAAGGTGAGTGTCCTCGGAGCGCAGTGGCGCGCCGTGATATGCTCCTTGGAAGGACATTGCTGACTCCCAGCTCGTCCAGGCGCGTATGTACGCCCAGGGATTGACTGTGGGCGTCCTCCTTGTCTCGGCTGTGCTTGCTGGTGTGAACTCGCAGGGCAAGAAGGCCGCCCCGAGGCCAGTCGACCACTCGTGGCAGCAGATCCTGGAGGAGGGTGGCACGCTGTCAAAGGCGGACCGCATCGTCCTCCGCCAGGCTGCCAAGGTGCCAGCAGCACCAGCAGCTGCCAACGCCAGCGCTTAATCTACTCGAACTGTTTGTACTCATACATCATGCTTTGTGCACATCTCCTCTGTTCATACTGATCCGAACTCACTTCTGACATATGATCCGGCCGTTGGGGCAGGGCACGCCCTCCATCAAGCTGAGTAAGGTGGTCAGGTGGCTCGATGTTACGCTCCGGCCACTGATGCATTCGCAAAACATCAATCTCCGACGCGGGTGCTAGCATACTATCCGTCTGTCTACCATTTGGTGTCGTGTCCAGCCATCCATACCGGTCATACCACTGCCTTGACGAAGGCTTACAAATGCTGGATGCTGTGTGCTGCAGAGAGCTTGGGCTATGCACAAATCATTGTTGGACAGAGAGAGATCCCTTCAGTCTTTCAAACTGAGTGGAGCGGGACTTGCAAACGGCATCACCAGCGAGATGCGAACGCTAGGCCTTGCGAGCGCAGTGAATGATGCAAACTATCCCTCGCACTGAGCCGCAGTCGTTGCTCTGTTGACAGCACTGCTCTCACTGTAGCACTATGATGCATGTGATGTAGAGCGTTACACGTGCTCGAGCCACACGCATGGACGCCCAGCACACAGGCCGCTTCTGATGGGGATCAGCCTCAAAGAGGTAGTGTACAGCGGTAACACAGCACTGATGCCGTATCAAAGGCAGCCGACTACTTGCGATCTGCTCGCGATCGTGCGGAATGCCCAGACTAACAGCACACAAGAAAGGAGCCGTGCCAGCCTCACGCTAGATCACGCTTCCCAGCTCGCACATGCTTCCCTCCCCACCGAAGCGATACCCCAGGGAGGCCCGGTACATTGTGCCCCGCAGATATAAGATACTCGAGCATGGATGCTATTGCCACCACGCTCGAGATCAACTCTTTCATTCCGCGACCACCACCTCTATTATCGCTTCACAGCTCGCCTACTCTCAACTGCAATGGATTTCCAGTCTATCCTCGCAAAGGTGACGGAGGTGAGCTGCATTCTTCAAGTAGATGCTGACTGTTTGCAGGTGAAGGACAAGCTGCTTGCTAGTACGTCGCAATCTTGCATCCTCCCGTAGTGTGAACGCTGACAGAGCCACAGAGATCAAGCGTTAAGGCGGTATCGTTCGTGTTCGTAGGCGCAGCCTCGGCTGCTAGTATCTCAGACTATTCGAGACATGCAGTAATGCCTGGAATCCCAGCTGGTTCTAACAGGCCAATCTCACAGAATATCAAGTACGATCTGTCGTAGCGACATTCAATCAGCTCGTTCGCTTGGCGAAGGTGACCGCCACTACAGTGCCACACCGCGCCCATACGCAGTGCCCTTTGGGTGTGGCGTGTTTCTCCACAGCTGGCTGTTGGAAGACTACTCAGAAGGAAAGCAATGCATGCAGAGAGCGTCTGAGTCATATATGATGGTGAATTGGAGTGCTGACAGCGATTCGCAAGTAGATGGGCATGAGCCTCAATCATTCCGCGTGTACTGACCACGCATGTCGTTTCCGGCTTACCATATGGCCATATGACTCCCATCATAATCTTGTCGTCACATTCCTCACATACATACTGTTGTAACACATGCCATGCAGAACCAGACCTAGTCATAACAGCTTGTGGTCGTATGTCGGCCGAGATGCAGTTCGGTCACACCTGCCGGTATGCCACATTTTAACCGGTTGCCAGTCGCCTCGCACAGAATAGTCTCCTTTCCTACCACAATGAAATCCAGCCGGGACAGGAGCTGCGGGCAGCAGAGATAACCAACAAAGTTCTTTTATGCATGTATCTCCGCATGTCGCGACGAGTGCTACTTATGCGTCTGGGGCGCCATTGCGTGCACGCGTCGGTGGACCAAGGCATGGGAACCGGCAGACCCAGGCACCCAGCGCCGGACCGGATAGCCATCGATCTCCGTTCCACGTACGCGACGGTCACTGGCGTCAGGCACGAAGCGTCCATGACGATCCACGACGTGCAGCTACCTCGTCGTCGCTCCTCACGTCCCTCAAGTGAGACTCATCCCCTGTGGCACATCCGACTCTCCCTCGCCCCTTCCACCCCATCCTAGACACAACTCAGGCGCCCACACTTCACCATGGTCCACCACCACGAGTCCGCAGCAGAGAAGTTCGCCCAGACCGAACGCCTACAGGCGGGGATCCGCGGCATCGTCGACGCGTGGGAGGCGAACGTCTTTCGCGTAAAGTCTGTCTGGGCCGAACGCGAGAGGCAGCGCGCCTCGTTTGCCGCAGGAATCGCAGATTGGATGAACGAGGAGGTCGTCAGCACGGGCGGCGTGATTACCGACATGCAGACGTACGAGGACGACCTCACCGTCCAGATCTCGGAAACAATGGTCGACGATCAGCTCACCGATGCTCTGGAGCACATGGACAATGAGCAGTCCGATATCACGGAGCTTGTCCGGCAATCCCTGCACTTTACCAACAAGCTGCTCGACCCGCCCGAGGGACAGACCCAGGACCAGGTCCTCGAGGAGAGCCGCAAGCAGTCCGAGGCTGACCTCGAGTCCACGTTCGCCTTTGCCGCTCAGCAATGAAGGGCCGCAAGCTGCACAGGAGTCTTTTAAGTGCACGACTAGGTACCACCTGCAGGTCTCAGTGTGGGCTCTGGTCGATAGGTTGTCGGCCAATCTCTATTAGCAGATTCCGCCGAGGATCAAGCGCTGTTGTATTGCAGTCCTGCACCTAAGAGGTATGACGCCTTAGTGAAAAGGGAGCGTTTACCTGTCTCAGTGACCTGTCAGGTCAAACAGGACATCATTGACCCAACTGAGGATAGATCTACTGAGCACGTGCCCTTACCTCGTCTACAGTCCCTTGCATTCCAGAACTCTAGGCGCGCTTGCGGTCGCCCAAGTCTTTCAGACGCAATATTCGCAACAGTAATGTCATAAATTACGTCCAAACGACAACACCACGCGGGCCATTTCGCGCTTGGAACTATAACATGTGCGAAGGCGCATCAAACCACACTATTGAGAGATCATTACTTCAAGCAGAGATGTCTCATGTTTACTAGCGGGTGTGAAGGATGTTAGTACGAAGTGCGATGGCGTCCGTGCCTGGCTAGCGCACGACGACTTCGCCCATTCGTGCGTACCCATCAACAAAGTGACGCTCGTGAGCACGTCTGGCCCGGCGGTTACGATGTACGCTCTGCAGTTGCTATCGGATCGGAAGGCGGGAGGGCTGGTTGTTCACCTATTCAGGGGCCGATGGACGAGTTGTTAGCTTCGGCGGACTACGCCGCGGCCCGCTCACGTAGCTGGAATGCCAAGTGCATTTTTTGGACACCGAGATATGATTTCCATATGACCTCATCCACAAAGCTGGGAGCGCTCCCGACGGCCATGGCTACATCAATGCATGCAGTAGAACAGACCGGACAGACCAGATCTTAGCGAGAGACATGCATTCACCGACAGTCACATGGAGAAGCCGTCTGATGCTCGGGTGCTGTCGGCGGCCGGAGTGACGGCGGCCGGCCGCTTTCAGGACGCAATTTACCTCAGACGCCTTACGCCGCCGCTCTTTGATTACCCCGATAAGCCAATGCGATGTCCAGTGTGTCACCCGAGTAAAGCGCGCCGCGGTGGGCATTCTACGGCGCGCTCGATGTCAGCAACGGCGGGCGGCGTACCTGCTCGATAAGCACTGCTGCAAAATTGACTTGGCACGAGTATCATGAGCTGGGCGCGATCATCTTGTTCATGCACACTCACTCACTCTCACAATCTCACGATGGACGAACGGTCACCGACACCAACAGCTTCGGAGAACTCGACGGTGCGGAACGAAGTTGATTACACTTTGCCCCGACGCCCGTGGCGACCATATGTGACGCCCTTTGACGAAATCATCAGTCACCACTACAAGGGAAGTGGCACCGAGGACGACCCATATGCCGTCGACTGGCTCCCGAGAGACTTGGAAGACCCGCAACAATGGTCTCCAGTGTACAAATGGACCCAGGTCTTCATCGTCTCCATCCTCACCCTCACCGTCGCCCTCTCATCTTCCGCATATGCGGGAGCTATTAAGCCTCTGATTATGGAGTTCGGAGGGAGCACAACCTTGTGGACTGCTGGTGTTTGTAAGTATTAACGAGTGGCAACAGCTGACTGTGGCAGCTCTCTTCGTTCTGGGTTTCGCCTTCGGCCCCCTGCTGTGGGCACCTGCATCTGAGGTTGTCGGTCGCCGACCAATCTACCTGATCTCGACATTCGGCCTGACACTCTGGCAGGCAGTGGCTATCGCCTCGCCCAACATTGGCTCTGTCCTTGTCTTCCGTGCTCTCGCAGGATTCTTCGGCTCCAGTCCCCTCACAAATGCGGGCGGTTCCATCACCGATATCTTGAACGTCCGGCAGCGAAGCATCGGCATGGCTCTGTTCTGCGCTGCGCCTTTCCTTGGCCCCGCACTCGGTCCCATCAGTGGCGGCTTCATCGCTGATGCCGCGGGCTGGAAGTGGGTCATGGGCTTCCTTGCCATCTTCTGTGGCTCCATCCTCGTGATCATTGCTTCGGTCTCGCCCGAGACTCATGCGCCCACGCTTCTCCGTAAGCGCGCAGCGACCCTCTCCAAGGCGACAGGCAAGACGTACAGGTACATGGGTGACACGGACAAGCCCCTGCAGCCGGTCAAGATGTTCAAGGAGGCTCTTTCACTCCCGTGGCTGTTCTTGCTCGACCCTATCGTTCTCATGATGAGCATCTACATCGCTATCATTTACGGCACCCTGTACCTCAACTTTGCCGCCTACCCCATTGTGTTCCAGCAGGGCCGCGGATGGAACTCGGGTCTGCAGGGACTTGCGTTCCTTGGCATCGCTGTTGGCGTTCTCTGCGCCGTCACGATGATCGTCGTTCAAGTGACTATCGCGAACAGGAAGGCCGACCAGGGCATCAAGCCTGAGACACCTGAGCGCGAGCCCACCCCGGAGGACAAGCTCCCCGGTGCCATCACTGGCGGTATCGCATGTGTCATCGGCCTCGCAGGCTTTGCCGCCACCTGTGGCCCCAACGTCCACTGGATCGCAAGCATCATCTTTGGCGTAAGTCTCCTTTGCGCAGCAAGAGCTAACAACAGATCCCATTCGGCTTCGGAATGGTCCTCACTTTCCTCACGATCATGGGCTACCTCGTCGACTCGTTCCCAATCTACGCCGCATCCGTCCTGGCATCGAACTCCATTCTCCGTTCCCTCTTCGGCGCGGCGTTCCCCCTCTTCACCTCGAAGATGTACGCCCGCCTGGGCGTTCACTGGGCAGCAGCCGTCCCCGGCTTCCTTGCCCTGGCGTGCATCCCCATGGCGATCATGTTCAGCAAGTACGGCGCCAAGATCCGTGCCAGGTCAAAGTGGGCAGCCGAGTCCGACCGCCAAGTGAAGGCTATGGCTGCGGCCAGGGCCGAGGCGCTGGCGCACCACAACGCTGCTAGCAAGGGGGAGAAGGGACAGGAGACGGTGTAGATCATTAGACATATACATTATAGAGCTACTAATGCATCATAGATGGCTAATACGTGGTGCACCGTCTTACCTCATCCGTCGCCGCTTGCAACTGAAACTGGGGTCCGTGAGAAGTCTAAAATTCCGCGTGTCAGAGGCAGTATCCATCTCTCGGAGCAGCGTGCATTATTCTAATCATCTATCTGCGTTATCTGCGTTATCTGCGTTGGTGAGACGCTGTTGAGCGATCTCCAGGTTTATACACAACCACACACCACGAAGCATGCCCTTTTCAAAGAGCGGGGTGACATTCCAGAGCAGTGTGGACATCGCGAGGACGGAGTTGATGGGCCCGACCATGATCCGCCACATTCGTCATCCCTCAGGTTTCCAGATGAGTCAGCGTCTGCATTTGGACGAGCTCGAAGTAAGCACCGCGCTTAGCGAGGAGCTCCTGATGTGTCCCTTTCTCGAGTACGCCTCCCTCGGATATGTAGTAGATCATGTCGGCTTTCTGGATGGTAGACAGGCGATGGGCGATTGCGACGACAGACCGTCCAGTCGATGCCTGGTCCAGGGCTTCCTGCACGATGCGCTCCGACGCCGTGTCCAGAGCCGCGGTCGCCTCATCCAGCAGGAGGATGCGCGGATTGCGGATGAGGCCACGTGCGATCGCGAGTCGCTGCTTCTGTCCACCGGAAAGCTGGACGCCCTTGCCACCCACGTCTGTGTCCAGACCATCTGGAAGACTGGTCACAAAGTCGTAAATGTTAGCCTCTTTGCACGCCTGGATGATCTGTTCCTCCGTCACTGAGTCAGGCGTGACAGCCCCGAGGAGGATATTGAAGCGGATACTACCGGTGTATAGTGGCGGTTCCTGCGAGACAAGGGCAATGGCCGACCGGTATGACGCTACGTTGAGGGTGCGGATATCCTGGCCGTCGAGGGTGATCGTACCGCTGAGAGGATCGTAGAAGCGCTCGATCATTTGGATAGTAGTTGACTTGCCACACCCTGACGGGCCAACAAGGGCAACGTACTTGCCAGCCGGGATATCGAGGCTGAGGTTCTTGAGAACGCGGACTCCCATGCGAGTGGGGTAGCGGAACGTCACATTGTTGAACTTGATACTACCGGTGATAGTCTTCGGGTCCAGCATGATGCCTTCTCCTGACTCGGAATCAACGAGGGGCGTATTGTCTAGCAACTTGAAGAGATTGCGGGAGGCCGAGCCAGCCCGAGACGCATCAGGGACGAACATGAACATGCCGCCCGCCTGGATGGCTGAGAAGATGACAGCCTCCACGCAGATAAAGAACTGCTCTGTTGTATATTTACCATCGGCGAGCCACAGAGACCCGACGTAGAAAACCAAAGCAATGACAAAGTACGCGATTGCCTGCGAACCAGCGTAGAGTGACTGCGATCCCCATGCGAAGCGGATGGACATCTTCTCCGCCTTGTCCAATGCGACGCCGTACTGACCCACAATATAGTCCTCGCGGGTGAGAGACGCGACGGTGCGGATTGAGCCAGCAGCCTCGGTGGCGAGTTGCGTGCTGACAGCATAGGTCTTCTTCGCCCGCTGGTCTTTCATATCGACAATGCGGAGACGAATATAACCCGCAGAGAAAATGAGCGGGATAGACGCAATCCCGATGAGAGCCAGAAGCGGTGCGTAGACCAGACCAATAATGATGCCCGCGACAATGGTGGAAAGCGCGCCGATGATCTGGCCCAGTGTCATGCCGAACAGGCCTTGTACCTTCTGAGGGTCCTCAGCCAGACTGGCTGTGATGGACCCGGCTTGGTGTTCGTCAAACCACTTGATATCATGACGCATGATTGCGCGAAAAGACTTGCTGCGCAGCGTGCAGGCAGTATTCCAGCCCATAGTAGAGAAGGGAGCCATCTGGAAGTACGCCACAACGCCACTTGCCAGAGCAGCCACGAAGTACCAGAGAGACTTGTTTGTGAGAGCTCTCTTGACTTCCTGTCGATCCGTATTCTGGAAGTCTGCAATTGTCTTGCCGAACAGGATGGCGACGGCCGGATAACCTATCCCAACAGCGAGAGATCCTGCCAGCCCTAGGAAATAGTAAGGCCAGTGCTTGCGGCCAAGGTTGACCAAACGGAAGAACAGCCCAAAGAACCCTCCACGCGTGATTTTCTCCTCGTCATTGCCATGGGAGGCGGAAAAAGTGCTGTGAATGCGGTCAAGGTCAAGTTCTGTAGGACCGCCCATCGTGTCCTCCTTGTCATCGCCAGATGCAGGGGTGGTATCGGCACTGCTGGACACAACAGCGGAGCTCTGAGCCACCCTCTGATTCGCAACCAGGGATGCGTAAACGCCGTTGGCTTCGAGGAGCTCCTCGTGTGTGCCCCGCTCAAGAATACCGCCGTTCCCCACCACGAGGATGCAATCGGCGTCTTTGATGGTGGAAAGACGATGCGCGATGACGATCGTGGTGCGCCCATATGCAGCTTTGTCCAGGGCATCCTGGACGATCCGCTCAGAGTTTGCATCAAGGGCAGATGTGGCCTCATCCAAGAGCAAGATGGGCGGGTTTGAGATGATAGCCCTGGCAATAGCAATTCGTTGCTTTTGCCCACCAGACATGAGCATACCGCGCTCGCCCACAGGTGTCTCATATCCTTGAGGCAGCTGGGAAACAAAGTCGTGAGCATTAGCTGTCTTGCATGCGTCTTCGACCAGTCTGAGTCGATCTTCATCAGAGGCGTGCTCGAAGGGTGTGCCGACAAGACCATATTCGACATTTCCACGGACAGTCGAACTGAAAAGGACAGGTTCTTGAGACACCAACCCAATCTGCTGGCGAAGCCACCTCAGGTTTAGTTCTCGAATATCGTGGCCATCGAGCGTCACACGGCCTTCTTTGGGATCGTAGAAGCGTTCCAGGAGAGCCACAACGGTTGACTTGCCGCTTCCAGAAGCCCCGACAAGCGCGTACGTTTTCCGGGCCTCGAAATCAAGCGACAGATTGGTGAGAACCGGGATGTTGGGTCGTGAGGGGTAGACGAAGGATACGTTCTCCAATGTCAAACGGCCAACAACAGAACCGGGAGGCAACCGGACACCTCCTTCCGAGGCGGAGTCGATGGATGGGACACGCTCAATTGTCTGAAACAGCTTCGCGGCCGCAGCTTGAGCTTTGGAAATAGCCTGGAGCTCTGGAGTCATCATTGACAGCGTGAACGATCCAATGATGACTGCCAAGAGAACATTGATGACGATGCCCGCATCTACTTGGCCTTTGGCGTACAGGATAGCTCCATAGAAGAAGGCCAGAGCATACGCAGCAAAAGTGGCGAAAAACATGACCCCATACCCAAAGCCGTCGATCACAGCATTGGTGTTGCCGACTTTGCGCGCCTTCTCAATCAGGCCATCGTATCGACTGCCAAGCATGTTGACGCTCGCAAACGCTTGTACTGTGCGGATTGACGAGATTGCTTCCTCGGCCAGAGTTGATGCCTTTGAGCTGAAGCGGAGCGCTTTCGCAGTGAATGTAGCCAGCGCCCAGTCCATGAGGCCTCCCGCAATCAGAATCACGGGAAGCACAGAAGTGAGAACTCCGCCCATGCGTGGTGACCGGATGTAGGCAAGAACGTAACCTCTGTTTCAGTATGAGCAACTCGCGTGGACTAACCTGTGATGAACGTCGAAATGTAACCAACAGCGATGGGAACCTTCTCTCCGACGCCGATCTGAAAGAGAAGCGTATCAGATTGAATGCGAGAGGCAACCTCCCCTGCTCCAATGTTGTCCAGATACTCGACCTCCTGTCGCAATATTGCCCTCAGATAATTCTCTCGAACCCGACGAGCCTGGCGCTCCGACGTCCAGTTCCAAATGATCATATACGTATAGGTGCACACGAACACACCAATGCCTGATGCGTCAGCCACGGAGTACCTACCGCTCTTACCGATGACAGTAATCCAAAGGGCCATGCGGCTGGATTCATGCTTCAGGCGGCGCTTCGCTTCCTCCAATGCCGCTTGGGTGTCCTCCGACCCATTACCTTGGCTGATTATCTGCACTTGCGTGCCATAGTCTGTGAAAGCCTGGGTGACATTGCCAAAGAAAAGAGTCATGAGAGGCTGCCCCGCACCAGTAGCGATAGCCAGCAGGAGGCCGACAAAGTTGATTGCAAGCTCACTGCGGGTGGCGTACTTGTACAGAGTTGAGATGCCCACGGGCTTCACATGGTCGTCCTTGATGCCATCGCTGGCCACAACGATCACGTCCTCGCCCTTCTGGGTCTTGCGAAATCGAGACCTCCAAGAGCGTACTGGAGGCTGTCGGTTCACATCAGATGTGACTTCCGGTTTGGAGTCACCCGCGGCCGATTTTTCTGCGGACGACATTGAGGGGTTGGGCGCCACCTTATCCTCCACCATGGGTCGACTGCCGAGATGTTACGCTATTGTCCTGCTTCTGGTGGTCTATGCTTCGCGGACGACTGGTGTTACCCATGACGGGTCTCCGCTGTGAGCAGAATTGTTGTTATAAGAGATGGGACGCATAGTCGCATAGTCAAGTTGAGTCACGGCGTGGGGTCGGCTCGCCGATATGCCAAGACGGTCACACATGCCGCAGTGGACGCGCGCTGCATGCCGGGCTGCCAGGAGTTGGTTGCCGAGACTCCCATCAATAAGCATCAATAAAGACCGGCGGAGATGGAGATGTAACTCCGCGTCCGCGCTTGCTGGCTATTGTGCACGGTCATCATCAGACCGTCTAGGGTACGGTCATCTCCGCTTCCCATAGTTGCCAGTGTACCCATGTAACCCATGCCAGATAAAGCGTCCGCATGGTGACTCTGCTACGTTGCCCCGAGTGTCTACTTATTGTCTTACAAGACATGGCGACCACCTTTCACTGTCTCAGCAGCAGATCTGGATGGCACCAGACTGGATATTACGCGGCGGGAGGTCCAAGCTTTCATCGGAAATATCTAACACCGTTGGTGAAACGGTATCATGCGTCGTTGCCACTTCTAGTAAGATTCGACGCGGCAGGGGTTCGACTCCCTTACGGTGTATTACTTTTTGTCTTACTTCCATTCTTGTCCTCTCTTTTGCTGCGCCTCGACTTCTGGCTCCAGCAGGCAGAAGTAGCAACCTGCCGAGACAACAAATGGCTCTGGCTCAGCTTTACAAGTGACGCGGCTCCGAGTGTGTGTCCTAGTCCCGACTGGTCTCATAGTCGAGGCAGCGCAGCCTGAGGGTGGGAATAAACGGACCTAGTCGGCCACTTTTGTATAGCAAGAGTTTGGCCACGATGCCGGCTGGCCTCATAACCACGAGATGCCATATCACAGATTGAGGCTGGCTAGGGGCTGATCAGTCCCAACCTGATGCAAAGCTGCCTCACAATGAGTTGGGGTCACAAGCCCTGCTCCCTGGAGACTACGAGGAGAATGTATAACGCGGTGGGCGCTCACTGCGCTGTTACGCAAATGTGCTGAATATCGTCCCGCTCTGGTGCGGGAATGCATGGTATGTGTACGGGATGTGTCTCCGGTTCCTGCTAGGATGACCGTAACCAGATCCCGAGAGTCTCTACACTGCGTGGCAAGTCAGGCTATAATAAGCGCTAGGTCTAGCCCAAGAGAAGCTATGACTGCCAGGGGTGCTGTTACTGCCGTCCCTTCATCCGCCCAAGCATTCCCTTGCGCTTGTTAAAAGCATCGGACTTCGACCCATTCCGCATGTTGCTGCCCTTCTTCGGCCGCATGTGACCGGCAGCGAACGGCATCGGCGCACCCTTCTTCGAGTGTCCATGATGGGAGCCCTTCTTATGGGTCTGACCCACGGCCATTGCCTTGTGATCAATGCGGTGATGCTTGCTTTTCGGACCGTGGCCGTTGCTGAGACTGTTCTTTTTAGGAAGGGAAGGCTCATCGTCCTCGCTCTCGTACGCGCGCATTAAGCTGTCCATCGCCGCCGCAGTTCCATTGACAATAGGCTTGACTGGCGATGCGTGCTGTTGGGTAGGGCGCACGGGTCCGATGAAAGCAGCGACGGGAGGTGACGGTCGCCTCTGTACGGGTGATATCGTCTCGTCCCTGATACGCTTCATACTGCCGTTCGTCGAAGCGGCGGTAGATGCGACAGGCGATGCCCCGTCGCCCTTATCGATTCTCATGTAGCTGACAAGATATGCCGATCGATCGTGCAGGACTTCCTTGGGCTGAACGGGGCGGACGTCCTCGTCATCGGCACTGTACCAGATGCCATCAGGGCCACGCACATAGGATGTGTAATGTCCATAGTGCAGCGATGAGCCGTGATGGTTGGTGACAGCGAACAGGCGATAGCGGGTGCTGTCGGATGATGGCTCGGTCATATAGGGTGCAATGTCCAGCACGGGGGGATAGTCGATGAGGTTGTTGACTTTGGTCATCCGACTCGGCCACGTCATACTGTAGCCAAACCGCTTCAGGTGCAAGGTCAAAACGGGCGGGGCCTCCGCTATCCGCATCGATTTCGTCGCCGCCGACTTCTTCTTACAGCTGGGCGTGAGCTAACCCTCGCTGGCGACACTCACCTTTCACAGTTATACTTGTTGTCTCCGTCTAATCTGTCCTCGTGGACAAAGACGTCCAACAGATCCTTCACCGTCTTCGCCCGCGCAGGCACGTCGAGCGACAGGTCCAGAAACGAGTCGAATGTGTCGCTTGGCTTTTGGCATGACAAACATAAGACGCGCGAGCGTACCTGCCCTCCCCAGGTCCTGTACACCCAGGTAGTGCGCTTCAGCTTCTCCGGAAGGTCCTTTGGCTTGCCGAAGAGAGCGGTATTCTGCAACGCGTCCGTCACGAAGCGGAAGAACTCATGCGTGTCCTCTTGGCGATTCTTACTGAACCCCTTCCTGATCCTTCCCAACTTCGATTGCACTTCAGGCATATACCGCTTGCCACCAGTCCAGTGTTTGGCAAAGCACTTCCTCAGTTCGCACAGCATGCAGAATGCCAATGAGCCTGCTGTCAGACATCAACAGGATCCACAACTCACAGCTACTATGCTCCATGGCCATATGAAGCACTGGTGGAGTGTGCAGCAAGACCTGCAGCGTTGCGTTGGAGTAACACGCCATGGCGTTGTTGACCAGCCCTGCCGGCCTCTTGACGCTTGCTAACCTCTCCGGCCAGCATAGATCAATGTCTCCAGCGTACAGGTGGCCTTTGACGCCATTGACTTTGGGAGATTTCGGGACGCGTGGTTCCACTGATACAGGAGTAGAGGGCTTGGCACTCCCGTTCGGTAGGCCGCTGCGCGCCGAACCCTTGCCGTTGGACATCACGGTTGGCGATGGGACCTCACGTTCCTTGCCCTTCCTCGATGGAGTAGCGGGTGCAGATGCCAATGGAGACTGCGAAGCGCTTGTGTTCTGCAAGGCCGAAGAGCTTGCTTCTGAGCTGCCTGCCTGTGACGTCCAGCGTGCTGGGGAGGGTGGGAGTAACTTGGGAGTGATGCGCTTAGTCGCAGCTGGAGCTGCGACACGTCCAACAGGTGGTGGCGGTGAAGGACTCCGACCGGTCATGACAACGCGCTTCGCGCTGTCTCCCATGGACAAGTTACGCACATGGGTATAGGGAACGAACTCCAGTGTACGTGTTGGACCCATGTTGCCTTCGGGCGAGAGAGATATGAGCGGAAATCTCAGATCCCGCCATATGACTTTGGACGCGTTCAAAAATCATGCACGGAATCAAATACGTCACTTGTTGTCAGACTTCGCAACCGCGCAATCAGTGCCGTCTGTCTGAGAGCGTCGACAAGTCGCAACTCTGTATCCCGTTACTATATGTCATTGAACAGTGATGCAGTACAACCTTCTCTATGATGTCGACAGCCCTAGACTGTTGCCTCTATCTCCGTTACCCTCCAAGCGCGTTCCATCCCCGTTAGACTTGAATCTGGACATAGCGATACCCTCTGCGTCTTCCCCCGGCGACGATCTCCTGTCGTCGTTGGAGTCGTGATCAGCGGAAAACAGCACATCGGGTGATGACGTGTTTCTATTCGAAGACCGGACAGACGCCCAAACATTGTTGACAATGGCCGGTACCGTCGTCCCGATTGAAGACCCTTCCCCCAGAAGCCTGTGATCCTCAGATGCGGTGTACGGTCGGACTGAAGATATACTGCTACTCCGAGACATCGCCTTGGTCAAGTCGCGCAGGCTCGAATTACGCCGTCTTGGAGTGCCAGAAGTGGGTTCCATTTCAGCCGTAGGAACGGCTTGGTACATTGCGTCCATTTCCTCGTCCTGGTCGTCGTCGTCTTCCCTGCCAGTCTTGGGTTCCACTCCTTTGCCAGCCTTGATGACCTGATCCATGACGCAGAACTGAAAGACGTTCATGATGACAGGGAATATCGCAAGAACGAAGATAACCTGGCCATCGACAGGAAGCCAGCTTAGCATGCTTTGCCCCCAGCGAATAATCGCATTGGATATCTTCGGAAGAGTGAGGGGGAGAATGACGATGAGCTTCATGGTGATGACAGACGCCAGGTATGGTTGAAGTTGACGTCCCCAACTGGCAATCAGATGTCTGTCTGAACGTTATACTCACAATGTCCACTGCGGCGGTCGCCCATAATGTCCGCTGATATAGCCCTCGGGTCCGTTGTGCTTGATGATCAACGCAGTGTACCACTTAAGTGCAAAGTAGAAAATGCCCACCCCGATAGTGGTGTCGATGAGGATGTTGAGAAAATATAATGAGCACGGGTTCGTTTCGCTGGCATCTGCGACCACGCTAGATATCTACCGTCAGCTGCGTTGCAGTGCGGCCTCACCAAGATGTTGAGACCATGAATGACCGCTTGGCCGATGAGTTGCTTGCCAACGTCTAGCATCCAGACCCTCCAAGGCCGTTTACGCTTCTCGAAATGCCGCTTCGCCACAAGCGAGCCGAGCACCACCATCCCCATCGTTGCTTGCACCACGAGCGCAGTGGGACCCAGAAGGTGACATTTCTCCGCGGACGGATCAGGCGGTGGCGGCTCAGTGCTTGGCAAGCCGGGGAAGATCCCTCCCGGGTCGGTCGAGTTGCCCATCTCCATCGTGTGAGAGGGTCGTGAGGTATTCGAGATGGATGGGGACGGCACTGAACGCCGCTGTAGCAGTTACTGTGTCATCCGACAACTTGGCGAATTCTTCAGGTTGCTCTTTATCGAGTGGGACGCCGGCGTTGCTTAGAAGAGAGTGACAGATCGCAGATGGTACGTCAGACGAGCTGCGACCACGCTTCCGCAACTTCGAGGCGGCCGTCCGGAGTTCGGCTGCAGATCTCCGCATCCACCAACCTTTTTCTGCCCAACCTTCAGCTTGTAAATATGGGAGCCTGCGGCGCGTCACTCTTCACAAACAAGAGTAACGTCTTGCTACCCACCGAAGCGGACCGTCGTATATCAACATGCTCAGTCGGGTAGGCCGGATGAGTGCGCCTCGTCTGGGTCGCAGTATCCACACAACAGCTGCCCTCCTCGTCAAGCGGCCGCAGAAGCCATTCGAAGTGCCTCGTGTTCATGCCGAACCCGGAACGAAGCCGACCCTTACTCGCAAGCGGGAAAAGCAGCAACAGCTTACTTTGGAGCACCTCGAAAGTAGATCAAGCTTCGCAGAGAAATACTCTGACAAGTTTGGTATGCCCACTGAACTCAAGAAGGCTCCTGTTGAGTGGCGAAATGTCATACAGCAGTTCCGCCATGGCGTCATGCCCGGCTCCAGGCAGCGTCCTCGACCATCTTTCTCCTCTTCCAAACACAGGAAGATGAGGGACAACTACGACCCGTTGAAACGACGCGCAGACGTGGCAGGTCAACGCCGCCCTGAGCGACCGCAACAACCACAGGAGCGAGGAAACCGAGCGGGGAGACCTTGGCAGCAGCGGCCGAGTTCCTCTGGTGACTCTGGACTTGGAGGCGTTTCGAGTACTGGATCACCTGGCGCCGAGCGCGAAGCGCCACACCAGAACCGCAATCGCGCTACAGGCAGGAGTCAGCAAGCAACAGGATACGGGCTAGCACAACCTGGATCGCCCCGTTCGGCGCAACCCACCTCACAGAGGGACCGAGGATTTGGATTGCAAAGAGACTTGGGCAAGCCTGCACGACCGACCTCTTTGCGTGACAAGACACATGATGGAGCTTCGAGTACGTTCGTCTCCAGGATCGACTGACCGCAGCTCGCTGACGTCCAGCTGCGGAGGAGTCTGAGGATTCTCTGACTTCCGTCTCTACCCACTCCGCTCGCTTGTCCGACCCTTCGCCGTCTCGTCCTTGGGCGCCAACGAAGAAGTTGACATATGCTGCTATGGCTGGCGTGCGTGAGCTCCACAAACAAGACCCGGAACGATGGACGCGCGAGGCTCTCAGCAAGCAGTTCGGCGTATCTTTCGAGGCTATCACGCGGATCTTGCGCAGCAAATGGAGGGACAGCGTCGGCCAGGCAGGCGGAGACGAGAAGGTCAGCTCCAAGTGGACCAGGAGCTCTGAGGCGGGGGACAAGCTCTCGCCAGTCCCAATCATCCGGAAAGTGTACGAGCTGAAGCGGGAACTCGGTGAACAGTCCGAGAAGAAGGAGTAGAATTGGCATTGCATTGCATTCAAACATTGTGACTTCGTCGCAGCGGGTGCTGCGTTTCTCATTTGGTCGATAGCTGCACTGTGATGTTCTGACATATTGATGTTGTATGACGTTGCTGACGTTCATTCTACATCGCGCCTCGCCCGGGCATGTATAGCTTCGTCCAACCACTGGCTTTTCATCGGTGACTACAAGGGATCAACATGATCCTGGCCACTGCTGAGTTTATGTGGTTCTTCCCATCAGCATCAAATCAACTGTTGCAAACCCACAATGCGCACAGCCGCAGCAGCCTCCAGCGGCCTTGGCAGGGGCAGCCTCAGCCTCGGCCTCGACCTCAGCGACAGGGGCAGCCTCAGTGACCTCGGCAGCCTCGGTGGCAGCGGGAGCAGCGGTCTCGGCCTGCTCGGCGGGGACAGCGACCTGGGCGGCCTCGACGGGGGTCTCGACGATCTGAACAGGGGTCTCGGCAGACATTGTTATATGTTATCGGTGGTGAAGAGACATGATGTTGCATACGGCGCTGTATATATACCGTCTCTGCCCATGTGAGAGTGATGGGGAGGACAAGGTGCGAGCTGCTGGAATGCGAATGTGTGCGACATATCTCGTGCGCCCGTGCGAGCACGGTCCTTGTATTGTGACACGTCGCAAGCGATGATGCAGTTGCTACCTGTTGTTCTATGGTATCTCGTACGTTGTTCACAGCTGGAAGGTCTAGGCCGCCGATTGCTTTGCTTCACCCCTCCGAGGGGGTCGATTGGCGTCTGAAATGGACAACTGGTGTGATTTTGTGCGCGCGTTGCCAGTTGTAGTTTACCGTTGATCGCAAACTGTGTGACAATGACCCAAAGGACGCTCTCTCACTACTTGTTATTCTGGCGGCTCAGATCACACCTAATAGGTAGAATCGCATGCAATCATCCTCTACAAACCGCCCATGCCCCAGTGCTAGCAGACGCCAGTCGCAGTCTAAGGGCACACCGATACACGTCTATGACTAATGAGCCTCGCGGCGGCGAGGGGCACTCCGCAGTACGGAGTCGACACGCAGGATCATCTCAGCGGCCTCAGTTGCACTGCTGACGACCTGGCGCTTGAGCTTATATGACTCAGTCACACCCAGCTCCTTCATAGAGGCGATGGTGCCGTCGTCCATGTTCAAACCAGCGTCTGACCGGCCCTCGAAGTGCGCGGCACGGAGCTTGGACACCAGGTCGGAAGAGTCGTAACCACCGTTGTCGGCCAAGATCGTTGGCATCTGACGAAGAGCTCGGGCAAAGGCCTCGACAGCCAACGCCTTCTTGCCGCTCACAGTGCGCGCAGCCTCCTCGACCTTGCAAGACATGAGCATCTCAGCGCATCCTCCACCAAGAGTGACGCGGGTCTCCTTGACAGTCTGCGACAGCACGGAAAGAGCGTCATGCAATGAGCGGTCGGCCTCCTCGACCATTTGTTGCGTAGCTCCACGCAGAACAACAGTGCACGCCTGGCCTGCGGCGACTCCTGAGAACTTGATGAGCTTGTCCTCGCCAATCATAATCTCCTCGATGACATCGCAACGACCGATCTTGACCTTGTCAGGGGCGTCGAAGGTCGAAGCAATCTCTCCACCAGTGACAAGAGACAGGCGCTCAACGCCCTCAAAGTCGGCGTGCTCGATCGACATGATGCCGTGCTCGGCGAGGAGCGACTCGGGGTAGTTGTAGATAAGCTGGCGGTTGACGAAGCAAGTGATGCCGTGAGCGGCGATGGCCTTGACCTTGTCCTTCATCTTCTCACGCTCCGCACGCTCAAGCTCGGCCAGCTTGCCAGTTCCGTCAACACGAACGCGAGCACCGAAGATCTTGATCTTGTCCGTGTCCATGGAGGTGTTGGCAATCAGGATCTTGGCGTTCTCTATCCGCTTGGGGGAGTTGACAGCGATCTGCTTGTCGAGGATGAAGCCCTCGTCCAAGTACGAGTCGGTCAGCTTGCCGCCGACCTTCTTGATGATCTGGATGTGCTCAAGGTCCGTGGAGCCCTTGAGGCGGAGCACGGCATCGACAGCAAGGTTCGCAAAGTACTCCTTGTCCTGCGAAAGAACCTTGGAGGAGAGGGTGGTGCGGGCGATGTTGAACAGGTCCTCACGGAACTGGATGGGGTCCTCGCTGTTGTCGATCGCACTGCTCTTGAGCGCTTCCAATGCCGCCTTGGAGGCAATGCGGTAGCCCTCAACAACGGTCTGGGGGTGGATCTTGGAAGAGACGACCAGCTTCTCTGCCTCGCGTAGAAGCTCTGACGCAAGCACACACACTGACGTCGTGCCATCTCCGACCTCGTCGTCCTGCACCTTGGAGATGTTCACCAGGATCTTGGCGGCGGGGTTGTCCAACTGAATCGCCTTGAGAATAGTCGCTCCGTCGTTGGTGACAGTGATGCTACCGTCGGTCATGGATTCTGTTGTCAGCGGGGTATGTAGGGCGTCATCGTACGAAGGATCTTGTTCATTCCCTACTAGTCAGCACAAGTCGGAGCGTCACCACCAGCTACATACCTTGGGGCCGAGGGTCGACTTGACAAGATCTCCAAGCGCCATAGCACCAACGAAAGAGGAGAGACGAGCGTTGTCTCCACGCTCCTCAGTGGCCTGAGTTTCGTCAGCACCTTGTACTTGTACTGGATTAGCTAGCAGCAAACGCACCTCATCTGCGAAAACGTTCATGGTCGTGAACTTTTGAGAGGGTTATACAGTGTCGGCTCTAGGATGCGGCTCTTTGTGTTGGAGCTGCAGCTGCTGTCGACGAGATGGGGAGATCGAGCAGCAAAGAGAAGATGGTCGAAGTTGTCAACGTTGCGACGCGAACGCGTTTCCTCCAACTTCCATCGACCTCCCAGTGGTCACGTGATTGACATGCCGTGGACGTTCAGGCACGACTTCTTCATCCGGTTAGCACACCCCTGTCGTGCAACGAGCTGTACGAGCTTCAAGGTAGCATACACTTCCAGATCGCATTTGATCACAACCGACAACAGCGTGGATCGTGAGGTAATCGCTGCCAGATATTACAGCGCTGCCGGAGTATGGTCCGCGTCCCTTCCTGGCGACGAGGGCACGACTGATAACTCGCTAAGGTTGCACGATGGCGTCCAACTTCTACGATTCGACACATGCGAAGTACTGGCTCATCACACGCTCAGAAATCCAAGCAGCGCGAGAGACCGATCTCAAGTATGCGACCGCACACCAGCTATACTGCCTCAACATCTTCTTTGCTTCTCTGATTCAGAAGCTGGGCAAGCGCCTCCTCCTGCGACAGATCCCCATCGCAACTGCAACTGTCTACTTCCGGCGCTTCTACGCACGCAATAGCATCTGTGAGACGAACCCATATCTCGTTCTCGCAGCATGTGTCTTTGTCGCTGCAAAAGTGGAGGAGACTCCCGTTCACATTAAGAGCGTGGTAGCAGAGGCCAAGGTGGTCTTCGGAGGTGAGCGGAAGGGAGGGCTTAACCTGACATCCAGAACACAACATCAAGATGTTCCCAGCTGAAGCGAACAAACTAGGCGAGATGGAGTTCTATCTCCTTGAGGATATTTGTTTCTGCCTGGTCGTGTTCCACCCTTACCGTGCTCTCGTCAACATCTGCGGACGTGAGCCAGCAGACGCCGGCCGCTTCCCGATGTCCAGAATAGACGAGGACGCCGAAGTCCGAAAGCAAGAGGCAGAGGAGCGAAGAAAGCGCACCGAGGAAGCGCGGCGCAATGGTACACAAGGCAAGGTCCTTCCAATGGCGGACGATGAGGGCGAATCAGAGGCCGAGAGGGTCCGACGGCTCATGGGCCGTGGCTCTGGAGAGGGACTGATGGAAGTGGAAGAGGGAGCTCTGCAAATAGCATGGTGAGTACCATTGGCTTGAACCATCTCACACTCCAGGTTCGTCATCAATGACTCCTATCGCACAGACGTACCGCTTCTCTATCCGCCATACATCATCGCTCTCGCTGCCTTGTACATCGCCTTCACCTTGACCAGCGCCTCCGGGACGGGGACTCGGACTCGGTCCTCCACGCAGGTGAACAGCCTTACTTCCGCTCTTGAGGCCAACCAGGCTTTGGGCTTGGCCCCTCCCCCAGCCAGCAGTGCCGAGTTCCTCGCCTCCTTCCAGGTGTCGCTCCCTGTCCTCTTTGCATGCGTGCAGGATATCATCTGCCTCTATCCGATCTGGGAGGCATTCGAGCCTTCTCCGGTCAGATCCAACGGAGCAGCTGCGGTGGCCACTCCCGCCGCGTCCGCGCCAAAGTTCACGCCTGAAGACGCAGAGGGTCTCGTGCGACGGATCATCGAGGAGCGCATGGTGGATCTCGGACACCCAGAGGACGCTGGGAAGCGCGATGAGTCGCCGAAGAAACGGGCAAGGAATTAGTTTGCAGTTTGCATGATCTTGTTGTAGCACAGTAGAACCAAGGCATATGCGATAAAATACATCAGTGCTCCCACTGAAACTCCTCCCTATGTCTATATTACGCGAACAGGCGCTTGGTGTAGCTGTTCAAGCCGTGGACACCACCCTCGAGCTGGGCCGAAGCGGTGCGAAGCTCGAAGCGGACCGAGCCGTTGCGGCAGCCCTCCTGGAGAGCAGTGATGCTGCGGACACCGGAGTCCTGGAGCGAGTGCTGGAGACCGGTGTAGAGGTAAGGCGCGAACTTGTTGATGCTGCCCTTGTCGGCAACGTCGCCGGACACGCCCTGAGCGACCTTGACGGAGTCACCCTCCGAGAAGTAACGAGCAGTAGCGGCGTTGTTGGCGGCAGTGCCGACCTTGGCGGAAGGCTGGGTGTGCTCCATGGCCTCAATAGAGCCCATACCACGGTAGAGCTTGACGCGCTTGCCCTCGTGGTAGAAGTACTCTCCGGGGGACTCGGTGGTACCCGCGAGCATACCGCCCATCATGACGGCCGAGGCGCCGAGCGAAAGAGCCTTGGCAATGTGACCGATGTTGCCGATACCACCGTCGGCGATGGTAGGCACACCGAAGCGGCTGGCAAACTCGGACACCGCGTTGACAGCAGTACCCTGGGGACGACCAACGGCCATGACTTCCTGAGTGATACAGATGGAGCCAGAGCCCATGCCGATACGAAGACCGTCGGCGCCGGCAACAATAAGCTGAGCAGCCTGCTCGCGGGTGACGACGTTGCCGGCAATGACCTCAAGCTTGGGGAAGGTCTTCTTGATCCACTGGATGAACTCGATCTGGTAGACCGAGTTGCCCTGCGATGAGTCGAGGACAACGACGTCAAGGCCAGCCTCGACGAGGAGCTGGAGACGGTCGCGGTCTCCGGGGCGAGTGCCGATGGCAGCGCCACAGTACAGCTGCTTCGAGGAAGGAACCTTGGAAGCGAGGGGGTAGTTCTGGTTCTTCAACAAGTCGGAGCGAGCGACAAGGGAGACAAGGTTGCCGTTGTCGTCAACAATGGGGAGCTTGCCCTTCTTCGAGTCGCGGATGATGCTGTTGGCCTCCTCGAGAGCAATACCGGCCTTGCCCGTGACAACGTCGGTAGTCATAACCTCACGCAGAGGCTTGTTCTTGTCCTGGAACTGAACGTCGCGGCCAGTGACAATGCCGATGAGCTTGCCGCCCATCTTGCCGTTCTCAGTGATAGGGAACCCGCTGAAGCCAACGCGCGCCTTGATCTCAAGGACATCGCCGACCACTCCGTCAGGACCAAGGCACACAGGGTCGGTGATGAAGCCGTTCTCGTACTTCTTCACCGCGCGGACCATCGCAGCCTGCTCCTCCGCCGAGCAGTTGTGGTGAATGATGCCGAGACCTCCGTGAAGGGCGAGAGCAATGGCCATGCTGTCCAGGTCAGTCTCGGCGTCCCAGAGCTCATTCGGGATCACACGCACCGGTCCTCAGTCACAGTGTCCATGGGGGACGAAAGGAAGGGAGCGTTCAGCACAATGTTGCGAGTAACGCGGGTCTGGAGGGACACCTCGGCCGCCTATCAAGATTTGTCAGCACCCGCATCTGCATGGTGGCGAAGACAGTCACACGACTTACGGGGAAGTCGATGTGGCCAGGGAGCATGAGGAAGTCGTTGTAAGTCAGACCGCCGTTCACGCGCGAGTCCATGAGCTCAGAGAGCGAGAGACCGTCCCCACGAGGGTACTGCTCCAGAAAGGCGAGAGCCTCGGACGCCGGCAGGACCTCCTTGGAGCGGGGGGGAGCGACGCCCGACGCGATACCGTTAGCAGCAGCAGAACCCATTTTTGTGCGTTGAATGCTAGAGAACAGAGGATGCAGTGGTCGATGTATATGGGGTTGGGAAGAGTATCTGACAGGCGGCTGTCGTTGCGATGCTTTCCCAAGAGAAGAAGAGAAGAAGAGAAAAATTGTTGCTACACGGGCGCGTCCCCGACTGGGAGGCCGATGGAACGGGTGTAAATTATTACGTGAGATAAGCATTGTTGTGATCGACTGACGTGTACTTTTTTCGTTATTCCAAGCTTATCAAACATCGGCGCGATCTTTGTACGTAACTGGGATCTTTGCACGCGGCGCGCGCTATGACGCATCGATGGCAATCTCCTGAACTCCCGGCCAGGCCGTAGGTACACTCCGCTCTGCAGGTTCGGCAAGAGAGCAATGAGCGCAGAGCAACGTCGCGCCGTTGACCAGTATCTCCTGCCCCTCCTTTTGCTCCATCGCTCAGCTATCTCATCTCTCGGCTGAAGATGAACCCACTGAGGAGGAGAGCGATTCTCGTCCCGCTGCAGTGGGCGCGAACGAACCATTCACGAGCACCAAGGGCACACTCATCGCCCGCTCCAGAGGTCAAGTCGCAGCTCACGGGATCGGCCAAGCTGTTTGCGGACGCAGCTGAAGAGGAGCAACGGCCACAATCATCCCGCGCTCATCTCGTCCAGGACCAAGGCCCAGTATGGACAGGAGACGAGTCCACGCACGATGCCGTCCTACGAATGCTCGTGGACGCTCACAAGCCGCATCGTACCGGAGAGGGAGTACCAGCAGACGCGTCAGAGAAGCGGATTCACAAGTGGATGCAAAACCTCGATATGCAAAGTCGCCATCCGGTGCAGCAGGTGACACCCAGGAACGACGTTCAACCGGAGGACAACCCACATCGCACAAAGATTCCGCCACACTTGCACCGACCGTGGCATTCGACGTACACAGGGGACTCGGTTCAGGCGCACGCAGCCAGGATCAAGTATGGAGCTATTGAGCAGAAGAAAAGTCAGGACGTTGACTTTGACAATCTACTGGAACTCAAACTGCCCCCAGGTTCTGATGCGTCGAAACGAGCCAAGACTCGCGAGGCAGCGCGGTCGGCCCGGCTGCAGGGCAGGCTGGGATCCGCGAGGGAGCGTGCAATCGACTACAGGCTAGGAATAGAAGACGGAGCTCTGACCAACGTCGGTGCGGAGCATGAGGAGCATGAGGCATTTTCCGGAAATAGGCAAGTGCGCGGCGCAAGCGTTCTCGGTGGACGCAAGGGTACGGGAAGCGGCATGCGTGCTTGGGGAGGTCTTGTCGAGGACCGCATCCAGACAGCCCAGAAACACGGCTACTTTGCAAACGTGAAAGGGCGGGGAGCCCCGCTTGTCCATGACCCCGCAGAGAAGAACCCGCATCTCGAGCTCGGCGAAGTGTTCATGTGAGTAATATGGGGAGATTGCGCTGACTGGAAGGAACAACATCGTCAAGCGACAGGGGGCTGTTCCACCATGGATAGAGCTGCAGAAAGATCTCGACTCGACACTAGCCGCTTTCCGGACGCTACTGCTCAACACCTACTCGACACATATCGCACGTAAAATTCTGTCTACGAACCACATCGACCTCCTGCCATCTGGGAACCAGCTTCCTGGCAAAGATGAGGCATGGGAAGCAAGGGAGCTCAAGTTTCACCAGGAGAACATCAGGCAAATCAACGAGCAACTCCGCAAGATGAACACGCTCGCGCCTCATCCTGCTAGGCGTGGTTTGGTCACTCTGGAGATGGAGATGGACAAGATCAGGGGCGATACCCTGCGTCTTGCCGTACAAGAGCAGCTCGACCGACGCCTTCATGACATTCGCAACCACGAACAGCACACGCGCTCCAGAGGCAAAGTATTCCTCGAGGCTTTCGAGAACGGAGCGCTCGGCAGGTTGGGGCAGCGTATGTCTGGGTCGATGGGATCGTCCGGTGGAGGAGGATCTGAGCAACACCACATCTCAGGCGACACCATGTCAAGCAAGAGCGACGGTCACAATGCAGGTGGTGGCAAGGAGCTGTTCTTCCTAGCAACTGCTGGCGTTGTTGCTGTCCTGTATTTCCGCCGTCCTACACTCAACGAGTCCCCGCAGACTGGTCACCTGATTCCTGTCAAGGAGGCCCCAGAGGAGCAGCCAGAGTTCTTCGTCGCCAACTCGGCATCAGAGAAAAGCTACACAATTGTGGAGATGTTCAAGACGTACATCCTCGAGCCTATTCTCACGATTGTACGCTTCCTGCATCTCGCACTCCTCTTCGGACCCGTTATTCTGACTGCTCCTATGCTCTTTGTTGGGTCGACTCCGCCCCGGAAAGCTGGAAAGCCCGTCTCCGCGCCTGAGGAAAACTGGGGCGCAGTCTGGTGGTACGGCTTCCTTGTCAAGCAGATGGAGAGGGCTGGGCCGTCGTTCATCAAGCTCGGTCAGTGGGCCGCATCCCGTGCCGACCTGTTCCCTGCCTCTCTGTGCGACAAGATGTCCAAGCTCCACATGTCGAACAACCCACACTCTTTCCGCCACACGAAGCATGTGATTGAGAGGGCTTTCGATCTGCCGTTTGATGAGATTTTCGAGACGTTCGACGAGACTCCCATCGGCATAGGAGCCATCGCACAAGTGTACAAGGCCAAACTCCGTGTGGAGATCTTGACCGGTTCCGCCAGTGAGGCAGAAGCTCTGACAGAACACATGCAGACCCTGAACAAGGAGCTGAAGAGCGAAGACGAGCGGGTCGCTACCTGGGTGGCCATCAAGGTGCTCCACCCGCGCGTGGACAAGCTCGTCAGGCGCGACATTGCCATCATGTCCATCTTTGCCAATGCGATCAACGCCTTCCCCGGCATGGAGTGGATCTCCATCCCCGAGGAGGTCCAAGTCTTCGGCCAGATGATGAACCAGCAACTCGACTTGCGTGTCGAGGCCTCCAACCTCGACCGCTTCCGCGAGAACTTCCGCGATCGCCCGAACACCGTGACTTTCCCAAGACCCATCCGGCTCGGCCAGAACAAGGTCGCGGCGTCGCGTGACGTCCTCATCGAGGAGTACGAGGACGCCATCCCGCTCAAGTGGTTCCTGCGCAATGGCGGAGGCCCGTATGACGAGAAGATTGCCAGTCTCGGTCTCGACGCCTTCCTCGAGATGCTGCTGCTTGATAACTGGACCCACGGTGACTTGCACCCAGGCAACATCCTGGTCCGCATCGTCAAGCCTGAGACGTATCACATCATCGGCCCATGGCTGAGGAGGATGCGCGGTGACCAGCCAGCCGAGGTGACTAACCCCATCCCCACTGTGTCCATCTCGGAGACTCAGATGGTCCACGACCTCCTGGCACTCAAGAATGACAAGGAGGCCTGGCTCAACCGTCTGGAAGAGCTCGACGCCGAGGGCCTAGTACCCCAGCTGGTCTTCATCGATGCAGGTCTCGTCACTTCCCTCGACGGCGAGAACCGGCGCAACTTCCTGGACCTGTTCCAGGCAGTAGCCGAATTTGACGGCTACAAGGCCGGAAAGCTCATGGTCGAGCGATGCAAACGCCCAGACCTCACGATCGACGACGAGACATTCGCCCTCAAGATCCAGCACCTCGTCCTCAGCGTCAAGTCCAAGACCTTCTCCCTCGCCAAGATCAAGATCTCTGACATCCTCAACGACGTGCTCCTCGCCGTGCGGCAACACCACGTCAAGCTCGAGGGCGACTTTGTAAACACCGTCATCTCCATCCTCCTTCTCGAGGGTATCGGCCGCCAACTCGACCCCAACATGGACCTGTTCAAGTCTGCACTCCCCATCCTCCGCCAGCTCGGCAAGCAGCTCGGCACACGCGAGGCCATGTCCCACGTGAATACGGGCAACCTCCTGGCGATGATGAAGCTCTGGGTGTGGGCTGAGGCGCGCTCCGTCGTCGGCGAGGCGAGCTCGATCGACCAGTGGATCAAGTATGATTGGATGTCCCCGGACATCTAGAGGAATGTTTAGATGATGTGTGTGTTCTTGTTAGATTTATATATGTATGATTGCAATTCAGAGACACAAAAATACCAAAGTTCGGGCACGCCGGCCACTAAGCGGGAGAGTAGACTGCTGCTGAGCGGTCTGGACCCATGAGACGGAAGTACTGCGGTTGTCAGCGGGGTCGCGCGCGAATCTCACTTCCAGCAGGATGAGGATCATGACGCTCTGCATGTCCTCCTGCCTCCAGTG
Source organism: Cutaneotrichosporon curvatum (assembly GCA_001600275.1). Classification (NCBI taxonomy): domain Eukaryota; kingdom Fungi; phylum Basidiomycota; class Tremellomycetes; order Trichosporonales; family Trichosporonaceae; genus Cutaneotrichosporon; species Cutaneotrichosporon curvatum. The sequence goes on along the minus strand of BCJH01000023.1, from coordinate 222,795 downwards.
GGCGTTGACAAAGTCGACACCATTCTGGGCAATGGCTTTGGCCGCGTCGTCGTGGTCTTCCGAGGAGCCGTCAGGTGCTCCCTGGAAGAAGGCCATGATGTCGCTGAGAGGTCAATCGGGTCTTCCTTTCCCACTTACTAGACATCCGAGTAGTCGAATCGGATAGGGACATAGTGATACCACGGGATGAGGATGTCGTTGAACCACTCGGGCTGGGGTCAGCCAGTGTACTGGGCCCTAAACTCACAAAAAGTGTCGTCTTCAAGACCACGTTGTTGCTATGTAACAAGCGGCGGAATCTCGAACTCCAGGCATTCCCGTCAACATCCACGACGTACTTGTAACTGGAGTCAGCGGAATCCTCCTCGCCACACACGTGAGGGCGTCGACGCCGCGTATTTGATCTTTCCACTCAAACTCTGCCTGAAGCTCATCACATGACCCGTCCTCGACCTCGCACTGCGCTGGGCCGCCCGCGAGGCCGATGTCGAACCATTGATCGTTCAGCTGCTTGATGGGGTAGTACTCCTCAACGATGCCTCCGCCCTTGGCTGTGCGGTCAATCAGAACTGGCACAGCCTCTTCAGAGTGGTTGTTCGCGAAGTAGTGCAAGCGCTGACGCTGGCTTTGTCGCCATGGGTTCTTCTTCGTGTGCAGTAGGCCGGTAGGAGACCCTCGCCAGGCAGCCTTGTTGGATTTCTTGCTGCCCCACCTGACGAGAGGGACGTCCTCTGGCTGTTAGTTGGATTGTGGATGGTCGGCTCACGGTACACAGCATCCAGAGGCACCGCCACGATATCAGAGTTACGCAGCGTTCGGCAGACGGAAACGTAGGGCGCCAGAGGGACATTCGCGAGTCGTTGGTCCTCCAAGGCGTTGGAGTGCTGGCGTTAGCTAGGCAGTGCAGCTGGGACCCACGAGATTGCGGATTTCAGGGTTGTAGCAGACGTCCGTGCTCATGTAGAAGTCGGCGATGAAGGCCTTGCGGCCCGTGTCTGCCAGCTCTTGCTCGTCGTTGAGCGACTGCAGCTTGGCCCACTTCTTCAACGGGCTGTTCTCGGGGCAGGTCCACTGCCACCCGTACGTCCAGCGCATTGATTGCTCAGCGCTTCCGAGTCTGACGTCGGCCCAGGTCTTGCCAGCCCTCGCCATGTTCTCACTCCGGTCCTGGAACTCGCGGCTGATGTCAGCCATACTCCAGTTTCGTTTCTCACTGGGTCTGACCACGAGGTCCGTCGTCGGCGCTGAACAACATTGTGAGCGGTGGATCTTGGGTGAAGAATTCTTCTGGCAACCTGGGAAGGATCGGGAGGATCAAGCCTAGGGTGTTGCTGTTGTGTTAGTTGCCTGCAAGCGTTCAGACTCACTTGCATCGCCACTTCCATGCCATAGCACCCGAGACCTTGACGCGACCATGGCCACGAGTCTCCCAGTCATCGTAGAACCAGGCCTGGTCCTCGTCACAAGCCGTGCCCTTGTCTCCTTGGCCGTCCGGGACGAACGTAAAGGTGTAAAACTCGGTTACGTTTTTGCTCGCCTCCACGCGCTCTCTCAGAGTCTCGGCGGAGAGCGAGAGGTATTGAAGGAACGGCTGGTGAGCCAGGGGAAACATGTTCGCTATCGGAACCGACTTCTTGTCTTGGGCGAATTTGAACCTGCAGTCGTCAGCCGAGTCGACGCGCAGAACATTACCAGTTATCGAAGCCTCTCGGCGGCTGCATGGAGTAAGCCTTCTCATACTCGGCAGCAGCGTCGTCCACAGACTGCACGCGGGCTATCCTCTCCTTCTGAGCTTCAGCCTGGAGGCGAGCCCTCTCTATGAGCAGCTCTATCGGATGTTGCTTCTGGAAAGGGTCGAACTCGAAGAGACCTTTCTTGTCCACGTGCACTTCGGGGAAGTCGACAGCAAAGTTGTCGACGTTGGTCTGCAGTGGGTGCTGCGTCAGCCGGGAGCGTTGGTCGGCTGGTGACGAGAAGGGTCGGCCGCTCTTCTGCAGAGCCGATGGTGGTCGGCCGCCAGCCGGGACGGAGATGTGACCGAGCGGATTGAACAGTGGTGCTGGATTGTCCGACGCGCCCAAGGACGTCTCGGACGACCTCGACACTAGCAATACATGGATAGCCCAGATGACGCAGACGGCGACGAGCACAGTGACAATGCGCGTCGCTCGCGGCATCGTGGACGGACGGCGCGTTTTAGAGGGTCCGCGAGCCTCGCCGTGCTCAAGTGCCCGTCAGAGAGATCGCGCGAGGATCGGCGATGGGAGCTGCCTGAGGGCTTGATCTGCGGCGGCGTCCTCCGTAAGCTTGCCCGGAGATGGGTGTGGAAAACGCTAGAGTAGAGAGATGGTAGAGACAAAGATGAAGTAGTAGTGCTACACATTCATAATAGTTCGGCGTGGCTTGCAAACGCAGTGAGGTGGACGATAAGCGGGTCTGTTAAGGACATGGTCTGGTGAACGAAAGCCACCATACAGGGTTCAAGCATGGTTGAATTTAGTCTCCAACATCTGGGCCTCCCGTGACCGTGTGTCATGTCGACGTCCGACCCCTCGGCCGTGCATTACAGCCCCTGGCAAGCTTGCCAGCCTGCCAGTCTGCGGCGTCGCTCACGTGGGGCTCTATACATCAGGGGAGTGACCGAGCGGCGTGACGGCTGAGCGGCGTGAACTCTTACAAGCTCTGTCGAATCAGTTGATGTCTTTGCACGTAAAAGCATCTCCGTGAGCGGGTCGAACGGGAAGCAGATCGGAGACGACCGAGCGCTTGGGTGGCTGTGGGTATAGAGGAAAATAGCAGGGAATGTTCTTGACATTCCTGGAAGGGAAGCGATGCCATACATCGAAGGCAAAGTAGGAGACGACACTGACGGCACGTAGCTGTTAAGCGAGTTTGAATGTCTGTTCCTTGCTCTCCGAGCCTGCGTGGGAAGGCAATCGCAATGCAGATTTGCGGATCAGATAGTACGCGCTCATGTGCAGGTCTTCCGTGAGTGCAGACAAAGCAGACGAGCGAGATGAGCGAATGGGTACGGCAGGTTGACGAGATGATGACGAGCTGAGCGACAGCTACACTCCAGCAGGTCCTGCCGCGCGCCGGCCGTACACAAACAGACATACGCAGATGCATGTGCCTCGAGACAGGTCATGCTTCATCCTCTGTCTGCTCATGCCATCGTTTTCTGCCCCGGGAAACTTTCGAAACCGCGGGTTGACGAGGCACCCGCGATTCTCTTGGCTGCCGTCAACAGACCCCGGCAGTGTGCAGCCCATTCCTCATCAGCTCGGCGAGGTGCCACTCCGCATATAAACCGAGTCCGTGCACCACACAGACCAGCCAGGAAGGCACTGTGTTCCCAGACCCAGAAACTACGTTCATGTGGAGCGCGCCGTGCAGCGCTGTCCCTCCCTTACATCTAGCACTAGTACTCCTATAGACGTTTGGACGGATAGCTTCCTGCAAGTCATATGACGTGGTGGCATAATGGGTCTAGTAGTCCTGCCACCGTACGTTTGGCGCAGCCTTGCGGCAGTGAGAGCAGTACTCTCCATGCAAGTGTGGCCTGTGGCGGGATCGATTCGTTATCCATGTTGCGGGGAGCACCTGCCGACAAAGCGGACGTATATCGAGCAACATAGCAAGGTCAATATCGACGATATCGACAATGATAAGAGCACGTGTCGAGATAACAAGCAGATTAAGCAGAAGAATTCGAGTGCGTGCTCACTGTCAGGCGGTAAGCATACGCATGTTGAAAGCGGTACGCAAGGCAGCCACAGAGTAGACTCACTTCCGCAGATCGATCGGGGTGTGGCATCGTCCAGGACCGGTCAACCATGATAGCGGTGCGCAGAGAATGCCACCTAAACTCGCTCAACAACAACCACAACCAACAACTAGTGTGATAATGTGCAGTGCATCGGTGAGCAACGACCACTTGCCCATTCTACAACACCACCCCCCTCATACTTTACTGCTGAAACCTGTCCCACCCGCCAGCGATCATAGGACCACCAGGGAACGAGCCAGGCTGCATCCCAGGCATCGCCCCAGGCGGCATGCCGCCCATCTGCGGTCCTCCCTGCCCTCCAGGTCCACCAGTCCCAGGTCCAGAAGACCCACCCGGTGTCCCCGGTCCCCCGCCCATCATCATCCCAGGATGCATCTGGCCCATCTGCTGCTGCATTCCCGGATGGAACTCGCTCTGTCCCAGCGCGAGCGCTTGTGCTTGCACCTGCGCCTGTGCTTGAGCCTGAGCCTGAGCCTGCGCTTGTCGCATCTGCAGCTGGGCGGCGTTCTGCTGTGGGGAGAAGGAGGGGCCGCCTCCTGGTGTGCCACCGGCGTAGGTGTGCGGTTGTGGCGCTGCGAACCGCTGAGGAGCGGGTACTGCGGTCGCTGCTGCACGAGCGGGAGTCGCTGGTTTCGCTGGCTTGCCGTTGACTGACGAGCCGTTGGGGAGGGGGTTGGCGCTTGCGTCTCTTGCATTTGGGGCCTTGGAAGGGGTGGGATCTGCCTCTGCCTCGGTGGGGAGTGGGCGGGTTGGTTTGGGAGGGGATGGGGGGACAGGCTGTCCTTGAGAGTAGTATTTGGAGGACTGGCGGCTGAACTGTAGCGATTGGGTGTTGTAGTCCCATGCTGGAACTCGAGAAGTCCGCGCCTGTGTCAATAGATGGTTCCTGCTGTTAGCTGGGCTCGACCGCCTAGCCTCACCAGTAGCTGGCAGAGCTGCTGATCTCCGCCTTGTCGACGGGTTTCAGGTCCTTCTTCTTGCTATGTGGGGCGGGTGTGCTTCCCCGGCTCTCTGGCTCAAGTTTCGCCTGCACGCTGCTTCTGGGCGTTGCGGTGGCAGAAGCAGATCGAGTAAGACCCAGACGACACAACCGCTGTCGCCAGTATATTTGCGCCAACGACGGTTCGAGCTTGGGACGCTTAGCTGGAGGTTCCCCGCCGTCTGTAGCAGTCTCAGACTCTGATGGCACGACATCAGGAGTGTCCGATGCCGAGGGTGATATGGAGGACGAGTAATCTGAAGGCTCGCCAGATGCAAGGTAGGCGAGGTACTCGTCCCTTTGCGATGGGGCCAGGAAGGATTCAATATCAAAGGCATGTCCTCGAGAATGAGCGATCTGCTGTGCCATAAGCAAGACCTCCAGGGATGGGGGCTGGGATGTGGAGGCAGAGGTGGACGATTCCGCTGCGGGGAAGTGGATGGTTGTGGTCCGAGGTTTATGACTTCGTGGCATGTTGGGCAGAGCGATTGGCGGGTTAGGCAAGACCAGAGCGAACAATGCTCAGGCCAGCAAAGTCTGGTAACGGGGTCGAGAATGAACACGCGCGCGGCCTCGTGGGCACGGGCGCGGATGTTGAAGTCGAGAGGTGTGGATGCACAAGTCGGTGGTGTAGTACGTGCAGCAACGCCAACATGCTCGTCCGGACCGCCCAGCCCCGGTTGGCAGCGGTTCGCTTAAAGGTGGGGACTCGATAAATACGTGTTTGCGGTCTTCAGCTTGTTGTTGCGGCGATCGCCTGGCTGGGCGCGCCGTGAGGTTTACCCTAGTGCAGGCGTCATTCGCGTCCTGATGTCTGTCCTCCACATCCCAACTTTGAACTGCATAGCTTTGCCGACACCATTGCGCGCACAACGTCGAGGCAATGGTCCGCTGCGGCGGAGTGCTGCTCATCTTTGCATGGCTGTCGTCGCTGACACTGTGCGAAGCCCAGTCGAGCTCCAGTACCTCTCAACCGTCATCGTCCATTGCCTCGTCGACCACGCAGCGGTCGACATCGTCTTCAGCCTCAGCCGTACCCTCTCCCCGTCCCGCACTGGATGCGGCAACTCGGATATCCCTACAAGAAAAGAACGTCTACACCTTTGTTCTGAACAAGACTCGCCCGGTGTACCTTGCCTCGCTGCCGCCAGTGACAGGTGCTATCGAAGTGCTGTTGAACGTGGCGGACCTCGGCTCCGATGATGCACCGCCGCGCGTGGTCGCCACTACGTCCGACACAGAAGGCTTCAGCATAGAGGGCCGCGAAACCTACGATCGAAGCTCTGGGGGAACACTGTCAGCTGGGTGGAATACGCATCACCAGCCAGCGACGTGGGAGGTGCAGTTCGACAACGGGTTCGGCAATTGGACTCACGGTGTCGACCGTCATGGCGTTATACGAGAACATGAGCCTGTGGTTCCGAGGCTGCTTATCGGCCGGGGGATCAATGATGATTTGCTGCTGGAGACGGTGAAGGACGGCAACGTGACCTTGACGCTCACGTTTGTCATGTTCAGTGAGTCTAGCACCCGAGTATTGCTGACGTCTAGACAAAACAGCCGGCACTCGATTGGACCTCTCCGGTCTGCTATCTACACCTCCGTTACTGGGTGACACCACTGGCACTGAAGCTCTTGTCTTCTCCCCGTTACGTGTGCCCGACCCCTTGCCGCAACCCACATTTCCCAACTACACCTTACCCGACCCTGCTTTGCCCTTGCTAGGTGTTGATGCCATCCCAAGCAACCACTCGCTTTCACTCTCAGGCTACAATCTCACGGCCGTTGCCTTCGTCCTACTGCCGACTGACACCGTTCCTCCGGACGTGCTCGGCCCTCTGTCCAACTCGGCCAGTGCTATCTTCAGCGCGTGGCAGCGGTATCAGAGCTCAGTCGCCAACCCGCCAATAGTCAGACGCTCTGACTTGCAATGGTCGACGATTGGTGGCGTGCAGGGGTTCCGCAACCACGAGGTCATTGGGAACCTGCAGCCCAACACCAACTACACCGTCTGGGCGGCAGCGGAAGACTTGACATTCTTGACGTCCCCTGCATACTTTACGACCAAAGAGGGTGTGTACTTGACACTCTCGGTCGCTGACAGCAGAATCATTCCCCTGTCCCATCCTTCTTCCCACAGACGTATGCCCTGGTCTTGGCTACGCTGTGCCCATTGCAGAGAGACCAGCCGGTGAAGGCATCCTCGACTCAATCCCAGACCCATACCTGTCCGTCATCACTGCAAATCTCCAAGCATTCTCCGCCTCCCTGCTGAGCACGGCCTGCGGTCGGGATCGATACTCCTTCGTATCCACCTGCCTAGACTGCTACAACGCCTACCGCGACTGGGTATGCCGCATCGTCATCCCGCAATGCGGACCGACAAACCCAGCTCAATTCTTCGGCGTTGACGACGGCCCCGCTGCGCCATATACCATCGAGCGCAGTGCCGACTCGCCGCGGAACGCAGACCTCGAATATCCTTTCGGCTTCAACGAACTGCAGCCGTGTATCTCTACGTGCACGCAGGTGGATCGTGTGTGTCCCGTCTCGTTGGGGTTCATTTGTCCACATCGCAACTTCAACGCGAATGAGAGCTATGCGTTCTTCGGGAGGAGCAACGACAAGTTTGATGGGTTGGCAGAGTCGGGGAGGCCGGGGCTGGATGTCTGGGGTAACAGGTGGTGTAACAATTAGACATAGAGTTGTAGACGATACATTTGCATGGTAGCATGTCGGCTGACTGGGCGAATGTGCAGATGATATGCGGATGAGTGGCCTGGACCGGTCAGTAGACTTGACGGCATAGGGCAGTGAACTACGAACGATAAACAGTCGCTCATATGCAGCGTGCTGAAGCAACAGCGCGACACGGTCTCGCTGAAGGCGATGCTCACGGCGCTGCGTGCAGCCTCCCATGAGCCTGTGCACTCTTCACCCAAGGTGTGAGCCTCCCTTCCCAACGCTCTCCCGACGTGCGACAAGACCCCACAACATAACCGTCTCCTTCCTTCCCATGCCTCCATACCCTCATGTTCTGAACATCTCGCAGCGTATCCCGATCCTTCATTAGCGACGACGGTCTCTGTAGTTCATGTACATGTTGCATCTACTGCAACCGCCTCCATGCACCATCCAAAGCCCATATCCAAATCTAGCGACAGTACGCTGAATTAAGCAACGAGCTTGACGACACCGCCGGCCTCCTTGATGCGCTCCTCAGCGAGCTTGGAAACGTAGCGGGTCTTGACAATGAAAGGCTGCGAGACCTTGCCCTTGCCAAGGAGCTTGAACTTGCCGAGGTGGACAAGGTCGATAACGGGGACGGAACCGGCGGGGGCCTCAACCTTGGCCTCAGCGAGAGCGGAGAGCTGCTCAACGTTGATGATGGGGCGGATGTAGTGGTTCTGGAGCTTGTGGTAGTGGCGCATACCAACTGAAAATGTTAGCGTTTGCTCGGGAAAGTGGTGCAACTGAGAGACGGAGGTGCACTTCCTCGTCCGTTGACGATCTCCATGCCATCCCCTCATCTCCCAGCCGCAGTCGAAGTGCCGCTACCCACCCTTTCCGAAGTAACCAGGGTGGTACTTGTCCATGTTGGTACGGTGGTGGTGCTGACCACCGGCAAGACCGCGACCACCGGGATTCTTGCGGTGCTTGCCAACACGACCGTGACCGGCGCTGACGTGTCCGCGGTGCTTGCGGGTGTTGGAGAAGCGGGTAGGCATTCTGGCAGGTTAGCTTGTGACTTCCCCACAGACAGCAAGAAGCTCCAGGACAGCCATAGAGACACGACAAGACTCCGACAGCACACCACGCCTTCGATCCACAGCTACCTCCACGCGCTCCACACCGCCCCAAGCTCTGCCTCTCCATCCTGCTCCTGCCTGCCGCCTCCCGTCACTGCTCCAGGCCAGTCGCCGCACATAACTGAACGACCCGCCCTTCGCGCAACTTTGAAGATGAGGCACACAAAAGTCGAACGTCGATAGCGGCGGCCCGTCGTGCTCGTGCTCGTAGATCGTGCGTGCCGTAGATGGCTGTCGGTCTCGTGTCCTTTGATGCTGTCCTGTGCCTCCTCGATGCCACTCACTTTGGTGATGCTTGACGGTTGACGATCAAGACGACTCCAGCTAACGAGACAGCTACCCCCGACGTCCAACATTGCAGAGTGCCACAACGGCCGGCTGGACATTATTCCGCCGGCACAATCACCTATCTCCGATAGTCACGAAGAGTAAACGGCGGACCCTGAAGATGAGCCACTCGCTCGTCCCAGCCGGCCACATATCCATATTGCCGTTTCGCCGAGAGGTGCCTGGGTATTATGCATACTTCCTATAAGCTCTCCACTTTCAGAGACACCCACATCTGACGCGCTTGCATCTTGCTGAGTCTTCGTGTGCGATCCTGTTCGGCGTGATTGAAAGGCAACCTCAAGATCAAGCTACCTACGCTGGGAGTACAGATGCCGTCTCATGTGACTGCACACGGCTTTGGAACTCCAGTATGTAAAGCTGATCTTCTGGCAGAAGGGCGGATCGTTGGAAAGAACGGCGCTTCTGGTGCGCAAAACGCCTTTGCCTGAGCTGGTTTGAACGTATCCCATCTAAAATACACGATCGTACTACGGGGACGCATTAGGATGCACTGCATCCATCCATTTGGATGCACTCGCAACAGCGGCTCATGCGGCTCAATGTGGTTGCGATTGAGTTCCATCTTCTCTTCCAGTCGCTGAACATGACGAATTCAGAGAGGAGTTACCCAGCCTTCGATGGAGGTTCGGTCGTAGTGCCCAGTGCCAATGCCAGACTAGCCAAGCGACTAAACGACCCCGTCTCCGCCCGCACGATGTTGTTGATCCGTTCATGTTACCAGCCGTACTCTCCTTGCGCAGAGCATTCCCGCGTGATATACCTTTGCAGTCATGAGTAGTCATGTGCGTCGGTCGCGACGGATTCTTTCCTGCCCTCCCACATCAAGAAGTCTCACTAAGCAGGCTAGTCCCTCGCAGGGCTGCATTTGAAGAGGTCTGTTTTGTCATACTTCGAATTCCTGTAAAGCTCAGCAACGCAGAGGAATAATAGTCGCAGTCCTCACCTCGCCGCCGGATCCGCTATCGACTCAGGTACACCTGCGATCCCACCTTACGTAATTCCTATCTGTTGAACGTTACGCACTTGCGTTGAACTGGAAATCTCGTGCATCCAGTGTTGATCTCGCTACCCCTTCCCTCTCCGATACTCTTCTCCCAAAAGGGGCTCCAGTGACGACTATCAGAGCCCTCAACTACGTGACCGTTCCCTCGCCCATTCCTACCGGCCATTCTCAAAAACCGACCTTTCAAGAAGCTCCACGCCGCGCCAGACATGCCAGCCACGGACAAGGTTGGCTCCTGGCTTGGCAACGGCAGCTCCGGGGCTAAGGCTGCGGCCTCTGACTCTGATGCAAGCAGCTCCAAGAGCGACAGTGCGATCTCCGCCATCGGCGACGATTCTGAAGACGAAGACGAAGATGAAGACGACGCCGCGGGACCTTCGGAAGATGCTACCCGGGAGACGAACATTGACTGGGAGACTGTCATGCCGAAGGTCCGCCTGGCTGTGCAAGACACCTCGCAGAAGAGGAGGGAGCAGTTCGTCGCGCGCTATCTATATGTGACGGACGACTGTATGTTCAAGTCGCCAGACAATGCTGACGATACAGCGCCTGCCCCTGCGCACATTGGTGGACTGCTGCAGGCTCTCCTGTCAGCAGTGACGCACCTGACAGACATGACTGCGATCGACCTCGTTGTCAATGTTCTCATGGACCTTGTGCGACGGGATGAGAAGCAGCAGGCAAGCATGAAGCTAGGTGACAAGCTTGTCAAGTGGTCCTCCGCGGAAGTGGAGAAGGCAGTCGCGTCGCCCAAATCGTGAGTGATCTCAGAAGTCACGGGCTAATGCCGTAGGACGACCTCTGCGTCCCTTCACCCATACCTACTGCTCGTTCTTTCTCTGATCTCAACATTAAAGGCCTCTCGTGGCGATGCGTTCATCACCTCACCTCAATTCTCTGAACTCACGTTCGCCCTTGCGTCTGTTCTCGACGCAAGTGCCGCGCGTGCCGCAGGTCTCAAGGGGAACAAGCGAGAGCGGCTGCTGCACAAGCAGAACGTTCGTGTATGGCGCGTCCTGCGAAGGCTGCGCGAATCTTTCCCGGCTATGATCCAATTACTGGTCTCGAAGATGCCGGTGCCGTCTCGCGCAGCCATGCTACTTGGACACATTGTTGGCGTGGCGATCCGCCTCACCCCTTCCAAGGTGCCAAAGGGTTCTGTCGACAGCCGAAGCCTTATCGAGGGTCAGAAGGACGCGCTGCTGAACTACTACACTACCAACATACTGAGCACCAAGACAACTCTGGCCCCTTCAGTCTCGGTACGTTGTTCGCTTCTTCGTGGCTGATACCCCAGTCGGCTCTTCACGAATTCCTGGCCAACTTTGTAACGGAGGAAGATCTTGCTGGGAAGCTCATCCCCACTGCGGAGCGCATGATGTTGCGCTCCCCCGAGATCGCTCTGCCTCTCGTTGCTGATCTCCTCGACAGCTGCGAGGTCGATATCTCGGCCTTGATCCCTGCCAAGCTTGTTCCGGGTGTCATCTCTGGCGCCAAGTCGTCCAACGCCGACACGCGGACCAAGTCCATCACACTTCTGAAGGCCATCTCACGGCGGTGTTCCAGCTCCGATGCGCACGCCAAGCTTGCCACTGAACTCCTGGCCTTGCCGAAGTCGGGTAAGAGCGCAAGCGCGGACCAGCGTGTTGCCCTCTACACTATGGTCCAGGACCTCCCCAAGGACGCCTCCACTGTCATTGTGGACACTCTCCCACCACTTATCGTCAAGGAGGCAAACGAGGCGGCTCTGAATGCCCTTGGTGCTGCGCTTGGCCCCCATCTCGGCAACGTCCTTGCGTCTGGCAGTGGCATTAGCGCAGCGTCTGCTGCCGCACTCAGCAAGGAGCTTGCTTCTACCAAGTTGAGCACGCGTAGGGCCGTCTCCGCTGCTGTCGGGACGGCAGCGTGGGCAGTATACAGTGAAGAGAAGACGCTCTCACCTGAAGGCGAGAAGCTCCTGGCTTCGCTCGTCCCCGCTCTCGAGAATAGCCTCAAGACAGCGGCTGCCAACGCACCATCGAACGCGGCGGGCTTCCTGGAGGGTTATGTGGCCGTCGCCCTTGGCCTCGGTCCGCTGAAGGGTCTCAGCTCCGCAGCCAAGCTGTCTAACAGCCCTACCATGAAGGATGTCCTGGTTGTCACCCCCAAGCCCTCCTTTGTTCTCAACGACAAGGCGTATACGAAGCTGGCGACGATCGGCGACGACATGTGGCTGCTACGTGCCTTGCACGTTCTCGTTGCCAACGGAGAAAACCTGGGCGACGAAGCTGTCCGCGTCGCACTCGGGCTGGCACTCATCCACCTCGCATTCGAGTCCAAGTTCAGCGAAGTGCGTCTTGCGACCTACAAGTCTGTCTCTGAACTTGCGGCTGCGAAGCCCACTCTTGTTGCACAGATTGTTCGCGAGTCGTTGACAGTCTGGCTCGGCCAGCAAGATGAAGCCCGCGCTGCTGCACGCGCCAGGCGACAGGTAGGCGAAGACGAGGTAGCGGTGCCCAAGCGCTCTCGCGAAATTGGCCGCCTCCTCGCCGCAACTCTGGTCAAGTCAGAGAACGCCGACGAGTTCACTCTCGAGGACATCGCTGCCGACTTTATCGTTGTCGCCCACCATCCGGAGATGGGCGAGGACTCGCAAGTGTCATGGGTTTCCTTGGTTCAGAGCCTCGGCTTGGACCCTGCGAATGTTGTGTCTCTCAAGCGCGAGGCTGTCCTTGCGCGTCTGTGGGAGGCCGCCGGAACCCCTCCGCGGGACTCCCGCTTTGCGGAGGCAGCATACCGTGCGATTGCTACTCTTGCCTTCATTGACCCCGTCGAGTTCGTTCGCGACGTCACTGCCCAGCTGAAAACCGACCTCGACCCTTCCAGCCTCGACTTCATTGGCATTGTGGAACGTGGTATCTGGGAGACACCTGCAGACAAACTGTATGTCGATGTTCTTGCGCCCAAGAAGGAGCAAGTTGAGAACAAGAACCGCAAGAACTACGAGGACGAGAAGTGGGAGCAGGAAGTGCGCGAGCAGCTGGCCAAGAAGAAGGCCACAACTGTCAGCGCCAATCTTTCCAAGCAGGACAAGGCTCTGGTCAACGCCCAGCTGAGGAAGGAGGCCGAAGTGCGCGAGCAGATCACCTCCGTCCGGGCACACTTGAAACGTGGCTTGGAGCTCGTTGCAGCCCTTGTCGACTCGCACGTCTCCGCCGTCGAGGTCCAACTCGGCGACCTGATAGACCTGCTGCTGAGCAGTGTATTCGGCCCGGGTGCTTTCCTTGTCGACTCCCGCGCATTCGACGTGTTCATCAAGCTCAGCTCCTTGGCTTCAAGCCGTCTTGGCGAATACCGTCGCCTGTTGGCTGCTGCGCTCCTGCGCAGCTACAATGCCCCTTTCATCCCGGGAGACTACCTGGAGGAGAGCGAGGGAGAGCTAGTCACTCGCATCTTGCATCAAGTCAACTACGTTGCGTCACAGACGCCGCTCGACAGCACGTCTTTCACACTGGTCGGCAAGTTGATGTCTCGCATCATTGCCGTGGGCGGGGTTGGTTATGACTCTGCACAGAGCGATGAGTCCCAGGAGCAACTCACTTTGGTGGTGGCCATCATCGCGTCGTGCGTTGGCGAGTTCTCGGATGCGACCTACCCTCGTCTGCAGGTCATCAAGGACCTCCTGCAGATCATCACCGTCCACACCCGCTTGGCCAAGGACGCTTCCGCGGCCCTGACAGACCTGGGCGCTGCTATCCAGGACGTTGCTACTCCCGCGGAGATTGCAGCTCTCATCGCTGGCACCCTGTCAGCCGATTCTGGTGTGCGCAACGCAGCACTGCAGGCTCTCCAGCCTGTCGACCTGACCGACCTCAACTACTCGGAGGAGCTGTTCATCGCAACTCACGATGAGAACGAGCCGAACGCTGATTTGGCTGAACACCTCTGGGAGGACAACGGTCTTGATGTTCCCGAGAACTACCTCGACTCTTTGGTCGGCTACCTCGCTCACCCGAGCGCGGCTGTTCGTATTGGAGCCGCTGCAGCGCTTGCCGATGCCGCTGAGCAGTACCCCGCGCAGATCAACGCCACGATCGCCAGTCTCCAGGAACTGTACCTCGAGAAGGCCAAGTCGCTTGAGCCTGAGACCGACAAGTTCGGGCTGATCATCCTGGAGACGCTCGACCGCGTCGATCCTTGGGAGTCCCGCGTCGCGATCGCCTCGACACTCGAGAAGATTGCCCCGCTGGTTCCAGACGAGCAAGTTGCGCCGATCCTCAAGTTCATGCTTGAGAAGGACCCACTGGGTGACCGTCACGAGGAGGTGCGCCGCACTATGCTCGGCGCGGCTACCTCGCTTGTCGACATCCATGGTGGCAAGGACGTTGCGACTCTGATGTCGATGTTCGAGACCGCCCTTGCGCTGCCATCGACATCAGCTACATCCGACTACATCAAGGAGGCGGGTGTTATCCTCTTCGGCCGCTTGGCCGCCCACCTGGATGCCACCGACAAGCGCATCCCGAACGTCGTTGAACGCCTCGTGGACGCGCTCAACACCCCTTCAGAGCTTGTCCAGTCCGCCGTTTCCGACTGTCTGCCTGCACTCGTTACGGGTATGTCATCCGAGGAGACGGAGTACCTGGTCGATCGCTTGTACTCCACCCTTACCACTGGATCGAAGTACGCGCACCGTCGTGGAGCAGCGTACGGTATTGCCGGTGTCGTCAAGGGCCGCGGTCTCAAGTCCCTCAAGGAGTACGACCTCGTGGACAAGCTGAAGGAGTCGGCAGAGGACAAGGCCTCATTCGAGGGTCGCGAGGGAGCAGTCCTTGCCTTCGAGACTCTGTCTGCCACCCTTGGCCGTGTGTTCGAGCCATACATCGTCGAGGTCATTCCCAACCTCCTCACACTCTTCGGCGACACCAACACGTACGTCCGTGAGGCCACCCAGTACGCCGCCAAGGTTATCATGTCTCGCATCTCGGGCCACTGTGTCAAGCTCATCCTTCCCACCCTTCTTGAGGGTCTCGAGGAGAAGCAATGGCGTACCAAGAAGGGATCCATCGAGCTCCTCGGCTCCATGGCATTCTGTGCGCCTCGCCAGCTGTCGCTCTCGCTGCCAACCATCATCCCTCACCTCACCGGTGTCATCAACGACTCGCACGCTCAGGTCAAGTCCGCTGCGAACGCCAGTCTCAAGCGTTTCGGAGAGGTCCTCCACAACCCCGAGGTCAAGTCGATTCAGAGCACTCTCATGAAGGCTCTTGCCGACCCCACCGCGAAGACGAACTCTGCACTGTCGACTCTGCTTAAGACCACTTTCGAGCACTACCTTGATGCTCCATCCCTCGCGCTGGTCATGCCCATCATCGACCGCGGTCTGCGCCAGCGTAGTTCCGAGACCAAGCGCAAGGCGGTCCAGATCGTTGGTAACATGGCCTCGCTCACTGAGTCGCGCGACCTTGTGCCCTACTTGCAGGAGCTCATGCCGCTCATGCACGAGGTTTTGGTCGACCCCGTTCCCGAAGCCCGTGCAACGGCCGCCAAGTCACTCGGCACCCTGGTCGAGCGCCTCGGCGAGAACAACTTCCCCGACCTCGTCAGCCGTCTCCTCCAGATGCTCCGCTCCGACACCAGCGGTGTCGATCGCCAGGGTGCTGCACAGGGTCTGTCCGAGGTTCTGTCCGGCCTCGGCATGGACCGCTTGGAGGCTCTGCTTCCCGAGATCATCTCCAGCACGTCCAGCCCTCGGCCGTATGTCCGTGAGGGTTTCATCTCCCTGCTCATCTACCTCCCGGCTACTTTCGGACACCGCTTCGCGCCTCATCTTGCGCGTATTATCCAGCCTATCCTCAATGGTCTCGCCGACGACTCGGAGTACGTGCGTGAGGCATCCATGCGCGCAGGCAAGATGATCATTGCCAACTACTCGAACAAGGCCATCGAGCTTCTGCTTCCGGAGCTCGAGAAGGGCATGCTCGAGAGCTCGTGGCGCATTCGCGTAAGTCTTCAGGCGTTATCGGCACTGACATGCAGCAATCGTCTATCTCTCTTACTGGCGAGCTGCTCTACCGTGTCACTGGTATCAGCGGCAAGGTGGAGCTCGAGGAGGACGAGACAGCCGGCCGTTCCGCGGACCAGGCTCGCAAGGCTCTTCTCGACGCCCTTGGTCAGGAGCGCCGCGACCGTGTCCTGGCCACGCTGTACATCGTCCGCCAGGACGCTGTCAGCAGTGTCAGGTCGTCCTCTATTCACATCTGGAAGGCCCTCGTTCACAGTGCGTATAGACTCGCTCGAAGCGGGATAGGCGATCCGGACCAGCTGGCTAACTTGCAGACACTCCCCGCACCACGCGCGAGATCCTCCCTGCACTTATGCAGATCCTTGTATTGCTCTTGGGCAGCCCCTCGGTCGACCAGCAGGAGGTAAGTCGAGAGACTCGTAGCCGTACTAAAGACAGACCGCATCCCGTACCATCGGCGAGCTTTGCCGCAAGAACGGCGAGCGCATCGTGGGCGAGCTTATGCCTATCCTCAAGACTGCCATCACCTCTCCCGATTCGCGCACCAAGGAGGGCGCCTGTCTCGCCTTCTCCGACGTCATGGCTGCTGCCTCCAAGGACGCCATCGAAGCTCACGAGGACGCCATCATTGCCTCCGTCCGCGGTGCACTCGTTGACCCCTCTGCCGACGTTCGTGCGGCAGCGGCCCAGACCTTCGACACTATGCAGCACCACATGGGCGCCAAGGCAATCGACCAGACCATCCCCACTCTCCTCGAGGCTATGCGCAACGAGGGCGAGTCGTCAGAGACTGCCCTGCAGGCACTCAAGGAGGTCATGAGCGTGCGCGCCAACAGCGTGTTCCCCGTGCTGCTTCCCACCCTCACTGTGCAGCCCATCAGCGCGTTCAACGCGCGTGCCATCGGTGCGCTTGTTCGTGTGGCAGGATCGGCTCTCAACCGCCGCATCGACTCGCTCCTCGGCTCGCTGGTCAAGTCCCTCGAAGCCAACCCGGAGGAGGAGATTCGCGTCGAGCTCGAGGATGCTATCAAGGCGCTTGTCGGCTCGGTGGAGGACTCGGACGGTGTCCACCTCCTCGAGATGTTGCTTATCGGATGGGCCAAGGACGTCAACCCCATCCGCCGCAAGACGGCATGCAACATCTTCGGCACCATGTGCCAGGTCAACGACGCCGACACCGAGGACTACCGTGTTGACTGGGTCCGCATCCTGGTTGCGCTGTTCGATGACTCTGATGAGGACGTCGTCACGGCCGCCTGGGAGGCGCTTGACCACTTTGTCAAGACGGTCGACAAGAGCGAGCTGGAGGACCTCGTCGTGCCTCTGCGCAGGACTATCGAGAGCACCGGCGCTCCCGGACGCCCCGTCCCTGGTTTCTCCCGCCCCAAGGGTGTGCAGTCCATCGTGCCCATCCTGCTGGCGGGTATCCTTAGCGGAACGCAGGAGCAGCGCGAGCAGGCCGCTCTCGGTATCGGAGAGCTTGTGCAGCGAACCTCCGAGGCTGCCATCAAGCCGTACATCATTCAGCTTACCGGACCTCTCATCCGCGTCATCTCTGGCCAGTCCATCGCCCCCCAGATCAAGGGTGCTATGTGAGTGGATCCGTTTTACTTCACTGACCTCAGTCTCTCGTCGCTCACTGTTCTGCTCGAGGAGGTGCCACAACTCGTGCGCCCCTTCCACCCGCAGCTCACGCGTACGTTCGTCAAGTCCGCCTCCGACCCTGCTGCGCTGTCGGTTCGCAACCGTGCTGCCACGGGCCTGGGCGAGCTCATGAAGCACCAGCCTCGCGTCGACCCTCTGATCACGGAGCTGATCGGCGGTGTTCGCAGCTCCGAGAAGGACATTGCCCCCTCCGTCCTCAACGCGCTCGGCGCCGTCTGCGCCTCGGCCGGAGCGAACATCAGCGATGGCGCCAAGGCGAGCATCATCGAGCTCGTCGAGGAGTCCTTTGCCGAGACGCGCGGTGAATCCTTCTCCAAGGCGCTGGGCTCGATCCTCGCCGGTCTGGCGAAGCACGACCCCGAGTCTATCCGCCCCGTTGTGGAGACGTTCCTCGCCGCCCCCACCCCGCCCACGGCGATTGTGAGCACGTGTATCTCGGCGATCCTGGAGGCTGCGCCTGACGCGTTCTACGATCTGGATGCTGTGGACGGCGTCGTGAAGAAGGTGCAGGCGAGTGTTGGGTCTGATGTTGGTGCGATTGCCCGTCCTGCGCGTGAGGCGAGGGAGCAGTTGCGCTCCATCCCGAGATATGAGAAGGACGCGGCGGTCCAGGCTGTGCTGAAGTAGTGTTGTTTTGATAGAGCCGGAATATCTGCATGGCATAGTTACAGGAAGCGGTAGCGAACACCTAGCACGGGTAGGTGTCGAGCATGACTGAAGGCGTTGAAGGTATACAGAACCTATGCGGGAGTGCTACTCCTCGCCGGGGGTGGTGCACGAAGTCGCTGGACGGAAGTATTTTCACGTCCATTTGCCACTAAGAGAGTGAAATCATACGCCTGCTCAAAACGTAAACAAACGACCTCCGCCACCATCATACCACCATCTCGCACGATGTCCCGCCTATCGACAAGCATGCAGCCCGCACACCGGGAGATGTATGACACTGCGCTTGAGTGAGTTTCTCCCAGCACCGAACTGTGCTACCCGCTGCCCGCTGCCCGGTGGCGATGGCGGAAGTTGGCTCGCTGGTCCACGCTGACAGCAGACTGGTCAAGTCCACTGCTGAATCGACCAAGCTGCAAGCCCTGCGCACAGAGTACATTGACAAACAAGGCAGGGGGGAGTACAAAGCCTACGATGGGGAGCTCGTCCTCGGTCCGCTGGAGTTTGCGGAAGTGCGCGCGCGGAGTAAAGTGAGCATTTGGCTGGATGCGGGGCTGATGGCAGATGTACTTTCGGCACGTGAAGCAGAAGTTCCTAGCGCAGGAGGCGAAGCGGTCCTTCCTGTACACTATTACGAGCGACACAGCCGAGGTAGTGAGGGAGGGGGAGCAGGAGGAGCTCGGTGCGTGACTGGCGAGGTGTGGCTGACGAGCAGAGGAGGAGACCGCGGCGAAGCGCGCAAAGGTCAAGGCTGTCAAGTCTGACATTGATGCTATGCGGACGGAGACGCTCGAGCTGGGGCGGAAGAATGCGTCCGACCACGCGCGGATGGTCGTGGACAGTGCCGAGGTCGCGACGTTGCATAAGCAGATTAATGAGATGGAGCTGGAGCTCGCGCGGTTGAAGAGCACGCACCCGCCTGAGAAGGTGAGTTTGTGGGACGAGTTATGCTGACGATATCAGCGTATGACTACGGCGCAGGCGTATGCCCGGCTGGGCGAGCAGGGCGAGCAGCTCGAGTCGCTTACTTCGGCGATTGATGCTGCCGAGGCGGAGACGGAGAGGTTGCGGGATAGCGTTGCGCGCGAGGCGAAGGCTGTCCACCGGCTCGAGAGGGAGCGGGAGAGGGAGGAGGCCAGGGCTGCGGAGGTGCGGCGGCAGCGCGAGGCTGGAGGGGCGGGGGTGCGCGCGCATGACTTGGGCAAGTGGTATGCTGCGAGTTTGGCGACGTACCGCGCTCTGTTGGGGATTCGGGCTGCCCGGGCGATCAGCGAGGATGAGCTTGTGCTCGAGTATGAGCTGGGGATGGGGAGGAAGAGGAAGATGGGGGAGGAGGGTGTGGCTGCTTTGACGCTGAGGTTTGAGGAGAGGAGGCTGGTGGATGCGAAGTTGGAGGGTGTGGAGGTTGATATTGAGGATATGACGGCTAGGGCGGTGGAGAGCGGGGATGTCCCCCGGCTGGTGAGGGATGTTCTGGGCAAGCTGCGGCCGCTGAAGTAGAGCTGGGTTATAGATTGTAGTACTGTTATGCTTGTATGCTTATGCCTCCTCCTCCTGGGAAGGCGCAGCTGAGAGGCGAGCTCCCTTGGAGTCAGGTTGCTCTTTGTTTGCTCAGTACGATCTAGCTATCTCTGGAGAAATCTTTGCTTCACGTGCAAGCTGATATGTCTTGTGCATTCCCTATCTCGACCAGTCGAGACTGTGGATACTATGGAAGCGACTATAGACCTAGAATTGATAAACTGCCACCCGATCAAAGATGTCGGGGGCATGACCCGGAAGTTATAGAGAGTGTGGTGTTATAATAATGAGAGTGTGGCTGGTACATATACACAGAGGAGAGGGCTCCTGCACCAAGGCAGGCAGCCAAACAGTGTCCAGAGAGTCTAGAATTGTCCAAGAGAGAGAGCCGGAAACATCGAAAACCCTTGCCTAAGCCTAGGCGCTTGCGCCGACGATGGCCATGCGGCCAAGGTAGGCGACGAGGTTGGAAAGGTTGCCGATGTTGCCAGCGTCGTCGCCGGCGGCATCGTGGGTGGCGTCGGGGTTGGCCACTACTGGGGCAGTGTTGGTGGCGTTGGCCGAACCAGTGGGCAGGGTGGCATTGGCCGAGGTCGCGGAGGACACGGCGATGGAAGAAGAGTTGCCAGCAGCGCTGGAGGAGACGATGGTGGAGGAGGACGAGGCGTCGGTGGAGGACGAAGATGGTGCTGCCGACGAGGGGGCGTCGGAGCTAGTAGACTGCTCGGTGGAGGTGGAAGAAGAGGGAGGGGGAGGAGCCTCGGACGAGGACGAAGGGGGAGGGGGAGGGGGAGCCTCGGAGGAGGTGGTCTCGGGCTGGGGCTCGGGGGTGGGAGTGGGGGTAGGCTCGGGAGTGGGCTCGGGGGTAGGCTCGGGCTCCTTGGTGGTAGGGGCCGGGTCACCGCCGCCACCACCGCTGCCATACTCCCAAGTCATGCCGAAGCGTCCAACACCGTGGTCCTCGAAGAAAGCGAAGAGCGATGGGGACATGTCGAGGTCACCGTAGGCACAGCCGGGGCACTTGTCGACAATGGTGGCAGAGGTGGACTTGCCCTTGTACGAGATGGTGACCTGGCGACCACAGTTGGGTCCAGGGTAGCCGTCACCGTACTGGGGAGCGTTGAGGGCAACGATAAAGTCGCTGTCCTGGTTGACACCACCGCAGGCGCCGAGACCAGTGGCGTAGAAGGTCGCACTGCCAGAGAAGCGCTTGGCGAGGGTGTGCTCCTTGCGGGCAACGGGGGCTGCGGCCGCAAGTCCAGCTGCGACCAGGGTGGAAAGAACAGAGAAGAGCATTGTGTTTGTTTGTTTTGAAGCTTTGAGCTTTAGGTAAAGACTGTTGGTGTTCTGGAACGAGAGTCAGCACAGCTGATCGCGTTATGCGTGGGCAAGGAGAGGTGAGAGCGAAGAGTCGTGACGACGTGATGATGTAGTCACCCGAGTAGAGGTAGGGAGAGCTCGAGCCCAGGAGACGCCCGACTTACCTAAGGAGTTGGTTACTGCAGAAAGGAGGGGCAGTTGTGTGTGAGGACGCGGACAATCAGAGCAGTGCGAGCGGTGTCGGGTACAGTGATTGAGTTGGTGACGTTCGATCAAAGGAGGGAGTGTGAGGAGCTGTGTCGAGACTAGACGTGACGAGACGAGCTTTGAGTCTTTTGATGATGATGAGAAGTGTAGGAATCGATCTTGAGAGAAAGGGTGTTGAGGGTTGAGAAGTGAAGGGCTTAAAGAGTGGCTGTAGGGAACGTCGCTGGCCGAAGCAAAAATGAAGGTGGTCGAGGTGTTGAGGACGGCGTGGGGACCGAGTGAGTGAAGCAACACCGATATGAGGAGACAAGGGCTGGCGGAGAGGATGCGAAAGAGGCGGCGGCTTGAAGAAAAGAGGTTGGCGAAGAGAGACGAGGAGGACGAGGAAGGAGGAAGTGGTCGCCCGCCAGTGTGTGTGTGTGTTTTCCTGCTGATCCAAAGGGAGGGGTCGATTCGGGGGTTCTTGTTGATGCTCTGACACACGCGCTCACTCACGCCCAGCTCGACTGTTTCGTTTCAGGGTACAAGGTTCCGCGCCCCTAGCGCAGGGCTACCGGAACGCCTCTTTTGCCCTGGACGCGTCGTGGAGCCCGGCGGGATTGGGTGGCACCCGACTTTCATGCCGCCCCGGTCAGAGTCCGGGCCTGGGGGCACCCGAGTTTCCTGCACTCGTCCCTCGCGTCCCTCACCCGGCCCCTCATTCCGGGCATGCCGCAGATGCCGTGAGGATCCGCCGAAATTGCGCCCAAGCCGTAGGCAGCTGCCACACCCATTTTCGAGGTCCTCGTGTGCCTGTGAAGCTTTCCGATAGTTTTTCGGTGCTGTCGTAGGTCTAATTACGCTTGTTATTCTAGAACGGCAAGAAGGACATTCGAGGGGCTTCTGAGGGTGGATTGGATTCATGCATGGGGATGCGAGCAAGTGGACAAGCAGCAGTCTCGGCGCGCTCGGCGATGCGCCGTGTGTCGCGTGGGGATTGGGTTATATCCTCATGTCCTTTCAAGGGTGCACGAGTCTCCAGCAATGTTGGCTGTCGCTGCAAAGAGGCATATGGGCGCATGCCGGGGCCAGGCATGCCTGCCTTTCTGCCGGCCGGCCAGTAGTTTCAGTGACCTGTGCGGAAAGCTTGGGACCTCTATGCAGGATATTTGGTTTCCAGTATAGCGGTCAGATGCTGTCCGTCCTAAGGCACTCGCCTAACACTGTCTGGACTCCAAGTACAAACTGGTTTATTAACCGCACGCAGATGGCTGTCAATTGCCTGCTGCGTCTGCTTATCGATGTAGCGTGCTGTATGCGATGTTTGTGCTTCCCCGCAAGGGTGAGGTGACGCGGTAACGATTGCATGCAGTATACCAGTTGGGAGGTCATCACCCTGGGCTGGCAGGACAGACTGGACTGACTGGCGACGCGCAGTCGCATCCCACGAGACTGTGGCACCTCGAATGATGTTCCCGTCGATCCCCGGTCATGTACAACACTGGACATGGCGGGTTTCGAATTGGAAGCCTGGAACTTCCTATGTCCCGTCCTTAAGACATACAAATGTCTTGGGCTAATGGGAAGCAGAAATCGCGAATATGCGACTGGGCGGTTGAGACGGAGGCAAAATGTTCAGCGGCGGCAGTTGTCGCAACGGAGTACGTGGATGGCCATGGATGCTGGATGCTACATGGCTGCAGAAGTTTCTACCGTTCGTACCCGCGACAGGACAGCGGAGGTATATTTTGGGGTCACTCGAGTTCAAAGTGGAAACTGGGCGGATGAGAGGGACAGGCGGCAATCTGCAATCTGGCTGCATGGCATAAGGTATGGCGCATGGCTCTCTGTAAACGGCAGTATGGCTTGGCTGGCTGCGCAACTAAGGTTTGCGATGCGCCGAGTAAGTGGAAAGCGCCGACTGGGCGCATAGCAAGTGCGAGCAGCAACGGTCGGCGTTCAGGCCGGCAGCCAAATGGCTTCTTTGTACTGGAGGTCTGTGGACTCGAGGTTCGCACTAGCATGCTTCACTGGGCCCAGGCTCTAGCAGCGAGGTATGACTTAGCTTCAAGCATAGATGTAACGCCTTTCGCAATGTAGAGTGAGCTAACTTGATGAGTCGGTAGATGTATGAATGTATTGACGGGAGCGCAGACAACTCGGGTTAGCAGAGTTGCTTCGCATGCAGCAGGCACAATCGGGTTATAGCGGCTCGAACTGCATACTATCATCTACGGCCATAGGACTCAGAAAATACCGCATCCCGTCCGATCTGCGAAGTCAAGCTGAGTACCGCCTAGTTAGTACCAAGGTGGGGGACCACTTGGGAATCCTGGGTGTCGTAGTTTTTGCTTTTTGATGCGGTGATCTTGTGCGGTCATGTGCTGAGCCGGGCTGTGATTGTGGCATAGTATTGGAGGCAGTGGAGGGTTGGTGAGGGAGTGGGGGAGCGGGTGAGCGGTACTCTCCTCAACATGCATCTGCAGAGCACAGCGCTCGTGCTGCACGAGAGCATGTTTAGCTTCGCTGAGCTGGGGCGCGTGTGACCTGGATCAGGCGGTGTTTGTCTGGCGGGACGGAAGCCGATGCGTCTCTCGATGTGGTGTATGTTGCTGGGCCGACAGATACTATACCGATCCCCCAGTCTGGATCAAGTTGTACCTCTATGCCTGCTGGTCACGGCACACGACGTTGATGTTCGCCATTGGGTGTGTTACAAGTGGTGCTGTTGAAGACAGTGAGCCCCAGCTAGCATGGACAGAGGCTGCAGTAATTCCTATGGCAATTTCGTGATAATGTCCCTTCCTTGTCGCTTTATTGAGACGACAGTCAACAGCCTTATTTGTGTCAGGCGCGTCATTCAAGCTCACACGCACAGAGATACGGGGTGTTCTATAACAATGCAGGCGTACCTCCAGTCCCGGGAAGGATTAACGATGCCAGAGAAGGGGACGTTATCGAGGCTCATGACAATCAGCTGTGAAAGCTGTGTTAATTAAGAGCACGGAATAATCAGCAATACCCACCGGCACTGTGCTGCGAAGGGCTACTTGACATGCACAGCAGCACAGTAACCAGAATGCATGACTCTGCTCCAATAAGTAGACCGCCTGAGCCCATGTTACACCAGCTTGCGCTCACCCACCCCCGCCGATGACAAGCAGAGGCAGTGCCACTGGCCAGGCACTCCACTCCGGTTTACCCGGGCTACATCCGTCCCACCACGACAAAAGACGCGTCTACCACGTTTCCGTCCGGGGCATTCATCACCATCGTCTCATCTCACCCACCATGGCCAACGGGTCAACGATAGCTACGGCACCGACCGGGGCATCGAAAACGGCAACAGGGGCGACCGCGGCGCGCAAGCCGCGCGTCCTGCCGCAATGGACGCGGGCGGACATTGCCTCGCGCATCGTCAATGGCCAAAGCCTGGTGCTCAAGAACGACGCCGTGCTCAACGTCACGTCTTGGGCGGCATACCACCCCGGCGGGGCGTTGGCGCTCGCGCACTTTGTCGGCAGGGATGCGGCGGACGAGATCGCTGCGTATCATGCCAACGCGACTGTCGAGCGCATGCGCAGCTTTACTGTCGCGACTGTGGACCCGGCGGACTGGAGCGACGAGGCAGGGTGGAAGCCGCTCACGCCGCCTATTGCGCTGGGCCTGGTGTGGGACGGGAAGAAGTGGATCAGGGAGGGGCAAGTTCGTCTTGCGGAGGGCGTTGTGCAGGTGGAGGAGGAGGTCGTCAAGCTCACACCTGACATGCTGGAGCCGCCGGAGAGCGGGCTGGACGGGCGGACCGAGCGGGCTAGGAGTAAAGCCTACCACGAGCTCAAGAGTCAAGTGGAGGACGCTGGGCTGTTCGTCCCGCCCGGGCCGCTTGCCGGGTATGGGAAGGATATTGTGCGCTATCTCCTGCTCGCGGGCAGTGCGGCGTACCTCTTCTTCACGTCGACAGGATGGATCGGACAAATGACGAGTGCTGTCCTCCTCGGCTTGCTGTTCCAGCAACTGACCTGTGAGTATGCCTGGTTCGGCTTCGCTGACAATAGTCGTCGTCCACGACGCTGGCCACTGTGGAGTTACCGGGAACTGGTTCTGGGACCGCCTCCTCGCCATGACACTCGCCGACTGGATCGGCGGACTGTCCGCCGGCTGGTGGTGCGACAACCACGACATCCACCACCTCGTCACCAACCACCCCGAGCACGACCCGGACATCCAGCACATCCCCTTCTTTGCCATCTCCTCGCAGTTCTTCAAGAGCCTCTGGAGCACGTACTACAAGCGCGTGATGGCCCTCGACGCGCCCTCGCGTGTCCTCATCGCGGTCCAGCACAAGCTGTACTACATTGTCCTCAGCCTCGCTCGGTTCAACCTCTACGCCATGAGCTACATCTACCTCTTCACCAAGGCGAAGCACGACAAGTTCTGGGCCCTTGAGATCGCCGGCGTCTGCTTCTACTGGGTGTACTTTGGCGCCATGTTGCGCTCGCTAGCCAAGCTCGGCGGGTGGCAGATGGCCGTGGCGTACACTCTCGTGTCGCACGTCTGCGCCTCCCCAGTACACGTACAGATCGTGCTCTCCCACTTTGCCTGCTCGACCGACGACCTCGGCCCACAGGAGTCCTTCCCCTCCCGCCAGCTCCGGACGACCATGGACGTAGTCTGCGGCGAGGACATCGAGTTCATCCACGGCGGCCTCCACCTCCAAGTTACGCACCACCTCTTCCCCCGCCTCCCAAGGCACAACCTGCGCAAAGCGAGCCTCCTGGTCAAGGAGTACTGCAAGACCTACGAGATCAAGTACCTCGAGCACGGGTGGATCAAGGGCAACCGCATGGTCCTCGACACGCTCAAGGATGTCGCGAACCAGCTCCAGATCCTCAAACAGGTAGCAGACAAGGAGATCGACGAAAAGCTCCAGTAGACACCGATACGAGATCGCCGTAAAAAGATAGAGGACCACCGTCCGTGTATGTATCGTTATTGTAGCGCGTGTAGCCTAGCTGGTCGGAGGTACACGGCGTTCAACTTGCAAAGTCGCCGTTCAGCTCACAGATTGCCGTTTGACTCTGATAGTTGCCCGCGGCCAAGCGAGGCACAGGACCGACCACGTTGTGCACAACGCACGATCTACTCGGGCCTCGGGCCGATCGGCTACCTTGCACCATGTGGTACGCGGCACTTACAGTTGGTCCACGCGCAAAGTGGAGGTTGACCGGTGACCGGGTCGACCACCGCGCGCAGGCACAATATAGCAGCTTGCTGCAAGCAGTCGTGCAAACGAGCTCGAGCTCAAACTCACTCAGCAACGCACACTCACACTCACACTCTCGCTCACCATGCAACCCGTCAGCATCAAGTACGCCGACCTCGTCTCCTCGCCGGGCTCGCTCGCCTCCGCCATCGAGCAGGGCCTCGGCAGCGGCCCAGACGCCCTTGGCATCGTCCTCATCACTGGTATGTTCCCCCTCGTCAACTTCAGCTGACAACAGACCTCCCCGAGCAGTACCCCAAGCTTAGGGAACGCCTCCTCCGCTTCTCAGAGCAGCTCGCCACCCTCCCCGAGGAGCTGAGGGAGACCCTAGCCCGCCCAGACACGAGCTACTGCTTCGGCTGGAGCCACGGCAAGGAGATCATGAACGGCGTGAGCATGAGCTTCGCCCGCCTGATGGGAGTGAGAGGTGCCCGCTAACCCCAGCGCCCGGACACAGCCAAGGGCTCGTTCTACGCCAACCCCCTCAGCGATGGGGGACCCTCTGTCTCCGAGGAGAAGAAGACAAAGTACCCCGAGTACTATGCTGGCAATGTGTGGCCCGACTTCCTCGACGGGTTCGAGGACGCATTCAAGGGGTGAGTCGGAGCTTGCTCGCCGCTGACGCCAGGCTCGGGCGCTTCATCGCCGACGTGGGGATCGCGCTCGCGCGCGCGTGCGATACTGTCGGCTTCTCGGAGGGTGTCGCGCCTCTGATTGAGCACAGCCAGGCGAACAAGGCGCGCCTGCTGCACTACTACCCCTCCAAGGAGGCGGGGGAGGTCGACGACGCGTGCGGGACACACATTGACCACTCGCTGCTTACTGGCCTTTGTGGGTAGCGTTCTGGGCAAAACTGACTCCAGGCTCGGCAATGTACCTCACGCACATTCCTGAGGCGATCCACATGCCGCCCGTGGTCGTGGCCCCGCCGTCCAAGAACGCAGGACTGTGGATCTACCCCCGCGGGAAGACTGAGGCGATCAAGGTGTCTATTCCTGCTGACTGCCTGGCCTTCCAGACTGGGGAGGCGCTCCAGCTCCTTTCGGGTGGTAAGCTGGCTGCCACGCCGCACTACGTCAGTGGTGGGGAGAGCGCCGAGGTCAGCCGCGAGACGTTTGCCTTCTTCCTCCAGTGAGTTAGCGAGTTTATCAATCTGACGGCAGGCCGGATGTCGACGATGTCATCGGCAAGGATGGGGAGACATTTGGGCAGTTCACCAAGCGTGTGCTGGAGCGTCACTATGACAAGTAGAAGCGCGACGAAAAAGATAAGTAGTGCAGTTGCATGTAGTATTGATTTGTGCTTCTTCTTCTGCTATGCAATTGGTAGTCGAGGCCTAGTCGAGGTCCTCGCTCACGTCGCCGAGCTCGAACATGCCCAGGCGGTCGAGCTTGGCGCCCTCGGTCGCGGCCTGGAGAGTCTTGAGGACTTGCGGGTAGGCGTTGAGGTAGCGGCACGACTTGTCGATGGTCGCGAGGCCTGGTGTCAGTATTTCGAAAGTTAGTGCTACTCACCCTCGCGCAGGAGGTCGGCGTTGAGGCAGGCCAGCGGGTCCTCGGCCGAGTGTGGGTCGGTCGGGTCGATCAGGCGCAGGTGGAGGAGGTTGCCCTCACGCTGGTCGACGTTCGCGACGAGCTTGCGCTCAAACGCGAGGTAAGTGAAGCGGCGCCATGCCTCGGGGCCGTACTCGCTGTCGCGGGGTGGGAGCTTGACGAACGATAGACGTGCCTCGCGCGCTTGTCCAGCGAGCGACTTGAACTTGGTGTCAAGAGGGCGCAGGCGCGAGAAGGGAACAGTCTCCTCGTTTCCATAGTCGATGAAGTAGACAGTCGCCTCCTTCTTGATGGCGGACGAGCGCTTGACCTTGGCCCTGTACCACACGTTGTCCTCGGTGAACTTGGCCGACACGAGGTCGCCAGTGCGGGGTGCAAAGTTGGCAGGCGCAGCATTGGCCTGGTTGCGGTGGTGGAGCGAGAAGTCGCTCATGAGCTTCTCCAGCTCGGCGACACTCTTGTCCTCGAGCACCTGGATAGAGAAGGAGAAGGGGTCGGACTCGCGGATGGCGGTCACGGTAATGTCGAGGTACTCGGGGGCGAGGGCTTGGCCACTGGTGTCGGTCGGGGCAGCGACGGCCTCTCCTGAGTACTCCGCCCAGATCTGAAGCGTCAGCGACCACACCCACGCTCCAACTCACGTTGCGCTTAGCCTTCTTGGCGTCGTCCTCGGCAGCCTGGAGCTCAGCGCCGAATGGGAGGTTCCTGGCGGATGGCTCGTGCACGGTAGCCAGACCTTGGCGGACCAGCTCGACAGCGACGTTGTTGCCACCAGCGAACATAGCTCCGATAAAGCCACCTGACTTGTCGGTGGTGTCGAACGTAATCTCGACATCACGCTGGAGGTAGCGCGAGGCTGCGCGGTACGACTCCTGGCCGTACGGCTCAGACTTCTCATTCGCGTTGCGCGCAGTGCGGGGCGCGCGGATACCAGCGAGGACGAAGGTGACCTTGGCGTTCTCCTTGGGGAGGTACAGCTTGAACCGGGAGCCAGCGGCGACAAAGTCAACGACAGCGTTGTGCTTGCCGTGGCGCTTCCACGAGGGGAGGAACTGCGTGGCACGGCTGGTGCTTTCGGAGGCGTCCACAATACGGGGCAGAGACACGTCCTTGGTGGAGAACAAACCCCGGGTTTCGGTGGTGGCAGTCTGTTCAGCAATGACAAGCTTGTCGTACTCCATCGAGCGGTCCTCGTCGTCGCGCCTGTGACGGAGCACGGTTGCGAGGCCCTTCTCAATGAGCTGCTCCGAGATGTTGTTGCCGCTGCCGCCGTAGGTGATGGTAACGCACTCGCGCTCCTCAAACTCGCCGTCCTTGGGCTTGACGTAGTCAACGTGGACATGCACGACCTTGCCAATCAGGCGCTTGCGGAGGAACCTGGAGACATCAGCTGCTATTCTGCCTTTGTCAACTCACTCCTTGGCCTCCGTTGCCCAGTAAGCGTTCTTCGCGTCGGAGCCACGAGGGCCACGGACAGACGCGAGCTGCACGCGACGCTCCTTGTCGCTCTCATCTCCCTTCGCAACGATCGACAGCTGGTCCGCGCTCCAAATGCGCACGACAGTGGCGTCGAAGCTGTCGCCCTTAGTTGTGGCCGTGGAGCCGCCAACCTGAGCAGCACCGCCAGCCCCGTTCGCAGCCTTGGTAGCTCCATAGTTCTCCCACAGACAGAGCTTCTTCTCCTTGGCCATGCGCTCAGCCGCGCGGAGCTTGTCGAGGCCACCGTAAGGAGCAAGGATGCCGGCGTGCCACTGCGATGGTCAGCTTCGGCTTATGTGTCAACTCACGTCGATGACCTTGGCAAGGCCAGCCTGGGTCAAGAAATCGGCGATGTTTCCGTTGGGGTGCAGACTAGGCCGTCAGCGACACCGCGGATCACAACTCACGCTTGGCCAATGATAAAGGCGGCACCCGCGGACGGAGCGGGCAGTCCACTGTCACCGCTAGCCTGGAAGGGCGTAGCACCGAGCGAAACAGGCGCAGACAGCAGGCGGACCTTGATCTGACGCTGCAGGAGACGGACCTCGGTGAAGAACTTGGCCTCCTCTCCCCACGGCTCAGCACCGGATGCCTCTCCGTCACGAGTGAAAGAGGCTCTGGGACTCTTCGCACCAGCACAGACCTGTCCAATCAGCTTCCACCTCCATTCTACTCACGAGGTTGATGATCTGGTGGTTGTCCTTGCCAAGGAGGAGACGGACACGGAGCTGAGTGCCGTCGCGCACCTGCTCGACGATAGCGTCAATCTCCTCGCCCTTGTGCTCGGCGATGAAAGCGTGCGCGTCTGCGGGCATCTGGTAGGCGACAGTGAGCTGCGATTCGGGCTCAGCAGACCACACGCCAAAGCCACCAGCCTCGGCCTTCTCCTGCGCCTCCTTGAGCGCGTCCGAGGCGTTGTCGCGGACCTTGGCCCAGCCGTGAGAGACGACGTGCTGGGCAACGTCCTGCGGAGGTTGGCCAGGCGCAGGGGGAGCCGAGAGGAGCGTGGCGAACTCGCCTCCGCTTGGGATCGTGTGAGTCACAGTGAAGGCGACCTCCTTGCCGACGAGGTGTGTACGAAGGAACTCGCGCGCTGCGAATGCGAATGGCTGAGCTGTTAGCTGGTCCATCGAAGCTGGCTCACCTCGTCGTCGCGGGATGCAGTGCCCATACGAGGGGCAGTCAGTCCTGCCAGGTGGAGCACACTGCAGTCAGCAACTGAGTGACCAGTGTAGACTTACCGCTCCTTAGCAGGCTGGCCACGAGCAGGCGCCTCCTTGGGTCGCACGACCACCGTGTCGCCGGAAATCACAGCTGGCTGTCAGTGCTGCAGTCGGTCTACCCCGCTAAGCTTGGTAACTTACACTTGACGATCTATCAGGTTAGCGCTATCCCACGAGATAAACTCACAGCTCGTGTGGTCATTTTGTGACGTGCTGAAGAAGTGGAACAAGTACTTGAGTTGATTGAGCGCTGTAGGACTAGGCTGTCTCGCTGGACACCAGTTGGCATCCACGCGCGCACTCGTGTAGCGTCAGTCCAGTCAGGGACCGGCTGTTACCGATCAAGTGTGCCTGGCAGTCGTTCATTAGCATGAGGTCTGGGCATCGTCTTAATGCCATTAGTACTCCTTTGTAATGCATGTTTGGTTCCGGGCGCTAACTCAAGCACTGATCGGCCTTTTCCATGCGGAGAGTCAATCAGCTGGTCCAGGTGACGTGCTTGTGATGGGCGGCCGTCTCGAATCGTGATGATACTCTTGCAATCTGATCTGATCACTCTCTCACATCAATACCAACATTGCGCTCTCGCACTAGGCTTACCACACACCTCAAGTGGTGTATTTACAGGACCCAGCGGCTCTGACTGCAACTCGCACTCCAAACTGGTGACGTGATTGCCACCCTGCTCCCCGTCTTCCGTCGACTCGACAATCGAGTGGGCTGCTTGCTATAAGTGTCCAGCGACGATAGCAAACGCCAGCGAGAAAGCGCCCTTCCAGCCGGCTGTGATCTTCCATCTCACCGTTACTGAGAACCATGTGTCGATTTGTGCGTGCAAAGTCAGAGCGCCCGACTAACGCCAGATTGTGTATCGCGGCTCCGAGCCAATCCAAGTCTCGCACCTCGTCACCCGACCTCGACACAGTATCACCAATCAGGCCTTCGAATCTAAACTACGGTTTCCAAGCAGCAGGCCTATGAATGTGAGCATCATATAGTTCTGAGCTGACGACAGGCTGACGGCTTTGGTATCGGCTGGTATGACCCAGTCCTGAGTGAAGTCCGAGTGCAAGCCGATAACCAACCCGCTGGTCCTCCAGTAGAATCGCCTGTGCCGGGCGCGAACGGCTCTAGTAACGGCTACGGGAATGGTGTTGTTCATGTCAATGCGCAAGCTGGTCCTTCCACACTACGGACAGGAACTCCGCCGACTCCGCCAGGCGAGGACGTAATCCCCCATGCCTCACCTGAGGCGGTCCACGCCGCCGAGCAGGATCTGGCAGCAGAAGTGGCTGAGTTGCGGGAACGGGAGAGGGAGCTGGAGGTTGAGCGGCCGTGTCTGTTCAAGAGCATTTCTCCAGTAAGATCAAGCATTATGGGCAGGAGCTGACTAAAGGCATGGAGTAACGCCAACTTGACAAGACTGGCCGAGAAGCTCCGAAGTCATTGCGTCTTCGCACACGTCCGCGCATCGACGATGGCTGGTGCACGTGAGTTGGCTGAGATGGCCTTTGCTAATGGTAGCGAGCGAAGACAATTGCCACCCCTGGGTCTTCGATCGGTTGATGGTAAGCCGTCCCGACGACTTACGCTGACTCACAGTGGATGCATAATGGCGAGATCAACGAGTTCCCCAAGATCAAGAGGGCGTTGCAAGCATCGCTGTGCGAGGAGCTATTTCTCTACCCGTCCGGCTACACCGATTCCGAGTGGGCCTTCATGGTGTTCCTGAGCATGTTGAAGGACCCGCACGCACGATCCTTCACCCACATGGAGCTGCGGGATGCGATGATGAAGACCATCCAGTTCATCAACAAGCTGTCGAAAGAGGCGGGCATCGTGAGCACTCATCACTCCATTGCTGACGACAGACTGGCCCAAGTCTGATGAACTATGTCGTTACCGACGGCCACACGGTCGTAGCCACCCGCTACATCTCCAGCAGGACATCAGAAGCGTCTTCGCTATTCTTCTCATCCGGCACCAGTTTCGACGAGTACGAACCAGCAGCAGGCCTGTACCGCATGACCAAGGCAGACAAGCGAGAACGCATCGTGATGATCGCAAGCGAGCCGCTCACTTTCGAGCGGGCCGACTGGGTCGAGGTCAAGACCAACATGATGGTCGTCATCACGCCCAAGATGAACCTGCTGCAGATCCCCATCATCGATGAGTACTGGGTTTCACCGCAGGACCCAGCCTCACATGCCCGCTCGCCAGACTTTGCCATCCAGCTCGGCTACGGTCACGGCTTTGCATACGACAGCGCCATCGCTGCTCAGTGATGGTCTGATCACATCTTCCATTCGCACACATACAATGTTCTCGAGCGCAGCAAACCACATTCCTCATGCATATCGTACATTCTCTTCATCCTTGTGTCAGGACCGAAATTACAGAAACCCAGGTACCCTACTTCCATTGCTTGGCCGCATCAGTGAGAGGAATATACTGCGATGAGCCACGTCAGAACCCCCACTCACAACAACGTCAAACAGCCTCTTCCGTGACACCTCTCCCTCTGCACCCTTGTCCACCTGCCACATAGCTGCCACAATCAGCACAGCCCTCTCCCGAGCTTACATTGCCTCTCCTCGCCTACAGGGATGAACATGCGCCCCGGAGAGGCAAGCTGATCAACAAGCATATCAGGAATGGTAGGCGCCGCGGCTCCGACATGGATAACGTTGTACGGTGCTGCGGCGTCAGTATAGGTCAGCACCATCTCACCTTTCGAAGGGTAGCCCTTACGCCCGTCCCCGCAGACGATGTTGACGCCCGCCCCACCGTTGGAGAGCACTGTCACCCCGTCTTTGGCGAGGTTGTTCCGCGAGAGGTCGACTAGGCCTTGGAGGTGGTCGATGCCTGCGACTGTGGCATTCGGTGCGAGGCGGTGGAAGACGGCACACACTGGCAGTCAGGACGTCTCCTCGTAAGGTCATGACGCATGAGACGTGCAGTAGCCCGAGGAACACTTACAGTAACCGGATCCACTGCCGACATCCAGAACATTGCCGTTCGTCTTGTTCGCCACATCCAACATGTCAAGAAGGTTCTCGCAGGCATGGGCGTGCATATGCGGGGCAGAGATAGTGGCATTGAAGCCGATACGCCTGATATCGTCTCAGATACGTTCTTCACCGCAACTCACTGAGGAGAGTCTTCATACGCGCCAAAGGAAGAAGAGACGTAGTTCGCCCTGTCCACCTTCTTCATTGCCTATTGTTAGAAATTTCAGAGTCACCACACACCTCTGCGACGCGGGCCGAATGGATCAGCCCGTTCGTGAGCATCCTATCGACGAGCTGCGCGTCAGTGCCACCTTCGGTGATGAGGGCCCACCTCGGCGTTCGTACGCCCACTCGATCGCCAGGCCATTGCGAGAGACTTCTGACTAAAGGTTAGTCCTATCGTGAGAGCTTCGGACTTTGGAGACAGTCGAGAGGTCGGCGACGGGAAAGGAGCTAGGGAGAGATTGCTGGTTGTACTCGGACCAAGCTGACAAGCTGTCTAGAGGTCGTTCTGGCTGAAGATAGTGGTGGCGAAGGCGAGTGTGATAAGTGCTGCGCGCTGCGATAAGATATACGAAGTAGAGAGGCAACTCTCATGAAGCCTTGACGTCAGACACAATACGCGAAGTGCACTGGTGGAGGTGGCGAGCCTCCACCTGACATCCCGTCGCATGTCTCACCGGCAACCGGCACGCGGCACGACTGCGTCTCGCGGCCAACCGTACAATACTAGCCTGCAGCGCGCTCAACACGATGTGGCTGCATCTTGGCTGCATACAGCTCTCACAGCCAGGACTGCCGCAGACGCCAGGGACGAGCAAGAGTCTGGGCTTGCACATTGCACACGACCAGTACAGTCATTAGTCATTCACACGAGCAGGTTGTTAGTCATCCTCAGCACCCCAGCAGCAATAATGAGATCTAATCGCAGTATGCATGCGACTATGCGACAACCACCCTACGTCCCTCGGCACACCGCTGAACCAGACGCTTAAGCGCGCTGGGCCATGCGGAGGTTGGCCTCGAGGTTGCCCTTGGGCTTGAGGAACTGGACGTAAGCACCGTCGTTGACGACGAGCTTCTGGGCCTTGAGGGCCTCGTAGTCGGGGCGGTCGAGCGAGGTGAAACCCCACTTCTTGGAGATGATGATCTTCTGGCGACCGGGGAACTTGTAACGAGCGCGACGGAGGGCCTCCATGATGACGGCCTTGTTCGAGTCACGGCAACGGATGGACATGATGACCTGGCCGATGTTGACACGAGCGACGGAGCCGTAAGGCTTACCCCACGCACCACGCATACCCTGCTGCAGACGATCCGCACCAGCGCACGAAAGCATCTTGTTGATACGGATGATGTGGAAGGGGTGGACGCGGACGCGCATGTGGAAGGCCTCCTTACCGGCGGTCTTGGTGATGTACTTGTTGGCGCAAATACGGGCAGCCTCGAGAGCCTCGGAGGAGAGCTGCTCGTACTCGTCGGAGACAAGGTGGCAGCAGAAGGGGAAGTCGTCAACGGAAGCGCGCTTGCGACCCAAGTCGTAGATACGGATCTTGGGGTCGGGCACACCACGGTTGTAGCGCGACTTGGGGAACGGCTTGTTCTTGCAGTAACGGTAGCAGCGAGCGGGACGGCGACCCATCTTGGCAACTGGTGGAGAGTTAGTGATGGTTCAAAAGAGAAAGCTGGAGGTGGAGCTTATATATCAGGGCGGGCAGGCATTGCTGAGCAATCACGGATCCGGCGCGAGTCAAGACTCCACCAGCAGAAATGGGTTTCCAGGCGGAGCGCCGTGGAATGCGAGCAGATCTGGGAACAGAGGGCACGGCGCAAGCATAACCTAGGTCCTCGCCATCACAGCAGAGGCCGCCAATATGCCGTCCTCGCCACCGCTCCATCCCATTCTTCACTTGCACTCCCCGTCCCTCCTGCCATATCCTCCCCACCCCGATACCAGCGCAGAATCCCTTCCCGCCAGTTCCATGCCTCCAAGCGTGCCGTTTGCCCTGCCGAGAGTCCAGCCGAAGTGCTCACCTTTTGTAACGGTTGAAGGATGGAGAGCGTCGAGACGAGATGGCTCCAAGCTTCACCACAGCGTCGCAGCGCCCAGCGGAGGGACGAGCGGAAGCAAACCCACAAAGATTGATCAGCAACCATCGGAGTTTGGCGGCATTTCCAACCACCAGTGTGGCACTTCTCTCGCGTGTCGCCCTTCGGGGTCCCCACTCGCAGCTAGGCACCATCCGCGTCCATCTTGATACCCGCCCGGCTTCTGGATCGTGCTACTTGCCGATAACCTCACCTGCGCGCCCACGATGACCATCCGAGACGTGGAGGACGGTCTCCTCGTCCTGCCCTTCACTGCGGGCTTGTTGCAAGATCCATCGCCGCTTCTGCCTGTGGTGTACAAAGCAGCCCACCATGCGCGCAACTCGCTGACCGTCCTGTTCTCGACGCCGGGCGCCGGCAGCAAGTCCCAGCAGTTGTATAGCATGCTCCAACAACACCCAAAGACACACTTTGCTGTGTTCCAATCGTTCCTTGGGCGGGTGTACTCTGCACTAGCTGCCGGGCAATGGGCTGCAGAACGGATCCTCCTGCAAGTCGAAGTACGGTTCGACGGCGAGCGCGGGCAGTGGAAGGAGAAGATCGCAGAACCGCACGGAGTTCTGGTGCTTGAAGGTGGGCACTGAAGAGACATTCACTGACGATAGGCTACGAGGACCTTGCCAATGACATTGTGACTGAGCTCGCACCGACACTGCAGAAAGCCACGTTGCCTGCCCCCAAGCTGCCGGATGGACAGGTGCTCCCCGGCGACGAGGGGGGATACCCTGTCTCAGCTGTGGGAGGGACGTTCGACCACCTCCACGCAGCGCACAAGCTTCTCCTCCACATGTCCCTCTTCGTCACAGAGAAGCGTCTGGTTGTCGGTGTCGTGTCCGACAAATTGCTGCCCGGCAAAACACACGCGGACCAGCTCCAGCCTCTGAATGTACGCATAGACGCAATCAACGCTTTCCTCCGGCGGTGTGGATCTGGAGATATCATCCTCGATGTGGTGGAGATCCACGATGCCCTCGGACCCACGGCATGGGACCCCGAGATCTCAGCACTGACTGTCTCCCGCGAGACGGCGGCTGGTGGTCGCGAAGTCAACCGCGTGAGGCAGGAGAAGGGACTGAGCATCTTGCAAGTCCTCAGCGTCGACGTCATTGCCAGCACGGTCGAGTTCATGGACGAGCAAGGGCTGCGCACGACAGACTTGTCATCGGCCGACGACGCGCAGCTGAAGGAGCTCAAGATGGGAAGCACGGCCATCCGCAGCTGGAAGGCCAAGGCGTCTCAAAAATAGACTGAGTGAGGTTACATAGTGGGTTACAAGGGTATAGATATGCTTGATATAGGCTTGCACGCTCACCGGCGTGCTGTCTACGAGAGACCAACTTCGCGAGTGTCCTCGAACACTTCCATGTCGTAATGCATCATCTGATGGTTAGCGATGTCCCTTCGATGCCACTCACGTCAGGCTTGAACGCCCACTTGCTGAAGACATCGACAATACGGTGCCACTGCTTCTCCGTGAGGCAGCGCACAATGTCGTCGGCCGAAACCGCGTCGCCGGCGTAGGGGCTGTCCTCTTCCACCTGCAGCTTTGGCAGGAGGTTGTCCGCACCGAAGGCAAGTGATGGCAGCATCTCGCCGACCGTCGCTGCCTCACGAACGAACATTTTGCGCAGGACAAAGTCCCAAGCATCGCGCTGCTCGGGGAGGATGGGGCTGTCATCGCGAGGCATCAGCTCTAGGCCAAGCAGGGCGGGGCGTTCCAACACGAAGCTGGGCACGGGTGTGACCTTTGAGCCGGCCTTGTTCTGCACGCGGAGGCGGTAGGAGATTGGGAAGAAGTCGCCCGCCACTGTCGGGGTCACCTCATCGATGGGAGGTGGTGCGGGTTTGGTGAGGCGCCCTTGGCTACCCTTGGCTTTGTGGCTCTTCGGACGCGGGGCATCCACGCGAGGGTCGGTCCGGAGTGATCCCTTGTCAACGTCCGGAACGTGGTGGTACGGGGGAAGGGGCCGAAGCTTGAATAATGCTGAAGCCATGACGCTGATCTTGCTACGGCACGCCTCTCCCTCCTTGGCCATGAGCCGCTGCCTGTCAGCTTCACTCTTTCCAACTCCAACTCACGTCATAGGTGTTGCGAGGAACCAGGAATGCCAAACGGATACGGCCCCATTTCCACATCCAGCTGTGAGGACGCTCCTTCGAGCCGATGGCGCTTGAGATCCATTGGTTGATGAGCTGGTCACCCAGCATTGACTCCTGGATGACAGACATCATAGTGATAGGAGGTGCAGGGGCATCCCACGGACGCTGGTAGCGCTCGACACCTTCCTTCGTCTCATCGTAGACAGGGAGGTGTGGCGTCACCAGCTTGTGCGACAGCAGCTTCGGGATTGTCGGCCAGCTGTAGACACTCTCTGGGGAGAACACCAGGCGCTCCTTCTCCAAGATCGAGGGATAGATGTCCTTGGCTTCCTTCTGGAACCGCTTCTGCAGCTCGGTTGGCTGGGGCACCAAGAAATCCCATTTACTCGGCGGTGCCAGGTCGGGGAAGAAGCCGAGGCCGCGCGAGAGACATGAGATTGCCGGGTCGTTCGCGATCACCAGCGAGGGCAGAACCACCTTCTCGCCCGGTTCCAGAGGTGGGAACTCTGGTGGCCTGACCTTGTCCACGTCCCAGGGAGGAAAGGTGAACTGTCCAGAGTTGGCACGGCGCACCTGTCCAGCTTCCGGGCCGACCACCTCCTGCTCCGCGCGCACCTTGTTCCAGTCCTCAGCTGTTGTCTCGTCCCGCCCTCCTGCAAGGAAGGCTCGAGTCATCGATCCGTATCCACAGTAGGCGTCAATAACGACCTCGCCCTCGCGTACGCCGAGTTCTCGGACAAAGCGGTTGGTGAGTTCGGGGTTCACGAGCCAGAGGCGCTTCTGCAACTCCCGAGCTTGCACACCTGGTGTCCTGACGGCTCGTGTCGAAGAAATGAGCTCCCCCATCAACTTGGATGAGGGGAGCGGCGGAATGCGCAGGCGCGGCATCGTAGGTACTGGTGATAGAGGCGACGAGAGCCAGATTTGAACTTTCTGGACAATGATCTTATGGACTGTGAGTGCTGAGCGGAATCAAAATTTGTGATGGATGGGTGATGACGGAAGTGGAGGTGGTCCACCCTGCTGCTTTGGGCTTCGGAAGTGGCCTGCGCCTTGATCTGGCCTGATTGTCAGCTACTGAATCATTCTAGATATCAGTGCCACACAGGCAAGAAGAAGAATCTACGAAGCAAGAGGGCTAGCATGTGGAAGTGCATGATAACTCATACTCCTTATTTCAGGCTAAGTGGTCTCATCGTCGTTTTGTAGGAGTGGTAGAGACCGGCGCTCGATAAACATCTCTTGCACTGGCCGTATGTGGATAGGCTCGCAGCGGAAGAGAACGCTTTTCTGTAAGTTAGTCTTGCTTCTTAACATGGGGGCAAGGTCCGTACGCCGTCTCTAAACTACTGTTCCCTCTTTTAGGATGTGACGAGGGATTCCGGCAACGCTTGCCGCACCGATTGCCTCGCCTCTACCTCCTGCCACTATGATCATCGTACCGACTCCCCAACCTCCACCTCCACTCTTATCATGTGCTCAAGGGCGCCTACCTCGCAATACATTATATCTAGCTACCACGACTCACACACAAGAGGAAGTCACTGGACGACACTATCGGCCGACCAGTGACTTGCCTCAAGGCTTGGCATCGACTGCTTGAGACATGCAACATGTAGTCAATTCGTCCTGCTGGTAAGTGAGTGTGTGGCCTGTGGACGCGGATCTCAAAGAGCCACAAGTTCTGCCGACATTCGTCTTCGACAGGTGCACGGATCGCACTCGCCATGGCCACGTTACCTCGACGCCACCCACCTGATCTGATCCGAATCCCACCTTCTCTACGCATGGGTGGTCGCACCTGGTTCCTTTCTCAGACCTGATATATCGCCAAGCACGAGAAGAAGACTCGCAGTCCCTCTCGAATTGAGAGGTCCGAACACCCGACTCGTCGGCAAGATAACATGCCGAACACCCGTGGACGGGTGAAACGCTGCAGGGGCGGAGAGTCGTCACAGAGCACATGGTGCAGCTGCAACCAGACACAACGAAGTCGCATGCAGCATGATGTTCTGCTCTCCCACCAGTCGTGCAGCTCAACATGTCAGTGTTACATGGCTGTGCAACACGTAGAGAGAGCAACGAACACAGAATGCATCATAGCTACCCCCGCTTCGTCGCGCGGCGTGGCTGAGCACAGAACACAGGAGTGAATGGTTACAGGCACGGGACCAGCTTGACGATCCTGTTCCTGTGTGCAGAGAAGAGCTTCCTGGGTGGAAAGTAAGGAACAGGCGCAAGTGTTTCATCGACAGGCTGTT
The DNA here is from genome assembly GCA_001600275.1 of Cutaneotrichosporon curvatum. Classification (NCBI taxonomy): domain Eukaryota; kingdom Fungi; phylum Basidiomycota; class Tremellomycetes; order Trichosporonales; family Trichosporonaceae; genus Cutaneotrichosporon; species Cutaneotrichosporon curvatum. The sequence continues at coordinate 182,502 of BCJH01000023.1, read as the reverse complement.
TGCAGATGGGCATGATGACACCGCGCATCAGATGGGATCCAGCAGCAAGACTCCCAGTGTATCATGTACTCGTGAAGCCTTTGCATACCTGTTCGTCGCATGATAGTCAGCGTGATATAATAATACCAAGGGGTCACTGAAAGCGCGAACTGGGGAGCCCGCCCCCTTGCGCACAGGACGCATAGCTCAGCTCAAGTGGCGCAACGGGGGGCAAGGAGAGAGAGAGCTGACGACTTTGACTCTGTCGAGGGCAGGTCAACTCGGGATAGGTACACCACTCGGGAGGCGTCCGAAGCTTTGCCCGTCTTCTCGTCTCCCTGCTGCGTATTCCTTTATTCGATACTGCATGTAGCTTCTTCTTGCCACGCACGAGCGCTCGTACGCGCACACACACACAGACACAGGTCGAGTACATTTTGATGCACGATCGTTCACGATGGACTGGTACGCACACATGACTCTGATGAGACCCAAGGGCCGGGTCCTCGTAAACAATCCCCATCTGGCTTCCGCCACATGTATGTGCGCGCTGTCGTTCTCGCTCTCTTTCTTTCCTTCTACTTCTACTTCCTGACCGAGTTGGTAAACTGCCTGCCCGTCGACCTTACTGTCGGTTACGCTGTTCGCCTCCTCCTCCTCTTCTTCCGCCGCATACACCACCATCACGGTCTACAGAGCCGTCACATCCCAGATCTCGTTCACCTTGGTCGTACCGCCCTCGCCGACCCGCTCAGTAAGCTTTTGATCCTTCTGTGGCTCTTGGGTGTCTGGTCGTGCCTTGTTGGGTCCTGGTTCCCCGTATCCACTAAGGATCTGTAGTACATCCTCCCTCGCCCCCACTCCTCCCCCAAGCAGTTAGCAACCTCGTCTCGACAGAGCCGATAGCGGACAAAGCTTAATAGCGGCTGCAGTCCTGGCGCGCAGTATCGTGGTCCAATCTTACTAGCCAGCTCCAACAGACAGCGTGCCTGCACCGCACACCGACAGCCCGCCAGTAACACTACCCGGGAGGCCGCTCTTCGACTGGACCCAGCAGTAGTAGTGTGCACGCGTTCGGGAGTCAGCAAGCCCACCGGGCCCAGCAACCCTTCATTATCGGTTATCGTGAGGCAGCGCAAAGACGACGACGTGCATCTATTTCGGCCGGAGACCATAATCTGCATCACGACAGCCGTCTCAGCGACCACCCAGCCGCTGTGCCACCGCTAGTCTGGGACGTCCACCGCGCCGTCCTCAACCTCCACCACAGTCCAACGCGTAGTGTCACCGCCATTGTCCGCCCTCTCGACGTGTTCACCACCGACTATCCGTTTACCTGTCCACCTCTCTGACAGGGGGTAACGACTCGAGGGCCAGACAGAGCCCTGCCACCTTGATCCAGGCTTCGTTAAGAGTGCGCGTGAGCACATATCAACCACCTCCACCGGGCGCCATCTTTTTCTTGGCCTTGTCTCAGACAGTTCCACTCGGGCCCACCAGTCACGTCCCCAACACCGAGCTTGCCTCCTCTCCAGCTTCGACACTACACACTACTATCATCCTATAATCAAGAGCACTCTCTCATCCCCTCCGCGTCTCCGTGGCTTCAAACGCGAACGGGCAGCAAGCGCAGCATTGCTAGCTGAGTAGCGATCATGCCTGGTGAGTTCGCGCGATGGCAATAACCTGCGCACGGACCGGCTGACCTGTCTGCAGCGCGGCCGCCCACGCTGCCTATTGTCTCGACGTCCGCGGCGAATGCAATCCTCAGTCACATACGGCCCACGACTTTGACCTCGACGACACTCGCGCACATCAATGCACTGCTGGACGAGCTGCTCGTGTCTATTGTGTCGGCCGCTCGGAGCATAAACTTGACCGACCTGCGGACAAGAGGCGCGTCGGCAGTGCTCACGGCTGATGGCCAACCCGGCGAGCACGCAGTACTAGGGGCTTTGGGACGCGCAGCGGTCGACGAAGCAGAGGTCGAGATTCGCCACTGGTACGACGGGCATGGAACATCGCATAATGGCGTTACCGGCTTTCCCCCAAACGGCCGTGGTCGCGGTCTAGTCGCGGCTAAGGAGGAGGCAGGAGCTCCGTTCCCAATAGTGGAAGCTGTCGAGCTCATGCGTCTCAAAGTCGGCACGTTCTCTGTACGTACTCTTGCATGCTCACTGGCCTGGCGGCCTGGCGCGCGACGCGATAAGCTGACACTGTCGCAGAAGCTAGCGCCTCAGCTACCTAAAGCAGGGGTGGACACGATTGTGGACGACTGGGCAGCAAAGGGTGGCGACACGTCCGAGGAGACAATAGTGCCATCTGGACTGTGGCTTACAGCCGTGCTCGAGTGAGTCTGCCAACAGCCAATGCGCGGAATGCGTCGCTGACGAGTGAGACATGTTTGCGAGCATATACTGGAGAAGCTGGCCCAGGTCGTGGCCCGGGACTCTGCTGCCACGACGGCCAGCATTGAGGATCTCTATACCGCGCTGTGTGAGGACGACAACGTCTACTCCTTCTTCAAGAGGATGCAGAGTGAGTTCAAGGCTGGTCGGTGTGTTGACAGGCGTCAGTCAAGAATGAGTTGGAGAACTCGGCGCGATCTGCGACGAGGTCTAAGCAACATAAGCATCGTGCACCAAAGCCTGCAAGTTCGACCGGCCCATCAAGGGGTCGGTCAGAGGATTCAGCGCACGGGTCGCAGCCTTCCCTCCTGTCTCTGCGTGAGGAGTCAAACTCTCGACATGCAAATGCCTCATCAAGTGGTACCACCCGTCCTTCGAGCGAACAGTTCTACAAGAGCGTCATCGGAGTTGCCAAGGCCGTCCCTAACGTCGCTGCCCACAAAAGGGCCTCCAGCGTGTTCGCGACGACATCGCGAGGAAGTGAAGAATCATCAGAGGTCGGCAGCAGCAGCAGGTGGGCTTTCACGACGACAGCAGATCGTGCTGGCGGTGCTGGCGACGACGACTTTGATGCTATCTTGCGCAGTAACGACACTGTACGCGTGAGCCTCACGCCAAGTCGGTTCAGCACAGTCGAGGTGAGTACCACGAGAGGAAGGTGCTGATTCCTTCTCCAGACTTCCCCACAAAAGTCTCAACAACATCCACGACGCCACAGCGATCATCTTGCAGCTCCGGTGTCGTCCAGCGAGTCCTCTCTTGTGTCCAATAGCACACAAGCAAGCACGGCCGACTCTGGGAGGATGTCCTCGCGTACAGCAGCTGGCAAGAGCTGGTCATCCGGAAACAAGCTCCAGCCTCGCAGCGGAACGATAGTGGAGCGGGACGAAGAGGACTCTGGCACGACTGTCCGCGACATACTGAAGTCGGCGCCGAAGAGGGACTACGGCCCTCATGGTCCAGGAGAGCGCACCGTGCAGGCGATGATTGTCGCTACACCGCCTCCGCAAGTGCCAATGCCTGAGGGTCTGTCCACCTCTGCTGCACCTGCGGGTGTCAGTCCCTCCGTGGAGACACCACCGTTTGACGAAACTCGCCCCTCCCCACGGTCCGAGGCGCTGATAACGCCCCACCTCGAGATCTCAGACGCCAATGCCTCGTTGCCGCGACGAGATTCGGCCCCGGATGATGCGTCCTCGGCCAAGGGAAGCAGCTCTACGCACCACAAATCAGCCCGTCACCGCTCAGAACAGCTTGAATCACAGCGCGATATGCGAGATCTGGCCAACTTCTTATCCACGACCAGCCCGGGTACGAATCGACATGTTCAGGAGGAATCGAGCATCTCTCAGACCTCGTCTACGCAAAGTCGAATGAGTTTCAAGGGGTTCATGTCGCGCATTTCGTCGTCGAAGCGACATAAAGACGATGATCTGAGCTCTCCCAAGTCGGCTTGGACGGAGAAGAGGAATCTGTTGGTCACGCCCGCCGTTAACGCCCGTCGATCAAAGTCGGGAAGCGGAAGTGCAAGCAGCAGCACTCGGCCCCTGCGCCCGCAGCGGAGTCACTCTTCCGTCGGTACGGCGTCGACTTCGACATTGCAACCGCAGGTGTCTTCGAGCGGAGCGTCGTTGTCGACTCCACCTTCCAACACACCAGGAGAGCCAGCACCGAAGCCGCGCGAGCTTGCGCGCAAGCCCTCGCTCGTGCGCAAGTGGGCTGCACAAGTGACGTCTGGCGAGCCTTCACGCACCAATGGCCGCCGGCGCAATACCCCGAGTACTGGAAGTTCACCACATCCCACTGTGTCTCTCGACGACGACCCAGCCGACCGCGAGCCGTACGAGTCTCAAGCTGTCTCTTCCAAGCCGTCGTCTGCACTCGGCTTTGTTCCCGAGCCCTCGATTCATGACGACGCGAACAGCGAGAGCTTCCATACCACATTCGAGGGCGACTTCAGCGGGGATAATGACAATGGCACGCCCGAGGCTGCCTTAGCCGCCCTCACCGCAGGTAGCCGGAGTACCAAGTCCAGCGGAAGCCCTGCGGTCTCACGGTACGAGGTCGATCGCGAGAGGAGCCCGAACGAGCGCCCTGTGTCGTCTATCTCTGCTCGCAGCTCGCCACGCCTGGGGTTCGGGCAACTACGCCACGAACGCGTCCACGAACTGGCAGAGGAGGCGGGTGTCCGATCGTCCGCGCGAACGAATGGCAATGCGCGGTTGTCAGGCTCCTCAGGCGTGTCCACAACTGCTCGCTCGGTCACCGAGTCATCGCCTAGCGTCGGGACGCAGAGCAACTCTGGCTCTCCGCTGACGGCGACGACCGCGCTCCCAACACGCACGTCCAGTGTCCATGGCGCCTCGCCTAGGTATGAGCAGCGTCTGCTTAGTCGCCAGGACGCGTCCAGTGTCAACACGGATACAGACGCGGTCCCTGTCGGCAGTGTCTTGCTTTCAGACCTCGTTCCGCTACGGAACTTGCTTGACAACGCCACCTCTGTGCGCGAGTGCCAGCTGCTCTTAGATGCCATCCTCAGCCAGGTTGGCGTGCCTCACGACGGCCATATCGCAAGCCCAGAGGACCGCGTCGCTGCTTGGCTTCTGGCTGGCATGGAGGGGCCTAGCACCCATACCAAGGACAGGAAGGCGCGCAAGAAGCAGCTGTCTCCCGAGACGGTGATGAAGACCCTCCCTGCGCTGCCTGGCTCCAAGTTGGCGGGACATGATGAGGGGGGCCAGGACGGTGGGGATGGTGTTGTGGGTTGAACGGGGTCCATGTGTAGCTTGTTAGTAGACAGAGGTGTTTGTATGTGCATGTTGCTGTCACTCCTGCATCTCACCGCGCCAGTCAGTCCGTCCAGCGTGAGCGACTCGAGAGCCAAGCCAGCATACGCATAAATCAAAATCGATACATGACGCTACAGTGTCTCGGCCAAGACATCAAGAGACTGGCATACCTGTCTTGTCAGCATCAGCAACGGGGCTAGATGTAGGGTGTGGATATCAGATTTCCTGGAAACAGCATAGCGCGCGATTATATCGCAGCTAATACAGATGGCACTTCCTAATACACAGATGATGTCGTCCTCGTAACAGCAAGGGGTGGGTACTCACAAGCAACAACACAACCAAACAGCGAGCAGAAGCTCAGAAGCTCAAATGCAGACAAAGAGCAACACAGCAAACTCTCGCACCGAAATATTTATACGGCCCGGCGGGGAGGGAGGGGCGAGGCTCTGGGCCTGACGCCGTCCGCTGGCCCCTCGCATCTCGCTTGGCCACGATGGCAGGACCAGGAGGGTGCCAAACTGCCACACCGGGCCGCCGGGGGCATATGCCCGTTACCTCCGCGCCAGAGTATAAGTACCTCTGAGTGCGCGATTGATCTCACCAACACACCTAGACCATCAATTGCTGGCTGCCTACTATGGGCAGTCGCTCTACCGGCTCGGCTTGGCGTGGTGTCAGAGCGAACTATTACTTCTGCCCCTATAATCGCTCGCTGTCTATGTTGGGCAGGCGAGTTTCATGCTGGGTCTACATCCCCGACTTGTATGTTATCTATGATTTTGACTTTGATATGGCGGACGGATTGCTGCGAGGGCTGCTACTTATGGTCTCGAGGCTGCGGTGCTCTGGGACACTGAATGGGAGCAAGGACTCGCCGATGGCAATGGTGCCGACGGAGCGGGGGTGGAATGGGAGTGCACCTTACTGTCGCTCATACATAACGTGGTCTAAACAGTGCAAGGCGAGTTACTGAATTGGACGAATGTTATATGCAGCACGGCTCAAGGAGAGTCAAGAAGAAGCTTGGATCAAGAGTCGAGACAATGTAGTCACACACTGGATGACTGGATTCAATGCATGGGGTTTGAATGTCAAAGCTACAGATCTCTAATACCGACGACGGAACGCGGCTGTTGTTAGCTATGCTGAGACACTACACTCACGCTCAGGTTGCCTTCCAGGCCGGCGCACGCCCGTACCACCGGGCGAGATGTTGCTGAAGAGCCCCATGATATCGTCAGCGCGGAAGATCGGTCCGTCAAAGCTCCTCGCTGGAGGGAGGACGCTGATGAACCACTCAAGCGTCTTCGGCAAGTGCGCGCGATGCGCCTCAACCGCCGGGACCCGAGGCGGCGGCACGCGTAGTGGTGGGGTGTGGTCTCGGCCGGCAGGGGCGAATCGCCTCGCTGGTGCTGGTGCTGGCGAGGCCGGGCGTGCGCGCTTAACGTCTGCACGAGCCGGCGAGCGGGGCGGAGAGCGGTCACGCTTGGCTGGTGAGCCGCGCTGTGTTGGGATGGGCGATGCCCTGCCAGTGGGTGGGGCGAAGGGCGGCATCGGGGGCGCGAGGACTTGTGGCGGGGGAGGAGGGGGGTTGAAGCGTTGCCTGCCGCGCTTGCCGACGCCGAGGTCGCGGAGTGCGATCTCGTCGTAGCCGGCATATGTGTACCGGCTTGCGAAGCGCTTGAGCGGCGTGTCCTTGGGGAAGGCTTCGGCCCAGCGCGCCTCGAGCTTGCGTACGGCCGCGAGGTCTCCGTGCATGTTCTCGAAGCGGGCCCAGGTCTCCCACAGGTTGCGACACTTGTCGGCTGGGATCTTGAGGGCGCTGCGCTCGAACAGCGCCCTCGCGTTCGTGTCGTCGTTTGTGGAGAGCAGGAACTGCAGGTACTTGACGACGTAGTCGGCCTCCTCGGAGAACTGTTTCAGGCCGAGCTCGAAGATGCGTACGGCGACGGCGGCATCCTTATTCGAGTGGTACTCCATCATGGCAGAGGCCTCGAACGTGAGCCAGTGAGGGTGTGGCGACTTGCGCGCCTTCCCGAACACTATGCGAGCGGCCTTGAGACCCTCGGCGCGACGCGCGAAGCGCAAATACATGACCCAGACAACACCCAGAGCTGAGACTACGTCGTCAATATCCTTCTGCCTCCGCTGTGCGACAGCTTGGCCAGCCTCCTCGCGTTCACGGATTTGGCGGCCGATATCGGTCTCCTCTCCGTTCATCTCAGTGTCGCCCGAGAGCTGCGAGACCTCGGGACCCCTAGCGGCCTCGACATCAGCAGCGACACTGGCCTTGACCTCGTCGATCTCGGTCGTGAGTGACGCAACGAGCGCATCGAAGATCTTGTGGCAGTCTGCGAAGTTTCTCCTCTCTTCCTCCAGCTCAGCGAGGGCGAAGCTCAGAAGGCAACTCTTGGGGCATGCAGCCACTCCAGCCTTGAGGAAGTCGGCACCCTCATCCGTCTTGCCGTTGGAAAGGTAGTGGGTGGCAGCGTAGTGCCACAGCTCAGGGAAGTGCCGCATCTCGGCCATGCACTTGCGCAGCGCATACCCAACGCGCTGGGCAACGACTGACTCGTCCTCAGTGGCAAGAGGATTGCCCTCTTCCCACTTGATGTAGGTGCGCCAGGCGTTGACAACACGTCGGTCCATATCAGAGAAGTCGGGGTTAGGGGGCAGCACAGGGTGCGGGAGCACATCGGTAATGTTGCGCATCTCCCGCAGGGCAGTTCGTGCAGTCATGTACGCCGGTGACCGGTCTGCAAGGAACTTCTTCGCCAAGATCTTGTTCTGCTCGCTCTCAAAGCCGTCATACTGCTTCCACAGCGCCTCTACGTTGTTGAGTGGGATTGCCACAGCGCGCTGGAAAGTCTTGCGCAGCGTATCGTTCTGCGTCTGCTGGTCCCACGGGTTGCTGCTCTTGTTGGTCCTGAGGTAGGTAATGTACTCCTGCCACAGCTCGCCACTTTCGCGGTCCACGCCACACTCATTGAGCGCAAAGTCGTACGCTTGGAGGACTGTCGCACGTGCAGAGTCGGAGCCGTCTGGGTTCTGCCGCCTGATGTAGTGCAAGTAAGCCTCTGATATTGTTAGTGTCTGCTGCTGCGCTTACGACCTACTCCACACGTTGACATCAGCTGCAGCCATGAGCGTTGTTGGCGCCCTGAGAGCCCGCGCAAACAGCTCCTCGACCTGGGGGAAGTTGTTCATAGCAAGCTCCAAATTGATAAGGGCGAGCAGGGGAGAAGCGGCCGTCGGGTTCTCCTTTGCCACCACTTCGTACCAAGCCCGGGCATCCTCGATGTCAGTCTTCTGAACAGCCCAGTTGAACAGCTCCAAAGGGAGAGTGGCATCACTTGGGTCTGGGACGATCAGCCTGGCACGTGGGAACTTCCTACCTTGCCTGTAGCGATTGACCAGCCCAGGGTTCGCCACAACACTTGGAGACTCTTCCGTCAAGCCCTCCGGCAGGTCAACCTTGTATGCCTCAGTGGCTCGCGGTAATGCGTGCGTAGATGGGACATGCAAAGATGGGATCGTGGGGAACGGTGGATTGGCAGAAGCAGCTGGTGCCGCCTGTGGCTCGTCCGCAGCCGGTGCCTCATATCCTGACGGAACAGATGGGTCGTAGCTCTCTCCGTTCTCCCCAGCTGGAGCGGATGGGTCGTAGCTCTGCTCCTCCTCACCAGCGGGCGCAGAGGGATCGTAGGATAGCTCTACCTCCCCAGCCGGCGCGGATGGATCGTAGCTTTGCTCGACCTCACCAGCTGGCGCAGAAGGGTCATAGCTCTGCTCAGCCTCCCCTGCGGGTGCGGAAGGGTCGTAACTGTGTTCTGCTCCTTCCGCAGGTGCTGATGGGTCGTAGCTTTCTGCCGCCTCACCTGCAGGTGCTGATGGGTCGTAGGATTCTTGCTGCGCAACCGTCTCGGCTGGGACGGACGGGTCGTATCCTCCTATTGATGGCTCTGCATGCGGTGGTGCGTACTGCTCAGCAGGATTGGCAGGTGCCGAAGGATCGTAGCTCTGCTCCTCCACAGGAACGGCAGGAGCTACTTTTGCCTTCTCAACCGGGTCGGCAGGAGCCGAGGGATCGTAGGTCTCTGGCAGTGCATCCGTGTCAGAAGGGACCGCAGGTGCAACAGAAACAGCAGCCGGGTCGCCAGCAGTGGCTTCCTCAGCCTGACTGCCGTTTGCATTCACCTCAGCCTCGTCAGCGACAGGCTCAGATGTAACAGCAGCAGCAGCAGCAGCATCGGCATCGCCAGTGGCAGGGGGCACTTCTGCAGCAAGCGCCGTGTCCGTCAACACATCAGCACCAGCCGGCGCGGCGGCAGGTGGCTGTTCCTCTGTCATCCGATATCAAATGCGTTGATGCAGATGTCGTACTTTTGGTTGGAGAGGTCGGCTCAGAAGGCGAAGGCAGGGGGCAATCTAAGACGTGGTCCTAATCCATCAGTGGATGAATGTTTTGTTTCGAGCGAATCAGTGATGCAGCAGCAGGCGTAGCGAGCGTCATGCGGACAGATTGTTCAGATTGATTGCGTGGTGTGGAAAACACACGTCATTTTCTGGTTCACCGATGCAGTTGCTTACAGTTTGTAATGAGGTTCTCAAAGCAGCATTAAGAGTCGTAATGAATATCATGATCGGCCGATATTTCGTTAGACTACGCAGGTCAGTCGGATGACACCGATCTATGAAATGACATGAAAGGCACTAGCGCACTGGCCAAGACCTCTGTCTGGCGTATCCGCTCAATATCCGCGCTCATGCGTAATGTACCGATACTGAATATTTACCCACAGTGGACCTAGATGGAGCATGTGGAGGACATCTCACACGAAGTCCTCGTCTTGTCGAAGGACATCTTCACGAAGTCCTTGTCTTGTTCTCAAGACGCGAATCACAGGCTATATCTTGTCTCTCTCTTCAGACCTATAGGCAGGCGCCAAGACTCTCCAGGCAGTCACCACCGACCTCGCAGATAGGCGTCAGCCACCGCCGCCGTCCTTATCGCCTCGTCTCCACCGCGTCTCCATAGCCTCGGGCAGGTTTACGGGGGCCCCCTAATATTCTCACCACCTCGAAGATCTTCTCTTCATGACAGTCTCCTTGCATTCGTAGTATGCTGGAGAACCACATCGCAGACTCGGTCTTCGCAACCATAGGCGCCGTTCTTTGGAGCATCCAGGTTCTGCCTCAAATATGGAAAAGCTATCGCACTAAGTCTGTCGACGGGCTTAGCCCATTGCTCATGTTGTGAGTGAACCTGCCTTGCCATGGGGTTGCACATTTGACAGACAGCATCTGGGGAATGGCCACGATTTTCCAAGGCTCCTACCTGGTTGCCCAACACTCTTCTATACCGCTGCAGGTCCAGCCACAAGCATTCGGAGCGTTCTCCGTGGTATCGTGGGGTCAATGCCTATACTACGGGTCTGGGTACACGAAGCTCAAAGCCGGGCTCTGCATGTTGGCATTCTACTGCTTCTTTGCGGGGTTTGAGTCGGGCTCCGTGTTTGCGCTATGGGCCGGACGCGACAACGGCCACGAATGGCCGATACAAATGTACGGCTGGATCACCAGCGCGCTGCTCATACTGGGCTTGCTGCCGCAATACTTCGAAATTTGGAAACACGGCGAAGTACTAGGCATCAGCATCCTCTTCATGGCGGTCGACATCTCGGGTGGTGTGTTCAGCGCTATCAGCCTCTTCTTCCGCAAGGACTTGGATACGACGGCTCTCGTGCAATATCTCCTAGTCGTACTGATGGACGGCATTGTCGTCGTCCTCTACTTTGTTCTCAACCCCATCAAGAGGAGGCGGAGGGCAAGAGAAGCAGCAATGGACGCAGAAAACGCCAGTGGCGACGAAGTTGAGACGGATGACCAGGCCGAGTGCAGGGGACGGGAAGGCTCGGAGGAAGCGACAGTCGTATCATCATTCCCACATTCTCCGGCGACCGGCAATGAGCCTACCAAGGAGGATGAGTGGATTAGTGTGTCGACCAACGCAGGAGTGGATGAGAAGGTGTCGTGAGCATCAGACCTTCAACGGTGCTTTGGAACCATATTGCCTAGAAGGGGAGGTGCCCCGTAGACGGTGGAGAGGAGTGCGTTGTAATCTCCGGGTCCTGACTCGACCGTTGTAGCCTTACCTTGGATACTTTGCATGATCTTGCTCGTTCATTAGTGGAGAAGCCATATCATTGGCACCAGAGATCGAGACTGACGGTCGTACTGTTTATTATCACGTACTTGTTACATGTAAATTGGTACAACGACACAGTTTTCGTCTCCCCAAGACAAGCAGCTTAAGCAGCCAGCTCCCAAAGTCTATTTGCGTCCTGCACGCGATCCCCACTCAGCTCGACAACATGCACATCTGGTTGCTTGTCGTTCCTGACGAGCATCTTGGCCGAGTCCAATGGATCCAGGGGGCGAAACCCAAGTCCTCGGAAGAGGTTGAGGCGCAGCCTGATGTCAGCATGCTCTGCAAAGTGCACAGAAAAGCCCAGTTCCAGATCGACTCACACTTTCGGCGCCTCTCCACCCTCACTGGTCACGTCCCACGCCCTCACTTCGTCCCTCTCTGATCGCGCACGGCCAAGCTCGGCTTCCCTCCTTGTCACACCTGCCTGTTCCTCGTTCAAGCTCTTTCCCGTACGGTATTGGTCGTCCTGAAGATCGCGCACAGTGTACTCGTGCTCCTCTGCGGAGGGCGTGCCCTCTGGCCGTTGAGCCTTCCGAGCAGCCTCACCATGCTGAGCCACAAGTACTGATGTCAGAGGGGGTGTTCATAACGCCACGACCCCGACACATCACTCACCATCCAAGTCCTCTTGCAGCTTGCCTACCATGTTGACTCGGGCTACCTCCTTGTCCCCTACTGCCTTGAGAATCTTCTCATACTTTGCAATGTCGTCCTCCGGCTTGAACATCCACAGGGTGTCCCGCATAACATCGCTGTACGTCAGATGCACACTTTGAACAATATGCGTACGTCAGCATGCGCACACGCTGTACGCGCTGCTCTTCTTCTGTTAGACTGGCGTCTTGTTCCATGATGCGGGCTGTGAGATGCAATGACTTGGTAGGTTCGGCGCCTTGAAGACAGTCGCGCTTGTTGACAAGTTGGGACACGAGATTGATTCCGCCGCCGCTCGCGCGCCTTAATCCACTTTCAGAATCCCAAATGCCGGGCTTCATGCCTAATCATCCGTCGATCTGATAGGCGCGGCCTCACTCCCCCTTTGGACTCTCGTACAGGAACGTCAGACTGCTCTCCTGTCGTCACTGCGTTTCCATGATCCACCGGCTCCTCCGGACGAACAACCTATCATCCCGCCGTCATCGCCCAACCCACCGCGGATTCGTTCTCGTTGACACGCAGCACACCGCAAAACGGAAGGCAGACCGCTAAGCACTATCTAGCTCCAACGATCTCCGAGCAGCACTACTGGCATCGGCAGCATCCGCCCTGGTCTTCACACGTCCCCATCTGGCCCGCCAAGAGACACCGTCATGGCAGCACCACAACCACCAAGCAAATCTCGCAACCGCCGTGACCTGCGCGAAGGTCGCCGGTCAAGAGACACAGGCAGCTCGCAGGACGCCAGCGAAGAGGGTGAGCTACAACCCACCTGCACTCTGTTAGGGTACTGACACTCGCCCTCCTTTTTCGTCTCACTCTCACTCATCCCCACAACAAATTCGTGTGCACGGACCGACGGCAATCTTCGGCGACACTGTCCTCTCCGAACTCGATGATGACCACAACGACTATACCGGTGCCGAGCTATGCAGACAACGACGTGTCCGACGTCGGCTCACTGATATCAATCAACGCCCCGACCCCTAGCACTGGATCGCCCCGCATTGGTGGCGTGGCAAACACCCGCCCTATGCTTCCTTTGAACGCGATGCTGCGACGCACGAACGACAAGCGCACCATCATGAGTGAAAACGAGGGTCTCGAGTCCCCAACGTGAGTGGACAAGCGCATCCGCCTCGTTGCAGGCCGACACTGCCAGCGCATTGGCTGACAGCAGATATGACGGCGACATCGAGAGCTCCTCGACGATCGGGACGCCCGTGCATTCTCACCACCAGCACCCCAGGCGGCCGTCTTCTCCAACTCCCAGCGCCCCGTCTCCCGCTGGCGAGGCAGCGTTGGGTCGCGCACCTACACCGAAAGCGTCCCGAACGAAGCTCACAGTGGCCGATGAGGACCGCTACCACCCAGCGGATGTTGTGGTTGTGGACAACGTAGCGCTGAAGCATCCCTACAAGCACAAGAAGCTTGGCGAGAACTCGGCATCCGGCCCACCGAGGATGTATGAGCGTCCTCATGAGCTGACACTGGACGACATCCGCGCCTTTGTGCAGCGCGCCATCGATGGTCGCGGAGCAGAGGATGGCGTCGATCGCTGGTGGCGCACACGTCCACCTCCCGACGACCGGCCGGTGCGCATCTATGCCGATGGAGTCTACGACCTCTTCCACTTTGGTCACGCCCTCCAGCTGCGCCAAGCCAAACTGTCTTTCCCACGTGTGCACCTGCTCGCGGGAGTATGTTCGGATCAACTCTGTGCGGACCACAAGTCCCCGCCAGCCATGACGCACGCTGAGCGCTGCGAGGCCGTCCGCCAGTGCCGTTGGGTCGACGAGGTGCTGCCCGACGCTCCGTGGGTGCCCGACCAGGAGTGGGTCGACAAGTGGCAGATCGACTACATTGCGCACGATGAGATCGTCTACCCCTCCAAGGACCATGACGACGTCTACGAGTTCATCAAGGGGCAGGGTGAGTCTGCTAGCACAGCGGGTACTGACAGCAGGCAAATTCCTCCCCACGCGCCGCACACCCTCCATCTCGACCTCTGACCTGCTCGAGCGCATCGTCCGCGGCTACCGCGATGGCTTCTTCGACCTCAAGCTCGAGAAGAACGGGCAGACCGACCTCCTTGCTGCCGATGTTGACTGGGACTCTGACAAGTCAGTTGAGCGCCGTCACCGCCGCAGGATAGAAGCTCAGCGCAAGAAGGCCGCAGCAAAAGCTGATCTAGCCGCCGCCGGAGCTATATCCCAGGACGCGGCAGTCATCAGCCACGCTGAGCCGATGACGAAGATCAAGTAGTGGTGAATAATGTTGTGGGTTCTCGAGACATGATAGACTTGTGCAACGGGGAGGATGTGGGCTCATTTATGCATATAGTTGTCGCTGTGTTTGTGTTACGTTACGGGAGACGGTCAAGACCCTTCTTGAACGCCTCGTTGAACATCCGTCCGATGAGGCCACGGCGGATCTCCTGGGTACCGGCGCCGACGGTGTAGAGTCGGGCGTCGCGGAGGAGGCGGCCGACCTCGTATTCTGCCGGTCAGCGCAACGTCCTCGATACTCGAGTAGAACCTGAACTCACCGTTGATGTAGCCATTTCCACCGTAGCACTGCTGCGCGTCCATCGAGACCTCAACGGCACAGTCGGACGAGTACAGGATAGCACCGGCGCAGTCCTCGCGGGACACGCGGCCGGCGTCCGCGGCGCGGGCGACCGAGTAGACGTAGGAGCGAGCGGCAGAGAGCTTGGTGTACATGTCTGTGTGTCAGCTTTGCTTCCCGTGTGAATGTGCGAGCCCACGACGGACGCCTTGCCTCGCTGCGCCAAAGCGTGCTCTTCGCCACATGCCACACGACTTTACTCACCAGCAATCTTGCCCTGCATGAGCTGGAACTCGGCGATCGGGGTGCCGAACTGCTTCCTCTCGTGGGTGTACTCGAGGGTCATGTCAAGCGCAGCCTGCATGATACCGAGAGGTCCTCCCGAGAGAACGAGGCGCTCGTAGTCGAGGCCAGACATGAGGACAGCGGCGCCACGACCTTCTCCGCCGATGACGTTCTCAGCCGGCACCTCCATGTTGTCGAAGAACAGCGGGGCAGTTGGGGAACCGCGCATCTGTTGTTAGCAAAGCACATGCAGCTAGCTAGCGCCTCGCTACTCACGCCAAACTTGTCGAGCCCGTCGCCGACCGAGAAGCCCGGGAAACCCCGCTCGACCAGGAAGGCCGTGACGCCCTTGCTTGGCTTGCCCTTCGTGTCGGTCTTGGCGTAGATGAAGAACGTAGACGCAACCGTCGAGTTGGTGATCCACTGCTTGCTCCCGTTGAAGATGTACTTGTCTCCCTGCTTGTCCGCGCGTGTCTTCATGCTGATGACGTCCGAGCCGGCCTCGGGCTCGCTCATGGCCAGGGAGCCGATGTGCTCGCCGGTAAGGAGCTTGGGGAGGTACTTCTTCTTCTGCGCCTCGGTACCGTTGCGGTTCAGCTGGTTGACCATGAGGTTGGAGTGAGCCTGTGGTTAGCGACGCGATTGCGTCGTATAGAGTACTCACACCGTACGAGAGACCGATGGACGCGCTTGCGCGCGAAATCTCCTCCATGGCGATGGTGTGCTCGAGGTAGCCGAGGCCGAGACCGCCCCACTCCTCCGACACAGTGACGCCGAGGAGACCCATCTCACCGAGCTTGGGGAAGATGTCCTGCTGTCAGCTGACGATAACAAAGAGCTGCGTCGCCATATCACCAGGCTCGTAGAACGCTGTCCACAGTGGCACCATAGCCATTCATGCTATGGCGTCGCGCACCTGCTCTAGCCACGACTCCCACTCACCTCAGGCAGCTTGTTCGTCTTGTCAATCTCAGCAGCGCGGGGCGCAATCTCCTTCTGGGCAAAGTTCGCGACGGTCTCGCGGAACTCCTCCTGCTCGGGGGTGAGGCCGGCGACGGCAGCATTGTACGAGCTGAACGCGCGGGCGTTGTTTGCGCGCACGACGCGAGTCAGTGGCAGGCGAGCAGCACGGGTTAGGCGAAAAGACATGATGAGTGCGAGTGAGGAGACGAGTGGAAAGTCGATCTGGAGACTAGTCGGGTGCAGCCTTGTGCATCTGTAGCAGTGGTGGTTGGACCACACACGATAAAGTAGCCGAGCTCCCGGCTGATGTTCCGGTCCGAATAGAAGCGGCATCAGAACGGCCCACAAACCGAAGCGCGCGTCGGTGATCCCGAAGACCATGCACGCATCGCCTATCTGCTGACCTCTACGCACGACTACTACATGCTACTGCAGAGCATCATGTGGCTACGAGTCCCCGTCTAGCACTCACTGACTGCCGTTCGCTGCGTCGACGATGGCCTGGATAGCCTCGCACTCTGCCTTTGCCCACTTGCCATCCACCTTGGCCATGTACCGTCCGCGCGCGCCGCCGCTCTTCACGCGCGCTTTGTCGCTGCCAGCAATGCGGGCTTTGATGTCGTCGAAAGTTGCCTTTGCGCGATCATTGTCCTTCGCCTGGACAAGGATCAGAGCAGGGCTGACTCCCTGCGGGGCGGATGTGAAGATGATGACCGCGTTGTCCGCGTTGTCGCCGAGCGCTGCACTCCAGGCCGCAGCGGCAGTGGTCATAAAGTCGTAGTCGTGGGTGCTCTTCTCCATACGGTGCACCCATGCTACCGGGCGCTGGTTCGCTGCCGCCTTGCCCGTGATCTCAGCTAGCTCTGCCTTGAGGTTTTTGGCATTGTCGGCAGTCTCGAAGCGGTTGGCCTCGATGGTGACCAGCCGCTCGGCGAGGTTGTCGCGCGCGACGCCTATAGCTTGCGCCGCCTGGCTGAGCCACCTGCTCGCTTGGCACAGGTGCTTGGTAGCTCGCGGACCGGCAACGAACCACAAGCGTGTGGGTTTCAGATTGGGCTTATCAGATGCCGCTGGTGTGCCGGGAGGCAGGACGTGCAGGAACTGGATAAAGCCAAGGTTGAGGCACTGGGTACCACAGCAGGCATTTCGGTCGATACCGTCAATGTTGCAATGACGAATAACACCCTGTCAATGATCAGCACCGTGTCACCAGCTTCATTGTCACTTACGCCTGAGTAGTCCTTGGGAAGGTTCCGGTTCTCGCGCTCCAGATCACTCGCTCGGGACGGGTCGCTCACGTCCTCTTGCTGGACTGTCACGTCGATCCAGACTTTCCTCGCCTCGCGAATGCGGCGGTTACACTCGGCCTCGACCTCCTCCGCCTCGGCCCAGGTCAGAGCCCGCGGCAGCTCCACGTATGGCGCGTCGACTGTCGGGTGCGCGTCCATCCCCCACGACAGGGTTGGCAGTTCGCGCGTGTCCAGAACAGCTGAGAGCAGGTGCTGAGCAGTGTGTGTGATCATGTGGTCCATGCGGCGTTCCCAGTCCACCGATACAGTGACATCCTTTCCGACGATAGCGTCGAACGCGACGGCGGAGCCTTCGGGCACGCGCACTATATGCACGGCATCGAGCTTGCGACGGATGCAGCCCTCAATTGCAAACTTGTGCTGCTCTCCATTGGCATCAGTGACTTCGAGAACCCCAGTGTCCCATGGCTGTCCGCCCCCTAGACAGTCAGCTTTGTCTCTTCAGTCGCACCTACCCTCTGGGAAGACGATAGTATCTTCCAACTCGACCTCCCACAGGGTTCCCTGTGCAGGGGTGTTGGCTCCAGATCCAGCTGCAGAGGCAGCAACAGAGCTAGATGGCGTCTTCTTCTTCTGCCTACCCTTCTGGGCTATCGGCGCGGCCGCGGCAGGCTGAGCTGCGGTGACTTTGGAGGTGAAGGAACGGAGAAGTGGGTCGCCTGCCGGTCAGCCGGAAATGTTAAAGCGCTCACGTTGACATGCGAGGAGGCCGACAATGCGCTTCGGTGGGACTTCAGACGTGTCGAAGTGAATACGGCTGTAGTCCTTAGGAGTGTCTGAGGCTGGGAGGGGCGGGTCTAGCGTATACGACATGGTGGAAGGTGGAGAAACATGTTGAGGAAGGCAAATTCCATCCGGGCCGGAGGAGGCCGATGTCGGCAAGAGATCGGCAACTCAGTGGCCTCAAAGAAGGTAGACGCGTCGAGGTGGCAGTTCAACTCACAACGCCTCTGGGCGCAGCCACCAAGTCATCAGGCAATTGTTGCATCAGCATTAGACACATAGCATTAGGAATGAACTCTTTTGAGTATATCGATGCTTCTGCGAACACTCCTGCGCTATCACAGGTGAGCTTCAAGCGGTAGTGGCCCTACGTTCCGCAGCTTGCTTTCAGTACCTTGAGGACCAAGATTCTCAGCACCAAGAAGTGCCATTTTCTGCACATCCGCACATTACACTGTCAAACGTAAACGCAAACGTCTATCAATGCTGTTGACTGCAAACATGCATGTGGAGCTGTTGTCTAAAAGGTGGAGAGAGATCAGTGAGATCGACAGATACCGTCCTCCACCGTTGAGAGTGTGCCACACTGTGAAATGTCCGATTCTCCGCCACCCAGGAGAGTTGCCACCATAACCATCGAAGTCCACAGGCAGCATCACAATACTTGCCTAGGACTTGCCCAA
The DNA here is from genome assembly GCA_001600275.1 of Cutaneotrichosporon curvatum. Taxonomy (NCBI): domain Eukaryota; kingdom Fungi; phylum Basidiomycota; class Tremellomycetes; order Trichosporonales; family Trichosporonaceae; genus Cutaneotrichosporon; species Cutaneotrichosporon curvatum. The sequence continues at coordinate 163,923 of BCJH01000023.1, read as the reverse complement.
GACGCGCACTGCACCGGAACGACCTGCTGCATACTCTTGCAAGCACAGCTGCAGTGGATCGTGCAACCGACACTTTGGACCCGTTCGCACGAACAGCCATACTTGGGCTTGCTAGTGATTAGTAGCTGCCAGCATGGTGAGTTATTCAACTTGGTCGTAAGCTAACTTTGGCAGGTCCGTATCATCATCAAGGGTGGTGTCTGGCGTAACACCGAGGATGAGATTCTCAAGGCAGCCATCGCCAAGTACGGAAAGAACGTGAGTCGAGCTGTCTTGAGGCGCGCTTACGGTGCAGCAATGGGCTCGTATCTCGTCGCTCTTGGTTCGAAAGTCGCCAAAGCAATGTAAAGCACGTTGGTACGAGTGGCTCGACCCCTCCATCAAGAAGGTCGACTGGTCGAAGACTGAGGATGAGAAGCTTCTGCACCTGGCAAAGTTGATGCCAACACAATGGCGTACAATCGCGCCCATGGTCGGGCGTACTGCTACGCAGTGTTTGGAACGGTATCAGAAACTCCTCGATGACGCAGAGGCACAGGAGACGGACGAGCTGGGACTTGGGGATGGCGGCGATGCTACGTCCAAGCCGGCCGACGGCGTGCGCGGCCTAAGGCCAGGAGAGATCGACCCCGATCCGGAATCGCGACCGGCACGACCTGACCCCGTTGACATGGACGACGACGAGAAGGAGATGCTGTCCGAAGCTCGCGCGCGTCTTGCCAACACACAGGGAAAGAAGGCGAAGCGCAAGGCTCGTGAGAGGCAGCTGGAGGAGGCGCGTCGAGTCGCGTTCTTGCAAAAGAAGCGCGAGCTGAAGGCTGCGGGGATCAACTTGCGTGCCAAGCCAAAGAAGAAGGGCATGGACTACAACGCAGATATTCCCTTCGAGAAGCAGCCTGCGCCTGGTTTCTATGACACAGCTGAGGAACGCGCCAAGACGTATGCTGCACCCATTGGTTCGTCCCTTCGTGCTCTGGAGGGCAAGCGCAAGCAGGAGCTGGAGGAGGGAGAGCAGAAGAACAAGCGACAGAAGGGGGAGGAGGGTCCCAAGCAGGGGTCCGCCACTCAGTTCGTCCAGGCGCGGGAGGCTCAGATCCGGAAGCTCAAGGAGCAGGAGAAGATTATCCGTCGTCGCAAGCTCAACCTGCCAACACCGCAAGTCGATGAGCAGGAGCTGGAGGAGATCGTGAAGATCGGTCAGGCTGGAGAAGCTGCCCGTGGCCTTGTTTCCGGCGACGACAAGGACGGGGCGACCGACCAGCTTGTCAGCCAGTACGACAACATGAGCCAGGCGCGCATGGCGCGTACGCCTCGTATCGCGCAGGAGCAGAATAACATCATGACCGAGGCGCGCAACCTGCGTCACCTCACTGCTGCGCAGACACCTTTGCTGGGCGAGGAGAACACGCCAATGCACACTGGATCAGAAGGCACTGGCTTCACCTCCGCCACTCCTCAGCGCGCGGATATGGCCACACCTAACCCGCTGGCGACGCCTCGTGCCGGTGTGATGTCCACACCCCGCGGCATCGGGAGCACTCCTCTGCGCACACCTGCTCGTGACAACTTTGCCATTAACCAGTCGGCTGGAGGGTCCTGGGGTGAGACTCCCGCAGATGACCGCCGCCGCGCCAAGGACGCACGACGAGCGCTCAAGGCTGGCTTCGCTTCGCTGCCCAAGCCCGAGAACAACTTCGAGCTCGCTGAGGACGAGGAAGAGGAGGAGGAGGAGGGAGATGAGGTCGTCATGACTGAGGAGGACGCGGCTGATCGGGATGCTCGCCTCAAGGCGGCCCGTGAACGCGAGGCAAAGCTGGAGCTTGAGAGGCGGAGTACGGTCGTCAAGAAGGGACTGCCACGACCGGCAAACGTCGACACCCGTCAGCTCTTGCGCGAGCTCGACGAGGCCACGGCAGACGCTGAGGCTGAGCTCGCTGCTGCGCTCAGGCTCGTCAACCTCGAGATGGCTGCGCTCATGAAGCACGACTCTGTGGAGCACCCTCTCCCTGGCACCACAAACCCAGGCAATCTGGCATCGACCTACGACATGCCAGAGGACGAGTTTGTGTCCGCAGCTAAGGCTGCCATCCATTCGGAGCTGGCTGGCGCGCTCGGTCTCCCTGGCGCATCCGATGAGCAGGTCCGCGCTCTCATTGCATCCCAGGCTGCCGAGGACGAGTCGGCCTTCTCCTCCTCGTGGTCTTCAGCCCAGGCATCCCTGATCTACTCCCCCACCTCAGGCTGGGTGGAGCCGGCCACCCTGTCTCCCGAGGAGCTGTCAGCAGCGTACGGCGCTATGATCTCCGCCTCTCGCGAGCGCATGGTCGCCGAGGCCACCCGTGCCGCCAAGGCTGAGAAGAAGCTCGGCAAGCAACTAGGAGGATACGTGGCCCTCAACTCAAAAGCCAAGGCCAGCATCATCAGCACCCTCGAGGAAATCCAGCAAACACAACGGGACCTCGAGACGTTCAGTATGCTCCGCACACTGGAGGAGGCTGCTGCTCCTGCACGTATTGAAGGGAAGCGCGACGAGGTGGCCAAGCTTGAGAGGAGAGAGCGGGATCTGCAGGCCAGGTATGCGGAGCTCAACGATCGCAGGAGGGCGCATCTCGAGGCGATTGAGGGGCTGGAGGAGGACAAGATGGTTCTGGAGGCCCAGGCTGCGTTGGATGCGCAGGAGAATGGGCATGAGTAGTGGACACATGTAGGCATAGCATGCAGCGATAACATTGTCAAGTGGTGGATAGTCCTTCCTCACAGAGCAGTTGACTGGTACATGCTGTACGATACGTGCTGTGGTCCCGGTTTTCTATGAAGCAAGTGCTGCTCACGCAGGGATGCAGGTCACCTGTACCGATTTCCGCTTGACCACAACCGCGGTAGCCAGCTTGGAACATCGCAAGCACAAGTGAATACCAGTACACATCTACTGCCCAAGACGCTCGTGGTTCTCAACATCTTCACGGAACATACTCCGAATAGGAATGACATCACAGTCGTTGATATCGCTGATGCGGTTGATGCGACCGCCTGTGCCGTTGTTGCTTCCTAAACCCTCTAATTGGAAGCCTAGGTATCGCTGGCAGGTCGCGGACTGGTCAAGGGAGACCAAGAGGGCAGCGCGATCTGCCGTCCCAGGAACTCCCTCAAAACAGTATCTTCATGTCGTTCCGCTCTCCACGCGCCTTTGCTGTGGTTGTGGAGTTCTTGCCTATATTGATGGATTTGTCCCCCGCTCCGCAAGCTCTCACTGTCGCCTGCAGGGCTAGACCAGAACGCCGCTCCTGATCTTAGACCGTGTCAGGCGCGTGAGATTGGGTGTACGCGCTTGCTGTCCGATGTCTTTCACAAATTCGTCTGCACCACGCCGCTTCCTCCCAGCCGGCGTTGGTTCCACAGCGGTTGATAACGTGGCCGGTTCTGGCGCCGGTGCTAGAGCCGTAGCTTCTTCCACATCCCTCTCATGCGAGGCATGTCTTCCTCTGTCGAGTCGCGCTTCCCTCAAGCTTACGCGAGGGACGTTGCGTCCCAGCCGTCCTGTGCATTCCTCAGACCCGACAACTTTCTGTCGTTTCCTTCCCGCAGGACCCTCCTCGGTATCCGTTGCCTCGGATGCCGATACCGGCGTGATAGTCTTCCTCGGCCGCTTCGACCGGCCTTGCATCTCCGTTGAGGGCTCACGCTTGACCCCAACCCCGCCGTCGGACTTCATCTCGTTCTTGATCCGCTCTATGGAGTCCAGGACCCGCTTCTCCCACTGCAGCCACTCCTCCAGCACCTGGTGTCAGTGCCACTCTCGCCGTAACTCACCTCCTCCGATCCATCACGGAGCTGCGCCTCAGTCTCCCACGTATCTTCTTCGGGCGGGTATCCCTTCCACCGCACTCTGAACTTGCCGCCCTTGTGCGCGACCACGCGTTCGACCTCGTACACGTTCTCCTCCTCCTTCACAGGTGCGAGGCGCTCGAGCTTATCCGCGTCCGACCATGCCGGCTTACTCGTGCTGTCGACCCACTTCTCCTCTACACACCATGCCGGCGAGTCTGCTGTCTCCGTTACGGAGGGGTCGTATGTTGGCAGTGGGAGATCCGCACAGGATGCTGTCCCGTTCCTCACGGACGCGACGACGTACCGATGACACCAGCAAAGTGAGTTCTCGATGTCGAGCACGCGTAAGCCCGGCTTCAGGCCAGATGTCTCCCACTCGTGCGGGGGGTCGAGTCCCAGTCTGGCGTAGTATCGCCACTGGTTGTCGTATAGCCATCGGAGAGCTGCCTCCTCCATCGCTATCGAGTTGATCGTCTGTACGCCAAAGATACGTTGGAGGAACTTGCGCGAGCCAGGGCCGCATGTCGCAAAGTCGCGGTACAGCCACCTGAAGTGGGTGTTGTCGTTGAGGTAGCATAAGATGTTGAGGGAGAGGAAGCCGCCAAGTGTGGGCACCGTTTGGAGGACATTACTGGCATCGACGGCATAGGTGCATGCCCCGAGCTGCTTGGGGAGCTCGGCCTCCATCATGGCGAGGACGAGGCGGAGACTCGCTTCATAGTTCCGGATGGTCTTGTCCTTGTTGCGCTTGTTCGTCCAGTCAAAATAGACAGTGGGTGGCACCATCTGGAAGCCGCCGTAGTAGATCTTCTTCTCCTCCACAACGCTGAGCTGATACAGGCGCGCTTCAAGCGCTGGCAGGTCGGTCTTGAAGTGCTTCCATGACACCCGCCCGCCCGTGGCCACGCTGCATAGCTCGTCCCAGGTATCACGGTTGTAGAACTGCGCGTAGAGGAAAACGCGGACTGGAGTCAGTAAAAGTCGCTTGTAGTACTTACAGCACACCTCCTCGCGCGACTGGTCTCCCGTGCCAATGATGTCTTTAGCCATGGTAACTGAGGACGGGTCAACTTGCCGGAAGACGTTGGAAACATGCATGCTCTTCATCGTGGCGTCGTCAGTCGACTCCTCACGAGGCACACCAGCCTGGCGGAGCGTGTACATTTTGTGTCGCTCGACGCAGAAGCGGAAGAAGATGTAAACCCAGTGGTTGTCGACCTTGGCGGGAACTGGCTCGAGCTCATGTGGTCGCAGGACGCATCGTTCCGTTGCTGGGGACTTGAAAGACTGCTTGGAAGGCGATGAGCGCTTGCGCCCAGATTTCCGATCTGCAGCTACTGGTACTGAGGTTGATGGATTGTCGAGATCTGCGGACATCGTTACCTCCCTCGAGTCACTGGTGGTGTCGGTTACATGTTGACGATCTCTTCGGTCCTCTTCATTGTCGGTGGTACCGTTGTCCAGATGTGCCTCGCCGTTGACGACCGGCTCCCTGCTTGCCTCCTCTCCCGCTTCGATGTCTTCATCAAGAAGTACTTCGGCATCTCCTTCGCCATTTGTCGAGTTTGCGTCGTAGTCCGCATCGATGTCCCCTTCGATAGAGTTCACCAGACTGGCCGGCTTGACACCTGCCGCTGCGTCCACAACCATTGTAACGTCCGATCCAAGGCCCTCATCGTCGTGTAGAGCCTCCGTTTTCACCTCAGCGTCGATGCCGATCTCGATTGCAGAGCAATTGTTTGCTTCATTCAGCTCGACCTCCGCCTTCGGCTCGTCCAGCTCGTGCTCCGCCTTCAGCTCGTCCTCTTCTTCCAGCTCGTCCTCTTCCTCCAGCTCGTCCTCTTCCTTCAGCCCGTCCTCTCCTTCCGGTTCGACCTCCTCTTCCAGCTCGTCCTCCTCCTCCAGCTCTGCATCTACTTGAGTGCCAGCTGCCTCGTCTTCCTCGTCCTCTGTTCCGTAACATTGTACTTCCACCTTGGCTTCCGCCGCCGAGTCCCCGGCAGTGTCTGTGTCATCGTTGTCGAGTACTGGGCTTCTGGAGTCTGTCACGTCATGGTCTGGCTTGAAGTCCGCCTCATCCGTCGCCTCCGTGTCATTCGTAATTTTATCCTCACCACGAATCTCCAGTTTGACGCTCACTCCCGTCTCCGAACTGAGGTCTGCCCTTTCAGTCGGCTCCAGTTTCATCTCGTCGGCGGGAGGAAGGTCGACGTCGCGCACGGTCGCCGAACTGCTGTTCTGCTCAATCGCCCCGGCGGGTTCCTCCTTCACACAGACGTCAGTAGTATTCACGAGCTTCAACGTACCCCATCGGAGCCTCGGTCGCTCTCAACACAGCTATCATCGTGTGCAGGCCCTCCGAGGTCGTCGCTCCCTTCCACGTATAGCAAGCTAGGGGAACTTGGTCCGCACCTTCCTGCGCGAGACACTCTGCAATGTGCCCATACACGTGTTGGGGTTGCGTCCGTTGCGGTGAGAGAACGACAAGCACGAAGACGGGTCACAGAACGCGTCGGGAATGGCTGATCTTATGCGAGTAAGCGGGCGGTAGTGCGAGAGTTTGGGATATACATGGATATACCTGCGATTTGTTGATGCCGATGAATTCACCGTGATTCGGTCAAATCGTCTCGACAGTGCGGTGAGGGCGCCAAAGAGGGTACATATGGAGGAAGGCTGCTGTACATAGACATACAGGGCTCACTCGTTCTCACAGTACGATCATATGTGCGAGCATTGAGTCTGTGATAGCCCTTAGCGTAGTAGCCTTGCCAAAGGAAGCTTGAACAGTAAAATCTGCATCCCTTTCCTACTGATACTACAACGACTGGAAGCACACTCGCTTCACGTCTCAAACAATGTTGTCCCGCGACCGCCTCACCTCCTGATGCAGAACGTCGACCTCATCCTTCTTCCCGCCGAGTTCGTCGGCATGTTCGTGGTCGTGGTCAATCTTGTTCTGAAGCTTGAGGTCCTCTGCGCGGCGGGCAATATCCGCCTCACGCTGCTCGGCCGTGGTGGCGCCGAAAATGATATCCATAGCCTCCAGGGAGACACCCTGCGTCTCGGGAACAAAGAAGTAGGTGAGCACAAGAGAGATAATGTTGATGGTCGCGAAGAAGAAAAAAATACCGCCGTTCTTCAGGCCGATGACCATGTGGGGTGTGGCCATGGAAATCGCGAAGTTCCAGAGCCACTGCGCGGCCGCAGCAGTCATGAGACCATAGTGGCGAGTGCGGTTGTTGAAGATCTCTGAACAGATGACCCACGGGAGGGGGCCGACTGAGAAGCAGTACGGCACGACGAAAAGGTAAATCATGGCTGCCATAGCGATGGAGGCTGAGCTGGTGTGCCCGGTCTCAGGGGTGACCATCTTGCCCAGTGCCTCGTCCCATACTTGGGGGTTGTGGGTGTTGAAGACGGCGCCGATGATCCAGAGGAAGACGGACATGAGGAAAAGACCGACCATGAGAGGCTTCCTGCGACCAAAGCGCTCGACACCAAAGGCGATAAAGGCGGCGGTTGAGACGATCTTCACGATACCGTAAATACCAGAGGCGAGGAGCGACGTGCTGGCACCCTGGAAGCCAATGGTCTTGAAAATGATGGGCGCATAGTACTGATGGTCAGTTATTGTTGCCACAGATCTTTGCGGTTGAGACTCACCTGTACAGAGTTCTGGCCGCCAGCCTGCTGGAGCATGAACATGACAAAGGCAATAATGAAGCGAGAAGGGTTGCCCTTGGCGAAAACCTCGCGCCAGGTCGCACCCTTGGTGTTCTCCTCCTCCTCGCGGATGGCAGCTTGGATCTCTGCGTACTCCAGGTTGACGTCGACGTCGTCGATGGGAGCCTTGCGGATCCAGCAAAGGTTCCTGAGGGCCTCCTCGTCACGGTGCTTGGTGGCGAGCCAACGGGGCGACTCCTTGAGGAATGGAAGGAGCATGAGCATCAGGCCAACGGGAACGAGCTGGAAGCCTGGGCAGGTCAGCCTTGCTAGATGAGTCCTTTACCGATCGGAACACGCCACTGCTTGCTCGTGTCGGCCATGAAGGTTACGCCATAGTTGATCCAGAAGCTGGATGGTCAGCCGGAGAAAAATCGCGAGGTGGCATTAGCCATGGCTTGTACTCACGATACTGCCACACCGACAACGACAACGATCTGGAACAGTCCTACAAGTCAGCAACAGACGCGATTCACGATCGTACCGGTGATTCTGCCACGGATCTATCGTCAGCTCTGCGTATACACCAAGCTCACCTCCTTGGGGGCGATTTCACCCGCATAAGTGGGGCAGACCGTCGACATGACTCCGACGCCCATACCAGCAACCAGGCGTCCAACGTAGAACTGAGGCAGGCTGCCAAAGCAAGCGGTCTGGAGGACGCCGCCAATGACGAACACACCGCAACCGACGAAGAGAGCCTTCTTACCTTGTTGTCAGCTCAGGCGTTCATACGGGATAAGCAACTCACGACCAAGACGAGACTCGATGGGTGCACCAGCCAGGGCACCGAAGAAGGCACCTCCGTGCAAAATAGACACGATGTTGGCTTGCAGGTCTGCGATGTTGTGAACGGGGGTTTTGCCGTCGGCTTGGACGAGGCCGAAGCTGCGCTGGAAGGACTTGACAGCGAGAACACCTCCACCAAGACCAGAGTCTGCCATCAGCCACATGCCGATCACTGGACCCACCGTAGCCGAAAAGGAAAATGCCGATGAAACCGATAGCGGCCATCATGTACTGACTGTTAGCGGGTGACATGGGAGGGATAATCGACTCACAGAACGGGAGTGCTGGAAGAAGCCTCTCTTGCGCACTGGGGCGAGAGAAGAGTGGAGTGCCTCATCATGGCGCCGGTCGTCGCTGCCCGTCAGTCCATGTCCACACTTGGTGCCCCGATCGAGCCAGGATGCAACACGACATACCTGAGTGCGGGCATTGCTATATGATAAGCTACTGGTGTTGCAGTTGTTAGTAGACCTCGTGAGGGTGCGAGGGTGAGTCACAGCCTGCAGACTAGTTGTGCGGGGTACTTTATACATATCGCGACCTCATGCTCACTCTGCTGCTGTGGTCCTCCGACGACTCCAAGACAAAGCACAAGGCACTGGCGGGCCGGTGTGCCGGACTCGGGCCGATAGCATCAATAACGAACAAAGGTTGGCACGGGGTGCTGGCCAGTGTCCAATGAGTGACAGGTGGCCCCGACGACTGTGCGACGGGCAGGAAGAGGAGCAGGAGCAGCGCCTGATCGATTTCCAAAGACAGGCAGGTAGCAGTGCCACAGTATCCCCGCATGCCCGCATGCACCTGTTCCCCAGGCACCACGACGGCGACGGTGAATTCAAAAGCGAGCGGCGGGGGCGGCGTGAAGCGCGCCCGCGTGATGCGGGTCCCCCCCTTTGGTTCTCTTGATCTCTTTGAAAGCTAACCCTGGGCCAGGTCCCGCTGTGGGATGCCGCAGGTCACTTGCCTATCCAATTCTGCGCCGCCCCGATCCACATGCTTCGTCCTCTGTGTTTGCCCGCTTGCCATTGCTCCCCACATTCGTGGAGCTGGGCATCTGATCCCCGGGATGTCTGTGGACGTGGCCGGGCCGGCGTGCCGGTGTGAGTCTGACGGCCGGGTTCGTAGACGGCCCGGCGGTGCCAAGTCATCTCGTGACTGACACGATCAGTCTGTTGCCCAGGGATGCTTGTCCCGGCTTGTGGCAATCGAAAAGCGCACTCCGAGATCCGCAGTTCCTGTGGTGACTACAGCGCACCTGGAAGAGGCGTAGTGGAAATGCCTGATGCAGTAGATCACGCAAGTCGGAAGATGAACACCCGCGCAGGGGATACAAAAGGATACCTAGATAGTATTGGAAACAGTTATCCAGTCCATTTGCTTTTCTTATCGGATCACGGACCGGTGTCAGCCACATATGCATCGACTGAGCGCCGCAGTGTCATCGGATCGGCCGAGAGGAGGAGCTGGAGCTGGAGTTTTGCGAGTAGCTGAAGCTGTCTGCGAGATGAGTTGCCCAGTTGTCGCGGAAAGATCGGGTAGACAGGGTGGATCTGCTCAGCTCGCGAGGATGCGTGCCCAAAATAGCCCGTGCGTGAATATGCCTCAACTCGCGAGACATACGATTACTCAAGTATCTTTCAGACGAACGTTCAGCGATGTTTGTTTCGCCAACATAATCATGCGGAAGGTTGATAAGATTGTCCAAGACACGGGCGATTGATAGCTAAGCATGATCACCACGTAGGTCTGTAGACCTTCCTGACTTGGTGGACGGCCAGTATCCGGCCGATTGATACGAATAGTGTTGTTACCCAGGTTTCGGATGTCGGCGTCCACCCACACACGCCAACTCCCCCAGTCTGCCATTCTACGGCCGTATTTACCGATGTTTATCCGGGCGGCGATCCCCGGCTTCATTTGTTCGTCATTACGAGAACCATTCACATGTCCAACGTCGAGTTCCATCTCGACTCCACTTCCACACTCTCATTCACACCTCGCACACATGACCGCAGACCAAAACACACCGCTCATCTCTGCCCCCCAGAGGGGCAGCTACGGCACCACCTCAGCACACAACGGCACCAACGGCGCTGTCCATCACAATGGCGACGACGACCTCCCCAGCCCGACAGGCACATCGCACAAGCACTCCCTCTCGTCTCGCCTGGCCACCCGTCTGCGCGGACACGTCGACCCCAAAGCCTGCGACTGGGTGGGCGTCTACGCCTGCCTGCTAACAGGCTACACCTCCTCCATCTCCTTCACAGCCTGCTACGTATGGTACGTCTCCCAGCCTCCATCTCACTCGAACATCCGGCTAGCGCCACCCAAGCAATCCGACCCCGGCATCTTGATTTGTATTTTCCAGTCCACACGCACCATGATTTGTATTCACCACCGATGTGGCCTCCCATCCGCCCAATCGCATCCCTCTCGACCCCTCTTCCCCCCTGCTACATCTCCAACTCCTCACTCTCCAGCTCACGCATCCCGCTCTCCCCCGAACAAAGCGCGCTGAACTGACCGCAGGCCCGGCTTCCAGACTGGCAATGTGGCGCAGCTCGCCATTGGCATGGCGCGGACCTTTGACCCACCCCAGACGCGCACGCATGGATTCCAAATAGGCGACCAGCAGGCGCTAGTCGCCCTCTCGTCGTTCTGGCTCGGCACGAGTCTAGGGCGGATCGGGGCGCTCAAGCGCATCGGGCACACACGGCGCGGGTGGCTCGTCACCACGAGTGCGATCCAGATCGTGCTCGCTATCATTGCTGCGCTGCTGTCCCACTTCTCGGGAGAGAGCGAGTATGCCACGTAAGTGATGGGCACTAGAGGTGGACGAGGTGGCTGACTGTAGCGACCGCACTCACCCCTCGTGGACGACACCGTCGGGTATGGCGGCGCTGGCGTTCCTCTCTGCCAGCCTGGGACTGCAGGGCATTGTGGGGAAGCGTATCGGGTCGGCGATGAACACGACAGTTGTATTAACTACGACTTGGGTTGAGATCTTCAACGATCCGAGTCTGTTCGCCCTGCGCTACGTCGAGACGAGGGACAAACGCATCGCCGGGGTGTTTGCGGTGCTCGTCGGGGCGTTCAGTGCAAGGGCGCTTCTTGGCGTGCTTGGGCAGGGCGGGACTATTGCCATCCTCGTTGTGTTTAGGCTGCTGCAGGGGACGTGGTGGATCCTCGTGCCGAGCACGGACTGAGTGCTTATAGAAGTGCTATCAGGGCATCGAATGTTCACGGACATAGCTTGTAGACTGGAATCTTGGCTTGTATTCGCATAGAGAGTAGATGCGACCAACTTCTCGACCCCAGCATTGGTCGCCTGACCGGCTTCTCGACCCAGCTTTGGTCGTCTGACACCCACGTGCTGCACGCAGAGCACATCCGGGCATCCCTCCATCACGCGTGTCATCATATTTTGCATCAACGTTTGCGCCTACAGCGCCGAACAGACAATCTACGTCGTCGCCGCGTCCCAATGTATACCGCGAGATTAGAAGCACTTGCGGTGAACGATCGAAGGTCCTGCCTCGTCGTACTCGGACTTCGAGATCCACATCTGCTGGAAAGTGGAGAGCGAGGCTGCAGGTTAGTAGGGATACAGGGATCACTAGCACTCTGCGACTCACCAAGAATGGAACCACCGATCCAGACGGAGTACTTGCGCTCGGGGGGCGAGACGATCTTGACCTTCATGGACGAGGGGGCAAGAGCGGTGATCTCCTTCTGCATACGGTCGGCGATACCTGCATGTTAGTGGTGGTCGAAGTAACCGCGGTCGTGGACGCGGTGAGACAAGAGTCAGAAAGAGCGGCCCCGATCGACTTCAGGCTCCAGTAATAGCCATCGGACGCTCGGGCCGCTCGCCCGATTTTGCTCCCGCCCACACGTCACTACCCGCCAAAACTCACCGTTGTACATGGTGGTACCACCGGACATGACGACGTTGCCGTAGAGGTCCTTACGGATGTCGAGGTCACACTTCATGATCGAGTTGTAGGTGGTCTCGTGGATACCGGCCGACTCGAGACCCAGGAACGAGGGCTGGAAGAGAGCCTCGGGGCAGCGGAAGCGCTCGTTGCCAATGGTGATGACCTGGCCGTCGGGAAGCTCGTACGACTTCTCGAGCTGCGACGACTGGGTGGCGGTCTGGAGCTCCTGCTCAAAGTCGAGGGCGACGTAGCAGAGCTTCTCCTTGATGTCACGGACGATTTCACGCTCGGCCGAGGTGGTGAAGGGGTAGCCACGCTCGAGGAGGATCTTGACGAGGTAGTCGGTGAGGTCACGACCGGCAAGGTCGAGACGGAGGATGGCGTGGGGGAGAGAGAAACCCTCGTAGATGGGGACAGTGTGGGTGACACCGTCACCCGAGTCGAGGACGATACCGGTGGTACGACCCGAGGCGTACAGGGAGAGGACGGCCTGGATGGAGACGTAGAATGCAGGGGCGTTGAAGGTCTCAAACATGATCTGAGTCATCTTCTCACGGTTCTGCTTGGGGTTGAGGGGAGCCTCGGTGAGGAGGACGGGGTGCTCCTCGGGGGCGACACGGAGCTCGTTGTAGAAGGTGTGGTGCCAGATCTTCTCCATGTCGTCCCAGTTGGTAACGACACCGTGCTCAATGGGGTACTTGAGGGTGAGGATACCACGCTTGGACTGGGCCTCGTCTCCAACGTACGAGTCCTTCTGGCCCATGCCGACCATGACACCCTGGTGACGGGGACGGCCGACAATGGAAGGGAAGACGGCGCGGGGGGCATCGTCACCGGCGAAACCGGCCTTGCACATGCCGGAGCCGTTGTCGATAACAAGAGCAGCAACCTCGTCCTCCCTGTGTGTGTTAGGATGTCATTCCGGAGTAGAGGAGGAGGGTCGTGCGGCACTTGCGCTCGGGTCCCCGTTTACTTACATGATGATTGAGTGTGATAAAGTCTACCTAGAAGAGGTCAGCATGAGTTCGTATGCATATATGATAAAGCAAGGGGGGCTTCAGATGGGCAGGATGGGCAGGCTGGGAGGAGGCAGTGTGCTCGATGCATCGCCCGGCGTTGGATGTTCGCTGCGCCGCGGGAGGCGGTGCGTGCCGGGCTACGTGGCGGCGTAGGTAATGAATGGATTCGAGAACAGGCGCAGCGCGCACACGCCAGCGCCAACGCTCTGCCCAGCCATGCAGTCGGGGTTGCGACTGCCCCAACGATGGCGAGCACTGAGCACAGTTCATCGTTCCATCGCACAGTGCAAGCTTGATGCAAGGCCCAGTGGATGTGGTCATGACGCTGCTCCTCCGGATCCCATTTTTATGCCCATCTGAGTGTAGCCTTCTTTTCCGTCGCCCATGACGACGCAAGCTCTTGCGACTGAGCAGCAGCGACGACACTTACAGGTACGTTAAGGGAGAGGGCCTCGAGTCTATGTGCGATGCAAGCTGGTAGATGCCTGCGTTTCGTGGATTGCTGGGATGGGGGTTTGTGAGAGTAAAGAGAGAAGGAGGAAGGATGATGATGAGGAAGGGGAGAGTCGGTGGGTGGGAGCGGGAGCCAGCGTGGGGGGGGAGTCGAGGGAAGGGGGAAGGCGAGGAAGGTGCCAGCGAGGCGCTACAGTGACGATGGGCGCGGCTTCAGGGCAAATCGCTCCTCCTTCCTTCCTTCCTACCTGGCCGCCTTCCTTCCCCCAGAGCCGCCTCCACCGTACGGGCCATTGTCATCGGAGTTATACGAGTGTGGCACTTGGATTTGTATGGAGCCATGAGGTGAGGTTGAGTGGAGGTGGGTGGAGTTCAGAACCATCTCCGTGGGCGAGGCAGGCGCTGGACTGCATGACGATAGCGCGTCGTCCAGCTTGCAACATCTCAGACACATCAACAACAGCACAGCTGAACCGTTATCCAACATGCCTCTCGAGTCGTGCATGCTAGTGTGAGTGATACATGGCAAGGGGTTGTGCTGACTCGCCAGGCTCGACAACTCAGAGTACATGCGGTTCGTGTTACAGAGCTAGCAACTACGCTGGTCCACCGCTGACGACAGCAATGGCGACTACACACCAACGCGCTTCAAGGCACAAGCACAGGCAGTGTCCACCGTCTTCTCGGCCAAGACTGACTCGAACCCGGAGTCGGCAGTCGGCCTCATGACCATGGCGGGCAAGTCCCCGTCCATCCTTGTGACGCCAACAAACGACATTGGCAAGCTTCTCTCCGCAGCGAACAAGGCCGACATTGGAGGCGTGAGCGATCTTATCACCGCGATCCAGGTCGCCCAGCTTGCCCTCAAGCACCGTGAGAACAAGAACCAGCGTCAGCGTGTTGTTGTCTTTGTCGGGTCCCCCATCGACGACTCGCAGGAGGAGCTCGTCAAGCTCGGCAAGCGGCTGCGCAAGAACAACGTCGTGATCGACTTTGTAACGTTTGGCGAGGAGGGCATGGCGAACGACGAGAAGCTCGGCGCGCTCGTCGAGGCCGCAGGTGGCGGCGAGTCGTGAGTGCTGCTTCGAGGGCTGTCCACTGACTTCAGTCACCTTGTGTCTGTACCTCCAGGACCCCACCTCCTTGCCGAGGTTATCCAGCAGTCTCCAGTGCTCTACGACCCCGAGCGTGCCGCACCAGCAGGTGGCGACGACGGAATGGGCGACTTTGACGCTTCAGAGGACCCCGAGTTGGCGATGGCACTGCGCATGTCCCTCCAGGAGGCGCAGGAGCGCGAGGAGCGCGAGCGTGGTACTGGCGGCGAGACCTCGACTGCGACTGCGACTGAGATCGGTGTTGTGCCCCAGGATGTCGAACATGCGGCTGTGGAGAGGCGAGGACTGGTCGAGTCTGAGACTGCGCCATTGAGCAATGCCAACGACCCAGGGAACACTGCCCCAGGAGACGACGGTGAGGACGAGGACGATGAGGACGAGGATGCGATGCTCGCCCGTGCAATGGCTCTGTCGAGGGGAGAAGGTGGGGATGGGGATGTCGAGATGGAGGATGAGGATGATGAGGATGCGGCGATTGCACGGGCGATCGCTATGAGCCTCGAGGAGGACAAGAAGGACGACAAGGAGAGCAAGTAGATAGCATGTACTGCATCGGCATTGACTCTGTGTCCGAGACGGCCTCGGCTGCTGTGAGGGCGTGCAGCTAGCTGGTATGTATAGTTGCATTTATACTACATGTCTACTCGGCAGGCGGTACTGCTTGCCTGTGATGCTCCTCTTTCGCTCGTCACTACTCTACAGCGGCTAGAGATACCCAAAATATCCTAAGTCACCCATCTCAGGCTACGGCCTCACAGCCACCCCATCCTCCAACCGCACACCCGCAAAGCGCGACCAGTCTGCCGCGTTCTCCTCCGCCATAGTTACCCCCAGCATGTCCTCAAATCGCACAAGCACAGACGCGACCTCCCTCTCAAGAGTGTACGTCCTCCCCCTATCCCCACCCTCGCCTCTCTCTCCATCCTGATCTCGTTCCTCCCCTCCCTGCACCAGCTCCTCCCCTTCCCCTCTGACTCCCTCTCGACCTCCCTCTGCCCTCACATCCCGCGCCCTTGCCATCTCAGCCTGCGCCAGCGCCTGTTGCTCCCCCTGCACGCTGTATCCCTGCTCGTCCCTCGAGAAGGGGTAGTACGCCGCGACGTTCTGCCCAACCTTCCCAGACAGGGTACGCACCTCGCGCACATTCGAGAGGAGGAGGGTGTGCTTGTCCACGGCAGTAAGTGCGCCAGTGAGCTCCCGCCCGTCGGTGAGCGTGACGGTCAGGGGCGTGTGGAGGAGCGCGAAGAGCGCATCGCGCGGGGGAAGAGGCGGAGGGGTATGGAGATGCGGATGGGGTGGAGTTGGTGGTCGAGTTGGATCTCGTAGCTGCTGGTTGTCGACTTGCATTGATCGAAAGGGTGTAGCGGACGTTGGTGTGATCGGTGCGGGAGGTGTTGGCGAGTCAGCCGCGCCTGCCAGCTCGGACGCAGGCTGGCTCGACACCGACATGGACGCCAGTGTTGACCGCAGTGCTGCCTCTGGTGTGGACTCTCCTCTCCTTGCACTTGACGATGCCTGCTCAGTACCTCCAGACATGATGACGATAAAGACAACGCGCAACGCATCATCAACATTTACCCCATGCAATACCCGTACATCCCCGGCCACAGCCGAAGCCGCACTCCCACCTCCATCCCTCCCTCCATCCCTCCTTCCCAGTTCTCTACTCCACGACTACCTCGCTCGGGCTCAATGACGCCCCCCTGGCTCGCGATCGCGGGCCACCGCTTCCTGCGCACAGCGCAGGCCATGGCCGCGATCCACGTCTTCGTCGAGCTCATAGCCGAGGTAACCCCCTGTACGGGGTACAGCATGCTCCCGACCCTCTCGCACACCGGCGACTGCGTGCTTTCCTCCCCACTAGCCTACTGGCGCCCATCCTGGCTCGGCGGCTGGCCACATACCCGCCCGCAGCGGGGCGAGGTCGTGGTCGCTACGAACCCGCTGGATCCGAGGTGAGTCGGCGCACGGCGCGGCGCGGTGCAGCGCGGGGCGGGCTCAGTGCGGCGGCGTCTCAACCCCCGCCCGCCCAGCATGGGTGGGGACGACCGGCAGCCCGCGTACTCCCACCCCTACATGCATTCACCGCCCTCTACATTTTATGCAACACTTGCTGACCCGACCCCAGCTATACCATCTGCAAACGCGTAACCGGCGTGGAAGGGGACGTGATTGAAATAGAACCCCGGCGCAGTAACATCACCTGGTCAGCCGAGTCGGACACCATCCGCCCCCTGGAGGGCCGCTTCGTCCGCATCCCAAAGGGACACGTCTGGCTCTCTGGCGACAATCTGAGCAACTCGACCGACTCGCGGGCGTACGGCCCCGTCCCGGTCGCGATGGTGCGCGGCAGGGTCCTTGCGCGGGTGAGTGGGCGTGGCGCTACTCCACACCTTGTCCGGCGTGTGCTGCCGGCGACGATGGACGGATGATCAGCGGCGAAGGGGACCCCGCTGACAGCAGATATGGGCCGACGGGTGGTTCACATGGCAGCGGCTCGAGTCGCAAATACGCGAGCTGGGGCCGTCGCCTACCCCGCCGGTGCGCGCGACGACACGGCTCGGGCCCGGGTCGGTCTAGTTTGTATCTCGTACTGTCAATCAACACTGTCATAATATGCATTGCCACTCGCATTATACATGTAGTGTCCGTTGTGATCTCCTTTGTCTTGTCAAGATTGCGAGCCCGGTTTCGTGAGGGTATCGAATTGGGTTTGTCTTCAGTGCCAATGTGGCATATTCCCCGCCATCATAAGGAGCCGTCCTGCGTCGATATCGATCTGTTACACACAGAGAGTCGTCCCAAACCGTCAAGAGAATGAGAATTGAGAAATGAGAAATGAGAAAGAATGTCGAGAGTCGTCGTGCCAGCTTGACCATGAACGCCTGCGTCGTCTGGTGCTCCGTGGCGATGGGGATAGCGATGCTGCTAGGGCTGTCGTCCATCCGTCCAGGCGGCCCCATCCGCATGGGGAGGAGTTGGGGCGTGAGCGCCACTCTACAGTCATCGTTGACCTGCGCGACGATGATAATGATGCAGCTGCAGCGTGTTTTTCCTTGGATTGGTCCCTCAAGAAAGCCGAATCCACTCATCTAGCATTCAGAGACGTCGCTGTCTCGTTGGGCAACGCTGTAAAAACGACAGCTGCAGGGAGAGGAGGGTGACTTCCCCCCAACAGAAGCCAGGCATCGTTCGCCGGGCATTGAAGGCCAGACGTTGAGCGCCACAATTGGAAACCAGTGACCTCCGCTGCGTGTGCGAAATTGCGCTCGGGCTGGTGCTCAATCCCCAGCAGTCGCTAGCTTCGTAGCCTGCGAGTAGGATGCACACTGCCAAAACGATTAATCAATGAGCCGGCCAGAGGTGGGTGATGATCCCAATTGGACATGGTGGATGCCAAGCCGCAGTGATTTGTAGTCGCAATCCAGTCTAGTGGTGTACGTGTGTTGTTCGTCGGTCGACGCCACCTGCCACCTGCCACGAAGGCATTTTTGCGCTAGTCGCGAACTCGTCGAGAGAGTGCTGGAGAATCGGTCCCAGCCGTCGAATGCGTAATATGTCCTGCTTGCAACTGGCTTCGGCAGTGGTGTAACCTTGAGGCGGGAGCCCAGTTCCTCCCGGGTGAGCTCAGAAATTGTGGATGGCCGATAAGTCCTCCAGTGAGGCCGAAGACAGTGATTGCCGTCCCGCTCTGATCATCCCGCTGAGACGATCATCGTCCTCTCCAAGGCTTACGAAAATACAGATGTAATGGGAGATGCTTGTAAAATGATGGGAAGATGGATTGCGTGCCAGGCGCATAGCGGTGCCTTCTCCACATGCGCGAGTACCTGGGCAACATCGTCGCTTCGCTGCAGTTAGAGATATTTCGCTGTTGTGGGAGACGAGGCAGGTATGGTGCAGGGAGTCACTTGCCTCCTCACTCGTCACATAAATCGACAATCCGTCAAGCTGCCACTCGAGGGACCGTGCGCAGTGTGCGAGCCCCACCAAGATCCACCCGGGGGCTTGCCCTAAACCTCTCGGTTACGTGATCCTTGACGCAGCTTCGACCGCACGACGCAAGCGAGAGTGCCACCCATATCTGGGTTCTGACACAGTCGAAACGCAAGCCACCTCTGAGAGATGTGTCTGGTCCGGGTTGCGTCGCCACTCGCCACCTCCTTCTCTGTCTGGCCAATCAAACGGATCGGCCTTTTCACTTGTCTGGGGACGGAGAGGCCGCCTGTCGCTCGTTCTTTGGTTAGCTCGACCACAGAGCTACCCACCTTGCGCGTGTTGAGCTTGTACCCCTGCTTTGCAAAATGATCAGCCAACTCCGTCGGCTTCGGAAGGCCGGGAAAGCTGAATGTCAGCGGTGCGTGATGTTAAGCAACTCACTTCCTCGGCGAGTAGACAGTAAAATCGGCGCTGCGCGTCGACACCAGCGCAGGTCCCGGCGCGCTCGCCGTATCTATTGCAGAGATGTCGAAGCAGCGAAATTTGAGCGAGTACCTGGCATTAGATTTGCCGGCTTCCCTCACCCACGTTCCTTCCGTGCGCATGCACAGGTCCTGGCTGTCAGTTGGATTTCCTAACACATGAACACATCAGCGGACTCACTGTGAACAGAAACCATAGCCCCACGCCCCCTTCTCGTGCAGGTACGCGCACACCTGCAACGTGTAGATTTCCGTAGATATTTCGCCCCGCCACTGGGGGCTTGGTTTTTGTTGATGTCGTCGGCTCGTGGTCGCTTTCCCCCTCGTCCTCCGGGACAGTGTTCGACGACATAGCCGGGGAGGTAGACTTTGTCGACTTTGCAGACGCAGGTGATGGCGGGCCGCGCCCAGTCGGCGGCGCGACGTCTGCGGCGCAGACCAGCAGCGACACTTCAATGTCCCTAACCATTAGCGGACGTGGCAGGGAGACACTCACGCTGGGTCGACTGGCACGCCGGGGCTGTCCCCGTCGGTGTGCTCTCTGAGCCAGAGCCGCACGACGGGCGACGGTGCGAGTGGCCGTCGGTCCTTCTCCGTCTTTCGGCGACCATGGACTGGTTGCTGTGCGACTTCGAGGGAGAAACTGGCGTCAGATACCGAAATGCCCGAGGCGCCGAAAGACGATGTATCTGGCAGGGTGCGCAACCTACCTCATCCAGCGGCCGTCAAACAAGCCCGACCGGACCAGCACGGGCTCAGTCCATGCTAGGTCATTTGCTGTCTCCGGTGGCATGGTGTTCGCAGAGCGAGCGCCCGCGCCACCGAGTCGTCGTTGGTGGCTATGTTTTGACCCGAGACGATAAGCCCGTCGTCGATATTTGGCAATGTTCGTGCGGCGGCTTCTCCTCCTGTCTTGTCAGGAAGTCCTTCAGTATCAACCACTGTGGGACACCTGTCATGTGCCCAAAGCTACGAGGTGCCGGGCTGGGGAGAAGACGGGTGTTGGGTGAAATACGTCGGTTGTGAGTGGGTTTTGGTGGCCGAGTTGTTGACTATCTCTCCGGAAACTGCTGTCGAATAGTTCAGAGGGAGGCACTCCCTCTAGGACGATGTCGCGCTCTTGTATATGTGATTTCTCTTCACCCAGCGAGTCTTGTCAGCGTGCTTGGTTTGACGATCTCGTAGAGTCTGACAAACGAGATCTTGTCGCGGGCCGCGGCTAGGTCCCAGAGTGACCTGATCTGGCTCAACTTGCGCAGATACGGTGGAGCTTGGCAGCTGGTCGACGCGGTGAACCGAAAAGGGCAACGTCAACATGCTTGAGATGCTGCCATCCGATCTTTGTCAACCTTGAACCTCGCGGCTCGTTTCGCGATTTGTTCACTGGCAGACCACGCTCGGCTGACAAGCTAGATAGACGCCTGCCGGCCAGCACCATGCTCCGGATGACATGTCTGATCGACACCCATACGAAGATCGGGGCACCTGAATGTCGGTGGCGCCTGAGCAGAGACGTTATCAGGGGGCCGACTTTGATACAACCGCCGACACTTGCACAACTGGGGCAGCAGGCGTCTCAACCTTCCGAGTAAGGAGGCAGGGGTTGCCACAGCCGCCGCTTAATGCCTCGACAGGCTCGATACGGGGGTGCGCACGCCCCGAGCTGCTTGCAAGAGAAACCAATTCATCATCCTCTCGCACACTCTGTCTCGGCAACTATGACTGCGTGCATTTCTCCGCGCGTCGGGTGCCGAATTACTGGTCAGACGCTGGAGATCCTAAAATGCGGGCCTGTCGTATCACGATGAACCGGTGTGCCAATGCGGCCCGGGTGATTCTGCACTCTGCGACGACGATGCCATCATTGCTACGCATCATATGATGCTGGATCGTGCCAAGACGGCAGGTAACAGCGCGAGTATTCTGGGTTAGTCAGGGGGTTTGCTTGCAGAAACGGCGAAGATGCCGCGCGTACCGGCAGGTTAGGGGGACGGTGGACGAGATGCCGTACAGGATATCAGGTGCCACTCCGTGATGTCAATAGTGGAGTGACCCGGGGGTGGGTGGGTAGTAGGTGGAGGCCACAACCCCGTCTCCCTCTCCCTTCAAAGAGGTTTGGTCAATCCCGACCTGCGCGGCGGGTGCCTGCCGTGTGTCTCAGGCGGCCTGCGGCCTCAGTCATGCGCGTGGTGTCTTGTTTTTGCACGAGCGCAGCTGTCATCTGCAATGCCTTATTCGCTTGCCAAAACGAGGTGTTGCATGCTGACCTTCAAGTCTTGCCTGTAGAGCATTTGGTAAGGGGATGAAACCCGCTGCATCTGTTATGCGATGCGGACTCAGGGGACCCGCCCAGCGCGCGTAATTCATCGTTATGGATTTAGCGTCTGCCGCGCGCCGCCGCCGCCGCCGCGTAGGCAACTACCGATCAGGACGGCATCTCTGTCAGACGGTGTTGGTCTTGTGGTATTCCCGCATCATCCGCGGCAGTATACGGGTGATTCTAGTCAGCACTCTCGGCAAGAGCACGAGAGCCTTGTGAACGATAGACTAATGGTTCCCAAAACGGCTCAACCTCCCTAGCCGAACTCGGAGCAAACAGCACACTGCGACGTAGTAGCATCAAAATATACTTTAACCTGCTCTATGGGGAAACACACGCATACCGACTGCCGAGTCTGCCCTCAGGTGCGACGGGCGGAAACGCACCGGTATCGAATAGGTTGATCACCCATGCGTTCGCTATCTGGGCAATGACGCTGTGGTCCATTCGTAATGCAGGGCTCAAGGTGGCGGAGCTTACCGTTTTTCTGGGTCATCGATAGTCTATACTCTCCGTCGGGAACAAACCCGCGACGCGCGCATGGGAGGTTTATCCCCGTCGGTCTGCGCGTCATGACTTGATCTCATAGTCTCATGTGGGCAAGGATATGTGATCATATGGGTATGACTCTTGACACATCTCATTCCCAAGGAATGGCTATCGATATCTCTGACGTATTAGCGAACGCATGTGACCGCTCAAAGTGTGGCGTTCGCCGGGAACGCGCAGATGTCGTGGATAGAGAGGAATGCTGGTCAAGTACTCTCCAGGGCAAGAGAGCAGAGCATCCGCAGTCGCGGTTACCGTGTTTCGCGCGGCTGTAGTCTCGCGCTGACGTGACTGATCTCGTTCCATTCCGAGGCGGAAGGGTGGGTATCAACTGAGGCCTTGGAATATCGAGGGTGGGCAGCGGGTCGCGAGTGCAGCTCGGAATCTTACAACCTACAAACGCGCTAAAGACAAGCAACCTTCACCTGAATCAGACCCTCTTGGCCCTCGCGCACGCACTCTCCACATCCCTGGCGCTGAATTCCAAGCTCAGCCCGGAATCACCATAGCTGCCAGCAATGATCTGCTCGGCCCGCTTGATTTCAATCGAGAGGGCACTTGCAACCTCCTGCCAAACCTTGGCAATGAGAGCTGCTGTTGCAGGGTCGTGAGTGTGTGTTGTGGCCCCACTTCCGTCGTCGTCTGTAAAGTGCTTGTCGACCCTGCGTGCCATAGCTTCGATTGCTTTACGCATGTCCTTTGCGCCGGTATCCTTTAGCACCTTCTTCAAGGTGCTGCGCGAATGTGCCGAGTGCATCGCCACCTCCTTGGCTGGCGTGGTTTTGAGCTGTCGCTCGACGCCATCGAAGAAGTCCTGATGCGTCAGCTTGTGCTCTCTCCACTTATGCTACGACTTACCATAAGTCTCGCAAAGCCGCGACGCAGCATCAGCTTTGTGTAGGCCTTCATGTTCTCTTCGTATAAGCCCCGGGCGCGCTGGACATAGACGACCAGAGCTTGCACGTTGAGCTGTGACACTTCCTGCACAAAGACGTGCAGGTTCTCGATCATGACGACGTGGAAGTAGAGCTGTCCCTTGTCGTCGGTGGAAGCTAGCTCCGCACCAACGATCTTGGACGAGTGCTGCAAGGATCCCAGCACTGACGCGACAACGCGCTCATATGCAGTGTCTACTCGTTGGCGAATGTCCAAGTCTTGAGCCTCCTCAAGCTGGCACTCGATGCGCTCAACGAACGCAGGGAAGTGTCGCACAAAGTAGAACACTCCGCGACGTTTCTTTATAGTGGACCTGGCGCCGTCGATGTTCTTCACTTGAGCGTTCTGTGCGTCAGCGCTTGTTGCAGTCTCAACATACGATGAAGTTGTCAAAGATCTGACGCTGCCTTCCGAGCTGCTTCTCGAAGAGCTGCGTCAGGAACATTGATGTTCCCTCCTGTTCAGCCTCCATCGACAGCCTTTCTGTCGTGGCAATGATCCCTACAGACGTTGCGGTGTTCCCGTCGACCGCCGCCTCTACCCACTGCTTGAGCTCGCCATCGACGAAGCCAAACATGAGTTCCATGGATTGGCGAACGATCTGTGCCATGCTGGGGCTCAAGCCCTGGGAGGCGTGACGTGCTGCTTGGCGGCGGAAATATGTGTCGAGCTCCATGTAGTCTGCAAAAGTCGACTCGGTGTCTGCCAAGTGGAGGAACGAGTTGATGAACGAGTCCTCAGTGACCACCTGGTTGACGATCTCGCTGAGTCCCTTGGTGTACATCTCCGAGACTTTGCGAGTAGCATCCGTCGTCTTCTTGTCCCTCGTCTGAGTTATCTCGCCTACGCGCTTCATGGTTTTCGATCTTGAGACGGGATTTGGCAGGTTGGGCAGTCCAGTTGACTTCGGTATGGTTGCAGCGGCTGCAGCGAATGAGCCATCGCTGGCTAGCGTCTGTGTACGGGCCTTGACAGGACGGATAAGGGCCAACAGCAGTTCCTTCATCTCAGTCTGGTGCAGGTTGCTTGCTGTGGTGATGTAGTTCAAGCAGAGCTTTTGGTACTTGTCCTCTTCTGTGTCCTTGACGTACAGCACTAGACCTTCGTATTGCATCAAGGCTTCGCCACGCGCAGCATGAGGTGCAAGAGCGAGTGACGCCCGTGCCTGGCTTTTGCGATTGCCGGACAGAGTCATGTCCGATTGGTGTTGGAAGGTCATCCCCATGTACTCAACCACGCGGTTGCAGAACTGAGTGTTACTGCTCTTGTATTGTTCAACGTGTGTTGTCGTGGCTGCGACTTCGTTGGCTGTCAAGTCAGCGACTGTCTCAGCTTCTAGTCCTACCGGTATCACGGGTAGCCATGAGGGCTTTGTACAGGGACGCAGCAGCCAGCTCGAGTTCACGCAGTCCGCGCTCAGTGGAAGGGCTGATCTGTGTGAGCTTGGCAAGATCGTCCCTGGGAACATCGGTGATCTGCAGGAGTTGCTGGATCTCCTCCAAGAGCGCCGCTTGGTTCGATGTCTGGACCTGCAGACCACGATTCTGGCCCTCGATGTACTGGATGTCGTCTGATACCGCCTGTCATTAGCTCGTCTCCTGGTCACATGCTCACATTTAGCTGCATCCTGTACCCCGTGAGCTGGATGTCGATGTCGTCCAGTTCCTTGAGTGCATCATCAATATGCGAAAGGACCTGGTCGACACGATCGTCCGACTCCAAAAAGGCGTGGATATTGGCTGACTCTAGTGCAGCCAGCTCGTCCAGCAAGCGGCTCTCGATAGCATCAGGACCACTGCGCGTCTTGTCCCCAGCAGCGGCCGACGCAGTCCAGTCAAAGCCCTCGATCATCTCCTCCACGTTGGCCATGATGGCATCACCAGCATCCTCGTCCGATGACAGCATGGCATCGGCCCCAAGAAGACCCGTGCGCGTTGTCAGCAGGACATCGCGAGAGTAGTTGGTCGTCAGCGGAGGGGGATGGAAGGACACCCGTCGCTGAGCTTGACCGGGTCGTGCACCATCGCGCGGACGTTCTACTTCCGTGACTGAAGGAACAGTGAGGCCGTTGGATTCGGCAGGCTGTGACGCCTTTGTCGCTGCCGGTAGTGGTGCGGCCATCGATGCTGGAGAGTCTGACAGCGAAGGCTGCGTGCTTCCCTTCCTGGGGGAGCTTTGTGACTTCTTCGACGGCGAGGAGCGTGAGGAGACCGGCGGTATCATCGGCTCAGAGTCCGGCGTCGGCGATGCCAACACCTCATCATTGAGTCCGCCGTAGGGATCCTCCTCCCCGTCAGGCTCGACGATGGGGGGGATCTCGCTGGGAGCCGACGGTCGCCGTGCTGTCGGTGCACCGTAGTTGGAGGCGGCAGTGCCGAATCTCTGACCGGGTACAGGACTAGGTCCAGCCCTATCATCAGAGCCTCGGCGCGGCTGACCGGGATGTCCTAGCCCAATGCCAGCAGAGGGAGCCTGGTTATCTGAGCCCCTGCGAACAGGCAGCCGCCCTCCTCCTACAGAGGGAGATAATGTATGGGGGTCATCCGAACCTCTGCGCTGACCTGGCCGCCCAAGGCCGGCCGAATCCCCGTGGCTACGCAGCGATGCTGAGGTTCCCGGGCGTACTTCCGGCAGCTCGTTGCGCGAGGAAGTTGAACCCATCCTCGGCCGGTAGTGACTTTCAGACGAGGGCGCTCCATGCTCGCCCATGGATGAGAAGGAGCCCTCTCGTTGCGAGCGAACAGGGCGAGGAGGTGCAAGGTCGTACCCCTGCGCCGAGCTCAAGGAAACAGCACTAGCCATGGCTGCTCCGTTCATCGCATGCGATGACCCAGATGCCGATGCTGACGGCACGCCTTCGACAGTGAAGTTGATGAGCTGTGGGACGCCCCCCTTGTAGGATCTGTATGTCTGGACGAGGGAGGTAAGGAAGCTTGTCTGATCTGCTGCGTTCTCTGTCGTCCAGTGGTAGCGGCGAACAGTCATAGTCAGAGAGAAATCGGTAGGCTGCGTGGGTTAGTGCCTCGCGCAGTCGTTGTGTCTCTGTTTACTCACACCGATCTCTTCTAAGACACGCATATCGTCTAGCTGCCATGTCTTGCCCTTCGAGAAGGATCCGTTGGCATTTCTCTTGCACTTGTGGATTACACACTTGCCATCCTTCGTGACTGCTGTCAGCTGGTTGTAGAAGGCAGTGACACTCACCGGCTAGCATGAGGTAGCGTATCTTGGCATGACCGCCTTCGTTCTCCTGGATCTTGAGGTAGGAGACCAGAACTTCCTCCAGCGTCCCGTCCTCGTCCTTGCGCGAGAATAACGACGCCACGATGGCCGCCTTCGTCTCTTCGTACGAGCGCGACATCGGGGCAGCAGTTGGTGTCGGTGGGTCGACGCGGTTGATGAGCGACGAGCACGATGCAACAGTCGGTATGCTATGACGCGCCTGGCGAAGTCGATTAGCGGATACAATCGCTTTCCTAATGGTTAATCTGGTTGATTGACTTATTCTTATTATTGTTCGGCATAGTCGTCCGGAATCCGACAACACGCAAGCTGGGTAGAGCTCTTTCACTCGTCTTTATTTTCCGTGTTCGTCGCGAACCCCAACCCACTTCATTAACTCTCGATGCGCACTCGGCATACATCGACGCTCGCTTCACTGCGCGCGCGAGCACGATGCCAGGCGGAACGAGTGCCATTGTCCCATGCCACACGGCCACTGGCAACGACAAGCGCACGGCAGTTGCCAAGACTGGCCCGAGCATCTGTGCGCAATGCGTCGTCTGGGACGACAACGCCCGCGCCCGCCGCTCCTCCTGTAGAGCCGCCAGCAGAGACAGCAGAGATTGTTGATGCTGACCCCGACGCTGGAGGTGAGGAGCCCGGACCCGCCGCACCATCGTTCCCAGCGATCGTCACGACGCTCACAGCGCCGGCCCCGCCAACAGACCCCTTGCCCACTGAACATCATGTTCTGTTCAACCACTTGGCGACAAGCTTCTTGCCCTCCAACCAGCCATGCCTCTCTCCTCCTCTGCCCGAACGGCCGCCATCGATCATGGCGATGAACATGCACTCGCACATGCAACCAGGACGGAAGAAGAAGGACGACGCCGCCGCTGCGACACAGAGCGAGGACCCAGTCGTGGCGTTGGTGTGTCCCTTCGAGGGTGGCGACGCCTACGTTTCTAGAGCTGTGAACGAGGTCGCTGCTCACTTGTCCGCAGACGTCGTTCGTATTGACCTGGCACTTGCTGTTGGTTTCGATGGAGCCTACGCTCCTCTGGCCGAGACAGGTGAGACAACCGTTTGAACGTGCTGACAACCGAGGCTTGCAAGCTCCGGCGCTGTCACAATCGACGAACCCTTTGTTCCAGTCACCCGCTGTGACCGACCAGCAGTCTCCCCAGCATGAGGAGGACGCCGAGGGCGACGAAGGAGAGAACGGCATGCCCAACATGATCCGCATTCCTATGTTCACGGCTAACATGTCGGGTGGTATGCCCGGCATGCCAGTACCACCCGGCATGTTTGGCGGACCAGGTCAAGGCGGCCAGGCTTCGGATGACAGCGAGGAGTGGACATCATTCTTCAACGGTCTCCTCAACATCCAGCTGCCCGAGGGTGAAGCTGCGCCAGCCAAGCGGCGCATCATTCTGCTGGAGTCGACGGCGGCTATGGCAGAGACGTTCGAAGTCTGGTGGCCATCGCTCCTTGAGGCTGTCAGACAGCGAAGGCGAGGCCCGACTCCCAAGGGCAAGGGCAAGCGTGCACCCACTACTACGACGTACCCTACCACTATCGTCCTCAGTGCCCCTCCATCTCTGCTCCTGCCGCATACCGCCCCAGCCGCGGAGCCTGGAATGGACGGCTCCCACTCTGTCGAGGAGAACAAGGAGCGCATTAGATCCGTCGTCGAGGCACTCGGGGCGAACGTGAGCGCGATTCACGTCGATGGCGGAGACAAGGGAGAAGAGAAGATATGGTGGAGCAGCGAGGAGCATGATCATGAGGGGCGAATGCGCCGAGAGGACCGTCGGCTGCGCACCATGCTGCAGCAGGGTCCTACGGCTCTCTTGCCATTCTCAGCCGCTCAGTCAAACCAGAACGCCAACGCTTCGCCACACCCTCTCCTGGACATGCTGATGGGCCGCAACCGGCAGAAGGAGGATGGGACCAACTCTTCCCTTGTCTGGAAGACGCTTCCTATCATCCCCGCTACGCGTGACACTGCTCTCGAGCAGTACGAGAGGACTCGGCGCCGCCGGGCTGTCAACGCTGCGCTTATGATGCGCGCAGTGGGCCAGCTCGGCGCGACGCTGGAGGAGCCGCTGGCGATGCTCGACGCTCCTTCCTCTGTACCCCCACGAGGGCGTGAACGACGCCTCAAGCGTCGCAAGGAACCCGATCCGGAGTGGAGCGAGTATGTCATCGCGTGGAAGGACGCTGTCGACCTGGCAAGCACAGCTGTCGGGCGGGCGGCAACGACAGGAGACGACGTCAAGGGTCCGTTGAAGCTCACCTGGACCGACATCCAGCTGGCGCGAGCTGTGACGTTTGACTACGAGCGTCACGTCGATGAGACTGTTCAGCAGTACATCACTGCGTCGGATATCGCCACATCGCATCGCGAACGACGTGCTGCCCCAGAGCCGACTGTCGCAGACCCTGTCGTCGAGGCGGTCAAGAAGGCAAAGGACCTGAGCAAGCACGAGAAGCGGCTGCTTGGGTGCATCGTGGACCCCACAAAGCTGGCGACCTCATCTTTCAAGGACGTCCATCTGCCCTACAAGACGATCGATGCCATCCGGTCCGTCATCTCCCTCCCATTGCTGTTCCCGGAAGCGTTCCAGGGCGGTATCCTCAAGGATCATGTTACGTCCGGGGCGCTGCTCTTTGGACCTCCAGGAACAGGAAAGACTCTGCTTGCCCGTGCTATCGCAGCCGAGTCCGGTGCCCGCATGCTGGCTATCCAGCCCAGTGACGTGAACGACATGTGGGTCGGCGAGGGCGAGAAGCTCGTCAAGGCAGTGTTCAACCTCGCGCGGCGGTTGTCGCCGTGTGTCGTCTTCATTGACGAGGTCGACTCTCTCTTTGGCGCACGCTCAGCTCGCGACTCTGGTGGTGGCTCAAAGGCCCACAACCAGATCCTCACCGAGTTCATGCAGGAAATGGACGGCCTGAGCTCGGCCAACGCGAACCGCGAGAAGCGTATTGTTGTCATGGGCGCCACCAACAGGCCATTCGACTTGGACGACGCTGTGCTCCGACGACTGCCCCGGCGTCTTCTTGTGGATCTGCCGACAGCCGAGGACCGCAAGGCAATCTTGGAGATTCTCCTGCGGGACGAGTCGCTGGCCGACAGCGTTGACCTGGGCAAGCTCGCTGCCGAGACGGAGGGCTTCTCCGGGTCTGACCTAAAGCGTGAGTTACAAATGATGGATTGCAACTAACAATCAGACCTTTGTGTTGCTGCAGCACTCGCTGCGGTGAAGGACATCGTCAAGGTACCATGGAAGGCGGGTCCCACTGCTGTCCCACCGCCTGGGCAGGCACCACCACCCTCGCACCCCAGCGGTGGTCACCGCGAGGCAGTGGCATTGGATGTGGCCCCTGAGGAACCAGAAGTCGCCGAGAAGGTGCCGGTTGCAGAGTTGTCGCCTGCCGCTCAGCTGGTAGAGCAGACATACCTGCGGCAACTGGAGGCGCGTGCCCAGGACGAGTCGGCCGAGGCTGCCGCCGCCGCCGCCGCAAGCAAGGGCGAAGTGGAGTCGACGGACGCGCCAGACGGGCAGGACCGTGCCGTTCCCGAGGCGAGCAACTCCGACGCTCCGTCTACGCCGGCTGAGGCAGCACCAGCAGCGCCGGCACCGATGCCCAAGCGCACCTTGACTGCGAAGCATTTTACCATCGCGTTGGGCGAGATCCGACCATCATCCAGCGAAGAGGGTACCCTGCCCGAGCTGCGGAAGTGGGCAGAGCTGTACGGAGAGGGAGGAAAGGAGAAGGGCAAGAAGTCTGGCTTCGGCAAGGGCTTCGGGTTTGGCGAGGAGCCGCTCGGCAAGCGGCGGGGCTACGGCCGTGTTGGCGAGGACAAGGAGTAGGAGTAGAAAACTCAGAACTGCATCCAACAGCTACGACAGCTGCGAACGAGCATTGCACTAGCATGATGACAGATAGACCCCATTGCATGCATGACTGTCGATACTAGTCGGGACGCTGGACTAAAGATCCAGGACATCGGGGTAATCGACCGTGGGAGGGTGCCCCAGGTTGAGCTGTTGACGTGCGTGACGTTGTCTCTTGCGCACGGACCTCTTGACGACATTTATGCTATATCTCGCTCAGACTCGACGCGCTTCCGGTTTCATGGCCACTCAGTAAGATGGTGAAGGTGCACACCAACAGACCTGACTCTCAGCTGCGCGCTCTTCTCCTCGTCGCCGGGGTGGCTGCTGGACGGCCGCTCCAGGAGCCATTCGGCGTTGCACCCCAGTCGGGGCCGCCTGGTATCGCAGGCCAATCCACGCCTGCACGGTCATCGATCATCCCCCTATCCCCAGAGTATGTAACACCATTCCCATTGCACGAGAGCTTGCGAGAGCTATATGCTGCCGAATGGGAGCTGGAGCGGCCACACGTGCCTCCAGAGACTGCGGCCACTGCTAGTGCGTCGACTGCGCACCCTGACCCCGTCGACGACCGGCATAGCGGGCACGGGCATGGACACGACTTGCCGTCGTCGCCAGAGAAGCGAGCCGAGATGGCAGCCTTGCTGGACAAGTACGCGCCGTTGTTCAAGATGGCCTCGACAGAGCGGTATTATCCCTCCTCGGTTGACTTCATGTTTAAGCACTACGGCTTCATAAGCTGGCAGAACGGCACGCAGTACATCCCGCCAGCGGGGACGTTTGATGTCTCGGGCATGGGCGACCTGCCCCACCATGGAGAGAGGCAGCTTCTCAGTGTCAATGAGAGCTGTAACCCGCAGCCAGAGCTCGAGGACGAGGACAGCTACTTCCTCTACGGACCAGCTGGGCAGCCAGGCGCTATGGAGTACGTTGACGGGCGCGGCCGCGTACACGACGATGTGTACGGGTTTTGGGTGGATCAGGGGCGGGGTGTTGTGGTGAGTTCTGGCGGGGAGGATCGTGACTGATGGCAGGACATGTGGTACTGGACATTCTATCCCTACAACCTCGGCAAGGAGGTAGGCTACCTCGGATGGCTTGGAAACCGTGCGTGGGGAACTCTACATTGCTGACGGTAGACGTGACGGACTGGGAGAGGTTGCGTGTACGAACAGTCAACGGGACTGCCGAGTCTGCAGACTTCAGTAAGTGGTGGCAGTGGCGGAGCTGACAGCAGACACGCACTCTGGCGGAGCTTTCAGTGCCGGGACGTACCGCTGGAGCGACATGGAGACGCAGAACAATCGACCAGTGGCGTACGTCGCTTCCGGGAGTCATGGCGTCTGGCCAACCCCAGGGAAGCACACCTACGCGCAGGTGCGTTCTTGTTTAGAACGCAAGCTGACGCCAGCTACTGAACCTGTGGGCGCTGGTGGACGTGACGGATGACAATGGTGCAATCTGGGACACCAAAGGCCATGTCGTGCCAATAGAGTGGTGGGCGGGGCCCGACAAGGCTCGCCGACTCTACCACACCGGGAACGAGAGCTGGCTCGAGTTCAGGGGGAAGTGGGGCAACCGGGGATCGGAGACATGCTGGTGGCACCCGCTCGTCGGCATCTGCCAGCTCATCGATGGTCCGGGAGGGCCGAACCGCGAATTCGGCTACCCGCCTGATGTGAGGCTTCACAATGCAAAGCTGACGACAGTGCATCATTGCCGAGGCTGACTGGGGCAAGTCGACGTACTCGTTCTTCTTCTCGAAGAATGTCACCATCCAAGCGCCCAGGCACAACATAACCACAGTCCTGGTGGAGCAGGTGTGCTCGCGCCCGACGGTCTCGGGCGTGGACGTAGCCGATGCTACAGACGAAGAGCTGGACATCTGGGTCGAGGCGGAGCGTATACCCTTCATGGGGAGGGCAGAGCACCACGTCACAGTCGACGCGTGCGGAGGCGGCCGGAGCGCCGCAAAGGCGTACCGTCTGGCACTGTACGACGGTCTCGGCCAACGCGTGTCGACTTCGGATATACGCGTGCTCTGTCTGTACGAGAAGGGCCGCAAGGGCTGGGTTCAGAGTAATGGGGGGCGAGTGCGCGATGTCGATGAGTGGAGGTGGAATCTGAAGGACGCGTACGCCAAGTGGCCGGATATTGGATAGCACTGGTTCGAGTTGTTGTATGAGATCTTATTATCGTGCCGAGCGCAGTGCGTGTCGTGCTAATGCGTACCACACGTTTCACGACAGGCCCGCTCCGCATTGGGCGCAAGCATGTCATCTCACAGCTCCCGACTTTGTAGCAGGATTTCCGACATAACCCGTCGATCTCAGCCGGGCATGCTGACGACGCTGGATGCCGATCGGCAACTGAGATCCCATCTCGGCATCTTATCTGCACCGACGCGTCCACGCCGGCACCGGCGACACTCTGCTTGCAAGTACCGCCGGCATGCTTGCTTTGCTGCTTTCGGGCTCAGCATGAGTGCCAGACATATAAGTGCTCTCTTGCTTGCAGCGAGGAGAGACACAGCACCTCCAGTTATCCAAACACAACTGTCATGTCCCAACCACCCCCACCCAACTACGGAGGTCACCCTCCCCCTCCTCCTCCCCCTCTAGGCGGGTATCCTCCAGCTGGAGGGTACTACCATCCCGGTGGGTATCCTCACCCCCACCCCGAAGTCCACGGCCACGTCCACCCCGGACACTACCACCACAGTTATCGCAACATGCGCCGGTTCCGATGCGGCGGCGGCTCCCGCCTTGTCTGGTTCGGGCTAGGTCTCGGCCTCGCCGCACTGCACTTCCACCACCGCGACAATGCTGAGCAGCGCTACATGCGTATCGCACACTCTCCCGGGGAGCAGCAAGACAGCCGCAGTGTACTCCCTCGAGAGAGATGCAATCCCTGGCGCCGGGAGTGGCACTGGCGCCACGGTGAGGGCGAGGGGTTCGGCCGTGCCCGCCAGATGACAACGACCACCGCCCCTGCTCAGCACGTCGCGGCTCCGGCCCCGGTCCCGGCTCCCGCAACAGAGACCGTAGAACAGCCTGAAAGAGTTCCCGTTGTTGGGGAGACTGAGATGCGCAGGCTGAGCGAGGTGCTTGACAAGCTGAGTGAACTGCAGGCGCAGAGGGAGAGGGAGAGGCGGGTGTAGATTTGTAGAAAGTCAGATGGCATACTGTCTCGGTGGTGCTTGAGTCTGCGAACAGCTTGTACCGTACTGGCTTTATGCTCCTTTGAGATGTCGGCAGTACTCTCTTACCCGTGGTCAGCGGGAGTGCAACGGGTCACGCATCCGTTGTGCATGCATGCTTGGGAATCGCGTTCGACAGCAGTCAGTACGGAAGATAACGCCAAGCTCATCCGTTATCAGTGCCCACCGTGCCGTGCCAAGGCTGCTAGTTGCCGATCACGAACGCGCGGTCACTCGGCATGAAAGGCAGCCGCCAGTCTCTCGGCACGCGGCACGACACACCTCTCCCGCTCGTCTTCATATAATCAATGACCTGCGCAATGCGGCTGCACGCTCATCATCACCTAACCCAACATGCGCCATTCCTGGAACGACTTATGGCGCAAATTCTGGAACCACAAGTGGGTGTCCACCCCCACGAAGGACTCAGTAGGCCCCTGGCTCGTCCGATATGTCCACCGGCAGCCAGGGCAGGTCGCGCTCTGGGCTGCTCTCGGCGTGGGCGTATGTTACGTTGTTGGAGGGAGGGCATTGGAGAGAGATAAGGCTGCAAGAATGGACCGGTTACCGGAGCAGAGCTTGGAGGAAGACTACGGGCCGTGGTTCGACAACGAGAGCCCCGCCACGATCACGCACCCCGCCACGATCACGCACCAGCTACCTCCCGACGACGTGTGCTCACTGCTCCGCCAGATTGAGAAGAACGCAGAGAACGGCACCGGCCCGCCGGGATGGTACCATGGTGAGAGCAAGAAGAAGCGATCCGGGAGGACTTTGTGGAGTAGATTCCTATCGCGCAGGGAGGAGATAGATGACGAGACGGAGCTGAAGTGACGACAACGCAGTACATATGATACCGAGACACAGGCTAGATCGAGACGGTCTGGGACAGCACGAGGTCGCGCGAACTGTGCCCCACCTGGAAGATGTACTCCCCGCTTGGGACATGCCATCTCTGCTTGACCACATCCCAGACTGCCAGGTCCTTCTTCCGCTGCGGTTAGCGAGTTGCTGCCACACGCCCATCTCACCAGAGGAAAGTCGACTGTCCGCGTCTCCCCGGGCTTGAGGTGCACCTTGGCATACCCGCGCAGGTGGCGCGGCTGCTCACCATCCGGGAAGGTGGCGTACAGCTGCGGCACGGCGTGCGCGCGCACCTTGCCTGTGTTCTTGACTTCCACGCGCGCGACGTAGATCACGTCGTAAAGGCCGTGCTTCCCTGCGTGGGCCTCGTTCGTCTTTACTACAGAGGTGGAGTCGCGCTTGAGCTCGCGGCGGACGCGAAGGTGGCGGAACTTGAATGTCGTGTACGTCAGCCCGAAGCCGAACTCGAAGCGCGGGGTGATGTTCCGCGCATCGAACCACTTGTAGTCGATCGCTAGGCCCTCAGAGAAGAACATGCGCGGTTTCTCGGTCTGCAATGTCAGTCATGTACGTATGTGCAGTGCGCACCTTTTTGCGGAGGATCGAGTCCGGCCAGTCAGACTCGTGCTTGCCAATGGTAAAGGCGAGACGGCCGCCCGGCGCTGCATCGCCCCACAGCACGTCCGCGAGCGCATTGCCGCTCTCCTGTCCCGGGTAACCAGCAAAGATTACACCCTTGACCTTGGGGAGATCGATCCAGTCCTCCATGATAACCGGCCCGCCAGCGTGCAGGACGACAACAACATCGCCCGCGCAGTTGGCCGCGACATGCTTGATCAGCTCCTCCCCGTCGTTGTCAAGCCGCAGCGTCGCGCGGTCCCACCCCTCAACGAGGAAGAGCGACACAGCCACAATGCACACCTCGACGCTGCGCGCAACAGACGCGATGGCGGGGTAGTGATCCCGGTCGTCCTTGAGCACGTGGTCGACGCGCGCGCCAGCCTTGCGTCCACGGCGGGAGATGCCCTCAATCGGGGGCACAACGTATGTCCCGTATCCGGCACCAGAGCCGCCTCCGATCGTGACTGTCCCGTTCCAGTGCCGCCGGCCGGTGGTCTCGAGGCAAAAGAGGTCACCGCCACATCCGCTAATGGTGACGGGGTAGTCTGCGTCGCTCCCAAACACGCCAATACGCCGAGCCTTGAGGGGCAGGACGCCCTCGTTCTTCAGGAGGACGTGCGACTCGACAGCGACCTTGCGCACAAAGTCGGCAGTGTCAGGCCGGCGCACATCCTCGTGGAGGTTGTGGTATATCTGCCCGTTGTGGTCAACGCTGTCCTCGAGGTTCCAGCGCTGATACCGCGGCGAGCGCCACTTGTCCGCCTGCCCAAGTGCGATCCAAGACGTAAGAATACGGGTAGCCATGTCGGCGAGGCGCTTGTGCGTCACCTCGCCCCCGTCAACAGCCTTGGCCAGCTTCTCCCCATCTGAAGTCAGCTCGCCCCGGGTCACCACATACACCACCACGTCCCCGGCAGCTCCATGTCCATTCCGGCGTTGGCGCTCCCCGCTGTCGAGTGCGTGGCTCCAAAGTCACTCAACACACTGCCGTCAGCGCCGCCAGCGCACAACCCACAAGCCCTGGAAGTTCAACTCCTTCTTCAGGATGCGGTTCATCGCATCATCGCTCTGGCACGAGGGCGTGTCGTTGATACGGTTGTACGAGCTGCACATATCAGCACATCCAACTCCTGTACCCACCACATGATCGCCCCAGCCCCAGCCCGCACCGCCTCAGCAAAGCTAGGCAGATACAGCTCCTTGACAACCTTGTCTGCCATCAGCTACCCCCCGCTCCCTCAACGCACCATCGACCATCGAGTACACGTCCACACACCCCGTCCGCCCGCCTTCATCATCCAAGGGCCCATCGCAGACCGGCTCCTGCTCGTACAGGAAGTAATGCTTCGCACACGCGACCAGCCCCGAACTCTGCACAGCCCGGATGGCGATATACGACATCGTACTAGACAGATACGGGTCCGGCGTAAACGCTGCGGTCAGCCGAGTCTTGCTCTCAGTCCCACCCTCCCAGTTGCGCCCCCCAAAGGGTGAACGACCAAGCGGCCCGCCCGTCAACTGCGAATCATCAGCCCTCCCTCCTCTCACGCACGCACAGGCCCCAGCTCAACGTTAACCCCTTTCCCCGCGAACTCGGCGCTCATCCGCTCCGTCATCTCCTTGACCAGCTCCCTATCGAAGGACATCGCCGTCGTGAACTGCGAAGGAAACTGCGTCACAAAGTCAGTATACCGCAGCCCCGCGGCTGCCGTCAGCCCCCACCCAAAGACCACAACCCACGCCCATCATTATAGCATAGACTGGGAATCCCAAGACGCGGCACGCTCCCGCTGTTGGCCTGGCAGGGACCACTGACCCCCGAGGTGAGGTTGACCTTCTCGGCGAGGGTCATCTTATCGACGAGGTGGGAGGCGCGTGCGCGCGCGGCGGCAAAGTCCGGCGGGGGGCGGTGCTTCGGTGTCCAGAGGGGGCCGGGGCGGGAGTCGGCGGGGACCCCGGGGGGKAGGGACGGCCCCATGGCGCCGAGGAGCCATGTCGCGGCGTTGAGGAGGTGCATCGTGCTCGGCTGGCAGTGGCAGGGAGAGCAGTGATCGGATAGTGATCGATGCTGAGCCGAGCCGGGTAGATGCCGAGATAGGACAGCGAGGACGGACCGGGTGGACGTCATGTGATCGACCTCCACCGGGGGAGCGGGGTGGCTTTGCTCCGCAAAGGTATGACGTCACATCACATGGCGCAGCGCGCAGATCTACATAGCGAACACGGCTTGCACAGAGCAGAGATGTTGCACAGTCGCCTGCTACTGAATTGGCTGATGCGTATGCTACACGGATGGCTGAGCACAACAATCGCACGTTTGCGTCCCAGACTAACTCTGAGTACCAGTACCAAGTATAGCCCTTGACCGAGGAAACACCACGCGGGGTGCCTAGCCGAGGGCGCCGAGCTGCCTACCCCACGGAGCCGGGCATACGCTGTCTGCGAAGAGCGGGAGCGGTTTAGCTTGCGGTTCTTGGCATCCCCTCGAATAGCCATGCTAGACTGCGCACGGTGGGCAGCTGCGCACCGCCATCCATCCGTCCGAGCTTGGCGTATGCGTGTGGCGTGGGATGCCGAGTTTCGTCCGTACTCCGTCGGCACTGCCTGTGTGCTGCGTCGCACGTCGGCATGTGTGCCGTATCAGTCCAAGCGAGGTGGTGAACTTGCGAACGGCAGAAATGGCACGCACCCTCTCTGCGTCGCCCAGGCATAGCCCGCTGTTCGTCGCCTTATCTCGCTAGCTAGCATGGGAAGCGTTCCTTGCGCGTCAAGTCGTGCTGCACACCGCACATGAGTGACATGTAATGGTCGGTGACTATGACGGCTACTGCCCGATCTAGGATCCTATGAACAGTATGAGACGGTACAATGATGAGGGTGCTACTATAGTGTCCAGAGGATGGTTTTCGACTGGTGTACAAGGGTCCGGGGAGATGTAACTGCGATGGGAGACAGAGATGGGACTGGGAAGTGGAGGGTGTGGTGTGGTGTGGGGGGTCTGGTTCGTGTGTAGATAGTAATCGTCCATGTAATGAGATTATACGATCTCCTCGCGGCCTGCAAAGTCGCGGTCGTTCTCGAAGGCCTCGTGGGGCATCTGCTCCGCTCGGGAAGTGATGGAGCTCAATGACGGCCCGCGGCGGTGGTTGGACGGCGAGGCGGGCATGGACATCTGCCCAAAGTCGCCCATCGACTGGCGAGGGGTGTAGTTGCCCCCAGCGTAGTACGACCCCCTCGAGATGGCGCTGGTGGCGGTGCCTCCCTGTGTAGGCGAGGCCAAGCCGTCAGATGCGAGGCTGAGCGGGCGTGGGAGGGTGATGGATATCGACCGGCCCTGGTGGGGTGCACCGCCCATGGGGCGTATTGGTCCACGAAGGCTGGACATGGATCCAGAAGGTCTCCGAGGGTAGCCCATGACAGAGGAGCGGGGCGAGTTGGCGCCAGACTCGGACGTGTTGGTGCGCGAGTCGGAGCCACCGTACATCGAAGGCCCGTCGGAGGGCGTCGGAGCACGCAGCTGATCAGAGGACGACGGCCGCTGCAGCCTGTTACTATTTGTGGGGTCGTGCTCCATCAAGGCTGCGCCTGCCATGCTCGTGCTGGATGCAGTAGATCCCTGGCGAGGGAGGCCAGAGTCGACAGGGACCATCATGGGCACATTGGCAGGCGTGTAGGTGCCTGTGCCGTTTGACGACAATGATGGCGACCCAGACGGCGTGGCGTGGTTTGCGAAGCGAGTAGACGAGGCCGGGGAGAGATGCGAGTGGAAGTGCGATGATGGGCGGGTAGTCACTGAGGATTAGCATTGATCTGCAGGAGGCAGTCGATCCCGGCGATCCGGGACACGATGAACAAAGGTACGCACGTGTGGAGAACGAGTTGATCCGCTTGTGGCTCATGCTCATGCGGGGGCTACCAAAGGACGGGGCGGGCAGCGCCACCTCTCGCGGAGGACTGCAATTGTTAGCTGACTGCTTCTCGGATCTACACAGCAGGGGAGGGGAAGGGGAGGGTGGGATACACACGGTGGTGGGATCTTGCGGCCCTTGCCTCGGCACATGCGCCAGATGATGACTGCCAGAACAGCGATGGCGATCGCACCGACAACGCCGCCAGCGATGCCGCCGATTGCCGCTTGGCTCAACGACTTGTTGCTCTGTGCGCCCTCCTCGGCGCTCGAGCCGGCAAACGCAGTGGGGTCGCGGTGGTACGTGGTCGGATAGTAGGTGGAAGTGGGCGTTTCTGACTGTCCTGAG
Organism: Cutaneotrichosporon curvatum; assembly: GCA_001600275.1. Classification (NCBI taxonomy): domain Eukaryota; kingdom Fungi; phylum Basidiomycota; class Tremellomycetes; order Trichosporonales; family Trichosporonaceae; genus Cutaneotrichosporon; species Cutaneotrichosporon curvatum. Next base: position 124,756 of record BCJH01000023.1, on the reverse strand, counting down.
GATTCTCCACTGGCACTGGCACTGGCGTCGGGAGGGGGCTGTGATGCTGAGGGCTGCTGATCTGGCTGGCCGCTTGCAGACGACTGCGCCGGAGCCTGAGAGGACTGTTGTTGCGGCTGCTGGCCGCCATTGTTGTTGTTGTCACCGCCTTGCGGCTGCTGGCCACCATTGTTATTGTTGTTGTTGCCTCCTTGTTGCTGCTGCCCACCATTGTTGTTGTTCTCACCCCCTTGCGGCTGTTGGCCGCCGCCGTTGTTGTTGTTGTTCTCACCGCCTTGTTGCGGTTGGCCTCCTTGTTGCCCTCCTTGTTGTTCTCCGCCAGACGGTGCCGGGTTGTTATTATTATTGTTGTTGTTGTCTGGTGGAGCGCCTCCAGGCTGGTTCTGTCCAGCAGGATCGGACATGGGCAGTCGTGGTCCTCTGCGCCGAGGTGGGGGGAGTGGGAAGTGAGGGGTGGAGGGGTGGGGGGAGACGAGAAGAGAGAGGGAGAGGGGGTGGAGTGGGCGTCGCTTTCAACCTCCTGTGTGCGAGTACAGCTGCTGTGCGAGTCGGTTACGTGCAGGTAGGGAGGTAGATGGTGGTGTAGCTGTGGGACACCAGACAAAGGGCAGTGCTGGCGGGTGTGTCCTTTAGTGTTGGCTGGAGCGTAGTGACGTCGGGTTGGGGTTGTGCACCGGCGGTGGGTGTTTTGATTATACAAATGCTATCCAATGAACGAGGTCGACTAGGGAGCGAGAGAAGAGTGTCGAGACAGAGAGAGAGACGAGAGTTGGAGCAAGAGTGCGAGCGAGAGAGAGACTGCGACTGTGACTGTGAAGTGGACCGAGTGCGGGGAGTGAGTGGTGGTGGTCTCGGTTCGGGGCTGGCTGGCTGGCTGAATTGGGTGGTGGGTGCCCGTTGGATGAGAGAGCGGGGGTTTGGGTCTCGGAAATGGGAGGGAACGTTTCAGGATTCAACAGCGCAAAAAGTCAGGTTTAGGGGGGCCGATGGGATGATGATGATGTCGAGCCCGAGAGAGAGAGAGAGAGGGTGGTGCTTGGTTCGCAATGTCCGCTTTGCTTTTGCTACTTGCTGACTCTGGTGGAAAGCTGCACGTTGCTCGACTGGTTCGACTGTTGTTGTATTGACTTTCGTGACCTAGTCGCTAGTCGCACTGGAGCGCCAAAGTCGAACAGAGAGTGGTATGCAGCCGATCTGAGAGCAAAGCGTCAGTGGGAAAGTCGAGTGTCAGACAGATTAGACACTTGGAAAAGTGCAAGGCTGAGCTGGGATGGACGGACGGGGGTTGGGATGAATGGGCGGGGTTTGTCGTCATCCGGCCACCTCATCATCATCGAGGGAGGAGGGGCCGGGGGCGCGGAAATGAGGCGCGGAGACGAGGCGTACACACAAGCTCAGTGGTGGCAGTGGCACTCACCTATTGGGGGGGCTCGTGGAGCCGAGAAGAGTGGAGAGGAGAGACAAGAGTGTGCGGAGGTGGTGGTGGTGAACTAATGTTGTTTGTGAAGATGGGAAGCGGGGGTCCGACGTCGCCTGCCGAAGTGATAGACGAGCTACCTCTTACAGATGTTCGGTCGATGGTGAGTGAGGACGAGTACCGAAAATAGGTCACCAAAGTCGCTATGGTCTTGCTTCGTCGTGCAGACACATGGCCTGGCATCTGCTCGACTAGCTAGCTAGCTTGCATTTTCTTCTCGCGCTCGGCTTCCACCTCCCCTGCTCGACCATGGAGCTGCAGAGGGACGCCCAGAGGTTGCATACTCTTTCTGGTTACTATCACTACTACTGCATAATGAGGGCATGAGGGTCTGATTCCTGTATCCGCATTCGTCCTGCAACTCCAGCGGCTCCCAGCAAGCAGGCAGTGGCAGCAGGTCGGTCGTAGGTACAACGTGTATTGCCAAACAGCGCAGTCTGCCGTCCGCACGGCGACCGAGCGACCGAGTACGGCTCATGCCCTCACTCTCCCTTAACCTCGTTTACTTCGTTGCTCCTGCTCAGCTCCCATCCTGCAGATCAAGTGGCGCTCTCGCCTAGCCTCCTAGCCCGAGGAGGTCAGCTCTGATGCCCATAGTCCTCCTTTCATCTCGATGGCAATTCTGTTCCTAGTCCCACGCTCTCACTGCCGCTGATAGGGGGGGTTGGACTTCAGGTCTGTTGACATCGTCCCAGACAGACGGCGGCCATACTCGTTCACAAGCGCGCGATGACGTCTCCCACACGTCACCGTGGCAATATCATTAAAATCAAAAAAAACGCCTACCCGCTTTTTGGCTCCGACAGCGAGACGGACGCAGAGCAAGAGCAGAAGTTCAGCCGACCAGCCAGAGTGGCATGCGGCACCTGCAAGCCAACACAACGGCATGGCTGCAAAGGCTGCATGGCTGCGGCGGCAAGATTACATGCCTGCCCCAGATTATTGGAATTTGTCGCTCATATGAACACAGGAAATAGTAGCTGGTAGTAGTATGCACTAACAGCCGTTCCCAGGATCATCCTTCACAGTCCCTGCCTTCCATTTTCCTATTCACACCTCCTGCTTCCGATCTAATGAGCTCCCTGCTGCGCATGACAGACATGTGCCCAACAAGCAAAGAAGAGGTGGGGCCATCTAGTAGTGTGGGCCCACGAGCAAGCACTCATCACTGCCACTGATCGCCGAGTACGATAGACGTCAAAAGGGCAAGCAAGTAACACAGATGATGACGATCGGGCTCTAGGGCACGAAGTGTACGAGAGGAGCCGCCACTGCCAAGCCGCCATGACAGCACACCCACCTCTCCTCCGCAACCCAGCAAAGCGCAACAAACCGAAGCGATGCGCATTCCCTTCGATCACCCTCCCCACCGGATGCTTCGGAATTGCCGTTCGCCCGAACTTTACAGCAGCGGCTCTGCGTCTCCCCCCGTTGACTGCTCTTACGTTCGCAGGACGGCTCAAAAGCACGCTAGAGATCGGGGCAGAGTAGGCAGCCTGAAGCCATGCAGCCACAGTGCTGCATAAAGCGCATACACATCTCAGTGGCGCGGGTCTGTCCTGCCCTTCGGCAGGCTGGCTGGCTTGGGGGGGCGTGGATGTCACGGCTGACATGCTGTAAGCGAGCGAGCATGGGCAGCCGTAACGGCTGTACCAGGCACGGATGGGCAGATTAGCCTGCGGAGACGGAGAGGCGACGGAAAGAGGAGGAAGAGGGTTTGGTGCCGGTGGCGGCTGCGGCTGCGGCGGCTGCAGTGTAGTGTAGATGTGGTGTGGGTGGCCAGAGTGGACATTACTCGTGGCAATGTTCAGAGATTGGCGCTGGAACGCCGCCTACATCATAGTCATGGGTCCTGTGCCATTCCGGTCATGTCCGTTGTCGCTGGTGACTGCATTACATTGCATTAGGCGTTAGCATCGGCCCGTGGTCGAGGGGCAAGCGTACGTATGTATGTGGGGCTGGGAGTGCATAATGTCTCGGCTAGGTTTGTGTTGCGTGCAGGGGACTCTGGGTCCCCAGTGGACTGTAGGTTTTCGTTACCGCGGGGCTGATCGACGTCGGACGTTGTCATTGTGCGTTATGCTTCATTACGACCGCAAGACCAACAGCGGTGGCCACGAGGTCGGACTGTACAGGCGCCCTGATAAACTCATGTAGGAAGAGTCACTGGGATGGATGTTCGACGACTCCACTCCACGTTTAGGTCTGGTCACGCTGGACCTGTCGCTGGACCTGTGATTCGATCATTCGGCGTGGTCAGCTGCTCCACACTGCTTACATTACTCATGCCGCTGATAAGCTGTATCAGCCGCACTTATCTGACAATGTACGTGGATGCTGTATACCATTGCAATCGAGTACTGCAGTCTGTTGTAAGCTCCAGGTAAGTAAGTGCTCGTGTCGTTACCGTCAGGACCCCGTATGAAGAACTCAGCGGTTACCGGCATGCAATTCTCCCCTTTCAGAAGCGCACGGACATGGTCTCCAGGAAGAATGGTGAGGGATCCAAGCTACGTCTGACTACCTTGCTCATTGTCGAACGGTTCCCGCAACTGATGTCTCCTGCTCACTGGCCAACTGAGTCGTTGACATTCTATAGTCGACTAAGCTCCTCGTCCTCGGTTTCCTAGCCGGAATCTGGGCACAGCGTTTCGCTTCTACTCTCGCCTGTCCACTAACTCTGCAACTGATACAGACCACCACCCATGCATAGGTCGACTGTCATACAGCAGCAACAACCACTGCAACACACGGCCTACAGCCAGCAGCATTACCGCTGCCACATGCCACCGCTGATCCAACATCCAGGCACGGATCAGCCGGTCTGTGCCTCATGCCTCCACCCGTCGCCTCCAACACATGCCACTCGCGTCGAGCTCACCACGTCTCGACGTTGGAATCAAATCACCTATTTCCTCACCTTGCAGCTTGTTGCCGCACATGCAGAGAACACTCGGCCAGCCACTCGGCAGCCGGCGCATGCAGCTCGCACTGGTGCTCCTCGCTGCCGTCCTCCTCTGGCTCCTCTTCCGCCCGCAACAAGCACCAAAGCCCGTACCCGAGCCGACGCGCCCGTCCCCAGCCTACCGCCAACGCCTGGTGGCCGTAGGCGACCTCCACGGCGGTGCGCATGCTCTCATCACCCTTTTGCTGACCTCAGACATCGACAATGCCAAGACCGTCCTCCGCATGGCTGGCGTTCTCGACAACGCAGACTCCTGGTCGGGCGGGCACGACATCCTCGTCCAAACCGGGGACATAGTCGACCGTGGCACGTACGCTCTGGACATCTACCGCCTTATGCAGCGCCTGCGCGGCGAAGCCCATGCTGCGGGGGGGCGTGTCATGTCCATCCTCGGCAACCACGAGGTCATGAATGCCCTCAGTGATTGGCGGTACGTCTCCGACGCGGACATGAAGCACTGGGGCGGTTCTCAGCTGCGACGGCACGACATGAGCACGGAGGGGTGGCTTGGGAAGGAGTGGATGGCAAACTACACCGTCGCGGGGCGGGTGGACATGGCATACACGAACACAAGCTATGCGTTCAGCCACGGGTCGTTGCGCCCGTCGTATAAGGACCTCACGCCGTTCCCCGAGCGGATTAACGATCTCGGCGCCTCGTTGATGGAACGGGCAATGACCCCGCCCGTTGCGCCGCCGTACCCGCCCAACCCGTACGAGGGGTTGCCGAAGGGCACGACGGCGGCCGAGGCGGGCGTGTATGACAGTGGTGGGCCGCTGTGGTGGCGCGGCCTGGCGCAGGGGGAGGAGAAGACAGTGTGCGGCTGGGCGGGGGAGCTGAAAAGGAAGTTGGGGGTGCGGAGGATCATCGGGGTGAGTGGTCGGGAGAAGGCCGGGCTGACGGGCAGGGGCATACCCCGGACTTTGACAAGATCGTGCACCGGTGCGACGGGGCTGTTATTATCATTGACACGGGTAGGTGGACTGGATCCTAGAAGGCGTGGCAGCTGACAGCAGGCATATCGTACGCATATGGTGGTGTTCTCTCAGCGCTCGAGATCTTGTACACCCTTACACCGGTGGACGGCGCCCCAAGTAAAGGCAAGCTGAGCGGGACGTACCTCGAGCGCGAGGAGGTGACAGCCATGTACGAGCGGAAGCGGGAGCGCATCGCGCTAGTGGAGCGCGAGGTCGTTGTATAGACTAGATGTTGTGTACTGCATTGTGTTCATCCTCCTCACGCGGTAGCCCTGTCCACACCACGCCGCATCGCAGCTCTACGCGTCCATCGCCATCGCAAGCATCGCATCGCTTCGCGATACGACACATGGAGCGGCGTTGGTGCGGCCCAGGGCCAACACGTGCCTCGGCGGCAAAACATATTCCGTCGATCCGTCACCCGCGTCACTTCTAACATTTTCGGTGAGTTACTCCACCACAACCGGCACAACAACCACAACACAAGCAAGCACAAGCACCACCAGCACGCACGCACCGAACGATGCTCAAGCTGCTACGGCGCGCAGCCATAGTCCTGCCTCTGGCATGGACAGGCGCCTGGCTGGGGTACTACGGTAGGTCAGAGAGTGATGAACCCACTGACCTCAGCTTACACCGACACGCTCCGGCGGGCGCACATTCGTGCGAGGGATCGCGAGCTGAGGGGCGAGCTGCCTACTCTGAGGGACGGGCCCGCGACAGAGGCGGAGAAGGAGGCGCTCAAGAGGAGGTGGGTTGCAGTGCTTGGTCTAGAGCTCGAGTTGACTGACGGCAGGTTCTCGAGTTTGCAGTTTGCAGGACGGTACTGGAACCCCTACGTCGAGTGGCGGGAGCAGGGGATGTGGGTGGGTGGCGAGCGTGACTAGCGCTGATAGTAGGAATGGGCATGGTGGAAGCTGGTACAGTCGACTCTGAACGGCAAGCTGTTCTCCTTTGACGGGTGAGTCACCTTGCGTTGTCGGTCCCGAGCTGGCTTACGCCAGTGACCTGCCGTTGGAAAGGCCGATACCCGACCTCCCGATCGAGCGGCCGTCGTTCTCGCTGCTCTTCTCGAAGCCGGACGCGCCCGTGCCCATGGCGCCGACGGCTCGCCCGCATGTGGCGGACAATGTCTCGGCCATGAATGCGACCGCGAACGGCACTCTCATGACCGCGATGGAGAACCACACCCTCGTGCACGCGGACGACGGACTCGACGAGGGTAAGGCCGTTGCGTCCGCCTACGCTGTGGGTCACCCGCACGCGATCCCCGCTGGCGCTAGCTCTGGTCTCCAGCGCACGCTTCGAGGCGGCGCAGACGTCGACATCACCGACAAGCTCACCCTCACCTGGCTGGGCCAGTCGACGTCGTACGTTACGCTCGACCGGCTCGCAATCCTCACCGACCCCGCACTGCAGGACCGCACCATCCCCTCCATGCTTGCGCCGCAGCGTATCCGCCCGGCCCCGTGCTCCCTCGAGGAGCTGAAGCGCGTGGACGTCGTCCTCGTCTCGCACAACCACTATGACCACCTCGACCCCGAGGCGGTCAAGGAGCTCGGCGACAGCTGCGAGTGGGTCGTCCCCAAGGGCGCGGGCGACTTCCTCCGCGGCCTGGGCGTTACGCGGGTGACCGAGCTCGACTGGTGGCAGGAGGCGAAGCACACCCTCACCAGGGGAGGCAAGGACACAGAGTACACCATCACCGCTGTGCCAGTGATGCACTGGTCGGCCCGCTCCCCGGCCGACACGAATGCCACGCTCTGGTCTGCGTTCCACGTCCGCGGCCCGACCAAGTCGTTCATCCACCTCGGGGACACGGGATACTCCCCAACCCTGTACTCTGCGGTTGGGCGGGTGCTCGGACCGGTGGACCTCGCGGCCATCCCTATTGGCAGCTATGAGCCGCAGTGGCACATGCACCTCCAGCATACGGACCCGGAGGGTGCCGTGCGCATGGCGCTGGACCTGGGGGCGAAGAAGAGTGTCGGCGTGCACTGGGGGACTTGGATCATGTCAGATGAGAGCTACAATGCGCCGCCGAAGGATCTCGCAAAGGCACGAGAGAGGCTGGGCGTCAAGGAGAGTGCGTTCTGCACCCTGCCGGTTGGGAAGACGATGGTGGTGGACGACGAGCGGGCATAGGCATGGGCGTAGAGCATAGAGTGGGGGCAGGGCGGCGGGCAGGGCGGCGGGCAGGGCGGCGGGCAGCGTGGTCCGGGTAGTTGTTGGCATATGCACTCATCGACATTATGGCTGTCATCAGTGTTTGGGTCTCATCATGTGCTGTTATCAGCGTCCGGATCTTATCATTTGCTGTCATCATCATCCGAGTCTCGTCATCTAGCGGCTGACATCACCTGCTCCCAGCTCTCCCAAACCATCGAGAACGTCCACTATGCAATCTCACAAGTGATCCATGCAATGCTACAACTCTTTACTATATGTACAACTACATCTTGTATGACTTCTTATATGTCTTGTATGCTATGCTTTCCGCCTCAGCTCTTGTATGCCATGCTGCCCCAGGTCTTGTATGCCATGCTGTCCACCTCAGGTCTTGAATGATGTCCTCGCCTCAACTCCTCGCTACACGAGATCCCCGGCCTCCTCAATCTCGGGAACAGCCTCCATCGGCACCAAGCGGCACCGCCACTCCATGCGCTTCGGCCGCCGCTTCCTCTCGGGCTTGGGTTCAGCCGGGAGGGGCACGTCGCTGAGTACGAGGGAGCGCCGGAGCACGTCGAGGTAGGCAAACTGTCCGTCCTTACGAGGGAGGGGGATGAGCCTGGTCTGTTGCGGTGTTGGGCTGGGGTCAGCGCGGTTTCTCATCTCGGGCAGGACTAAGGTGGATTTCAGTGAAATCGAGCGGGCCTAACGAAACTCGGGCCTAACGAAACTGGACTCGAGACTGAGCGACACTTACTGGTAGTACAGTGCGAGGAAGAGGCAGAGTGCGATTGCGACGAAGAAGAGCCGCATGTGCACGGCCTGGATCGAGACCGAGACCGAGTCCACGACTGGACGGGAGAGACGCTCAATGGCGGCGTGGGCGTACGGAGGCATCGTGCAGTTTGATGACTGGTGTGGGTGGGTGGGTCTATCGACCGTCCTGCAGTTCAAGGACTAGTTTGTGTCTCTCTGGACTGCTTGGACAATGGAGAGGATGGGATTGAAAGATTGATGAGGAGAGACTGGGTGTGCCACAACCTGCCTGCCTATGCAATGTGTATTATACTGGATCAGACTTGATCAGACCTGGATCACACCCGTCCCGCTATACTGGATCGCCAATTACGAGATCTCTCCAAAGCTCCAAATCGCTGGGTCTGCGATCGGTACGAAGCGATATGAGCGGGCAAGGGGAGGTGAGATCGTCCAGGGTGGAAAATCCTGTCCCGCTGCGGTCAGTCAGATTCTGGGACAAGTTTCCGGGTCAATGATGACGACGATCGCAAGCGTTCTGGGAGCGAGCCAGGTGCAGATGTCGATCTCAAACCCCGACATGACCTAGCCAGGCCCGCACTTGCCATCACTTGCCTCGGCAGACGCCGCCACCCGCTGCTACCGCGGTGCAAGGTTATATCTACCGTCTGCGGTCCGCGACGCCTCATACTTGTTTACCTACCCGCTTTTACTTTCGCTCTCGCTTCGAAGCGATGCCGACCCAGCGAACAGGCGCGCGCAGATGAACGAACACGCAGACGAACAACGCAGGGTCGGTCAATCACCTCACCCCGCGGCCCGAATTGATGGCTCGGAGGAAAAAGGTACCTCGCTCGGACGGGGTGGCGTGTGGCGCGCGGCGAGTGGCGCAGTGGTATGAATGTTGCCCGCGCGGTGGTGCGTGTTTTGATCAGATCAGCCGACGGTGGGCTGTGGGTTTGGGTTTATTTTGGGAGTAGTGCGGGGTCGATTGGGCGTGCGGGTGGGTCGATCTGATGTGATGTAGGACAGTGCAGTCGGGTCGCACCCAGCGACTTTGGAGATACTACTACACAGTGCACGGCGCCGTCTTATGTACGACTGTGCGTGCTGACCACTGTTTCGTCTCCATTGCGGACCTCCGCCGCCAATGCTCGGTCGCTTGGGGAGGCTCGGTTGCCCGCCCGCGCACTTGGCACACTCGGACACTGGAGAGGGAAGAACATGACTGACTGAGATCCTGTGGACGCGGGGAATCCCAAGCCGGAAGCAAGACGCTTGGCCCGGATGCTGAATACATCGTTGAAGTCATAGCAGAGGATGTCGTGATGCCGAGGTCAGTGACTTGTTCTACATCTGCTTCCTTTCCTAATCAGATTTCGTGACTGTCCCACTCTCAATGCCTGGCTCGATGGCAAGATGACCACATCTGCGCCGAGGAGGTGAGACCACTCGTCGAGGGGTTGTGCCTATACCGCCGCCCGCCTCCCCGAAAGTGTCCGTACTCTGCTACTTAGTTTCACATTCATATCTGCTATGCATGCCGAGGAGTTTGAGAGATAAACACCGTCCCGACACATGTTATACCTTGGCAGCATGCCCATGACTCTAATGCCGTGGCGGCGCTAAGGGAGCATCCTTCCGATCTCGACACTACCTACGCCAGCCCGAAGCATTCCCCGCACCCAGTTGTCAAAGTCCTTGATAGCCTGCACGCTCGCCTCACACTGCCTCACTTCGAGCAGATCGCAGAGTTCCAGGTAGTCATTAACGCGCTGGATTCCACCTCCGCTGCGGGCGTAATGGCGTCCGCGGAGGAGGCGGAAGACTGGGCTGCCGAGGCGGGTGTCTGCAGTCAGCACGGAGAGCGGCAGTGAGCAGATGGTTGCGATGAACGGAAGTTGTGAGGTAGCAAGGAACGCAAGCAAGTTAAAGGAGTAGTGAAGCGACAACTCGAGAGAACAGCCAGAGTATAGAAAAAGCCACAGGGCTGCTAAGCAACTAGCGAGACGGAAGTAGGACAGCCTCACTTACTGATCAGATAATCGCAGACCTGACGGCCAAGGTACGCCGCAGCCCGCATCCCCGGCCCATCACCAGGCGCTCCGTCCCGCAAGCCACGCTCATTGTCTGAGTGTGCGGGCACGGACGCGCCGACGAACGTGATGTCTTCATCAGAACTCGAGTCGATGATGATGACTTCCGGACCGGTTCGCGCCCGCGGAGGAGGAGTCAGCATGACACTCATCATGGAGTGCGAACGCTCGCGGGGCTTGGTCCTGGACGATGACGCTGGCGACTCCGGCTGGCGGGCAGGGTGCGTGGTGTCGGGAGGCTGTGTGGGCGGGCTGGTCTCGCGACGTGCTTTTTTAGAGCTACCAGCCTGACCGGTTCGCGGAGCCGATACGGGAGTTCGCGGCCAGTCGGGGGCGGGGTCATCGGCGCGACGCTTGCCCTTTCGGTCTGGAGTCGGCGTCGTCGGCTCCTGTGCAGTTGTGGAACTCGGAGCTGATGGCATGGTGAAGTTCTCGCGAGACGCACGAGCTGGCGCCGGTCTCATGTTGTGGCTGTGGCTTTCACTGAGGTGACTTTGCTCACCCGAGCTCTGATCAGCGGAGCGATCTTGGGCTCCATCGGGGGTGGGATCATCCCTAGCATCCCTCGGAGCACCAGTGCCAGAAGCCCCCTCCTGCGCTTGAGCTGTCGTATGCGCTTGAGTTGTCGCCTGCGCTTGTGCCTGCTGCTGCTGCATGGCCATACCAACAGCAGCAAGGATGCAGAACATCCTCGTCACCTCATCCGTACCAAGCTCAGGCCGACGCTCGGATCGGGGCGCCGTCTGCGCCCCAGCTGGGTCCTCTCCTCTCCTCCGAGTCGCCTCGCTCGTACGACTGCCTCCCTTTGCGGCCGTGCTGGTCCCTACGTCGTCTCCACCCCCGCTGTTCGTTGCGAAGTTCAAGCCTAGAGCGTTGGACGTGTTGAGAGTGTTCGGCGTCATCAACTCCTCATCATTCGGCGTGGTGCCGGGCCCCAATCCCGGCATGGCCGAGAATCGTGGTGTCAACTCTCGTGTCACCATATCGTCAGCCATGATCGCATCGTTGTCGTCCTCGTAGTCCTCGTCTTCGTCGTCACGAATGGGAGAGTGGTGATAGTCATAGACGGGGAAATCCGCCGCGTACACTATCCGCCTTACCCCTTGGCGCTCGAGGTCATCTAGAGCCGGGGAGAGATGGAGCGGCGCGGGGGAGGGCGCGTCTGCATCGCTTGCTGTGCGGGATGGGTGTGGGCGCGGGACGGCGCCGTGTTTGGGCTGTGGGGTGGGTGTGGGAGGCGAATCTGAGCTGTATTGTGGTGCGCGGCGTGGCTTGGACCTCGTGCTCGTAGTTGACTGGCTCTGAGGCCTAGTGTACGGCGCCGTCCTGCTCGTGCCCTCACCAGCTCTGGACTCGGCGCCGGCGCTGTCGACCTGCCACGACGGCCTCTGACTTTTATCAGCCCGCGGCATGTTAGTCGTGAATGTAGTGGTGATGTGAGTCGTCGAAAGTGAGTGAAGGGAGATGAGCAAAGGCATCTCTGTGCGAGGTGAGAATGTGGTGAGAGATGACATCCATACACACGCATCTTGCGCCCTCACAGTCCCCTCGGGAAACTTACACCCACCGGGCGGCGAATGTGCCACTGTATCTGCAGGTAATTCGGCTCGTTCTCGGGCGTGACTAGCCCGTGGCGGATGAGGAAGTCGACGAGCGTGAGCCCGCAGTTGGGCTTGAACTGCCCGGCGTGGAGAGCCTCGAGGACTTGCGGGATGGTCATGACCTGGCGTCAGCGCTGTGGTGCAGTAAGAGGGGTGGGTATTTACCTCGAAGGACTCGACCTCGTCGTCGTGAGGGCGGGGGGTGATGTACTCTGCCGAGTCGCGGGGTGGGAGATGCAGGTCGTAGAGGTATCTGGGTGGGTTAGTGACCGTCGGCGGTCGTTCGTCTTACTCGATTTCTGAAGTCAGTGGTGATGTGAAGAGGACGCACCTGGCTGGATCCAGCCTGTTGGCGTGATGTACGTGTACGTCGCGGCGCCGACGTTCCTCAGCCGCGGGGTGACGAACTGGGGAGGGAGGGAGGCCTCCTCCCCGCACTCCTTGACGATCGTCTCCTGCGGCGTCATGCCGGCGATGATGCCACCAGCCACAGTCTGCCATCAGCACGGGATGGAAGACGACTCACGTTGTCGAGATATCCCGGCCAGGTGGGCTTGTTCGCCGCCCGGCGGGGAACCCAGATGAGCATGTCGGCTCCTGAGCCTTCGTACGCTGCGGTCGGTCAGTCAAGTTCTGTCAAGTTGGGAGGTGGCCGACGCACCGGTGAGATGAACGCCGCGCGTGGCCACGCCGAAGATCGCACACGCCGCCCGCTCGAGGGTGAAGCCGAGCAGGTCCTCCCCCGTTCCGGTCGACCCAGTGTCCCCGTAGATCGCGTACTTCTCATTCCGCCAGCCTGGAGTCAGCTAAAGCGCCAAGGCAGCTCACCATCCAGCGCATCGGCGAACAGCCCCTCCGCCTTCCACCGCACCGCAGTTTCCGCAAGCAGCGCGCTCCGCTCGGCTTCTGACTCTGCAACAAACGCCACTGCTGTGATCTTGCCCCCGTCATCGCGCACGACATCCCACTCGCTCTCGCGTTTCAGGAGCGCGTCGAGCACCTCGGGGCGGAGGAGGCCGATCGGGCGTAGTGGTGGGACGGCAGACGCGTCCGCCCGCGTGAGGTGCAGGGGTGTGAATGGCTGGCCGGCGCTGTGTGTCGGCGTGAGCCCGGGGTAGGCGGGAAAGTTGTCCGCCGCCTGCACGACCGGGAGGAGGGAGGGCATGATGCGTGCGCGTGTGGTGTGTGGTTCTGACTTTGTTGACGCGCGTATCGGTGGATATTGACTTCGCGGAGGCGGGTTGGTCCGCCGATCTACTGCATCTACGTAGTCTAGCCTAGCCGGCTACCTCTCCGACTGAGTGTTCTACAGAGTAGTCGCTATGGCCGCTCGGCCCGAACCGCGATGTACTTCCAGCCCGAGTCTGCTGCGGCCTCTGCGGCCGAGCCTACGACCGGCCACACGCCCTTGCGAGTCTTGAGATTCCGCCCAAAGCTGCGCCAGACGTGGTCGCTCCAGTCGAGGACCTCGACGTTCTTGTACCCCAGCGCCTCGAGGCTCGCCTTGTACTCCTCCGGGGTCGCTACCTTTTGCGTCAGGTTGCGCAGGGGAACATGGAAGAACGCAGAGATGAGGCGCGAGATGAGCACGTTCGGGAAAGAGCTGAAGCTTGGAGGCGCGATGAAGTCGGTGAAGGCGACGACGCCGCCGCCGGGGCGGAGGGTCGGGAGGACAGAGGCGAGGAACACCAGCCGCGAGGGGGGAAAGTGGTATATCGCGTCGAGGATGGTGATGAGGTCGTAAGGTTGGGGCTGGGCGCCGTCCGGGATGTCGGCCTTGAGGGGTGCGTTTTCGTCAAACTCGTCATACTCGTCCTCGTCTAGTATGTCTACGTCCACGTCAAAGGCGGCTTGCTGTGAATGAGCCTGGGGCAGTCCTCCAGTGAAGCCCCGCATGGGGTGGAGAGGGTGGTCGAAGTCCTTATTCGGGCGGAAAGCTGCGTTGCCGGTGTACCAGACGATCGTTGTGTCGTTGCCCTTGTGCTCTGCGTAGAGGGCCTTTGCAGCCGCGGTATCGCTCGGCATCGATGCCAGCGCGACGAGGTGCTTCGGCTTGTACTCGAGATGTATTACTGCTGTCAGCGTGATCCTACAAAACGTCATACACAACGACTCGCCCGACCCATGGGCTATGTCCATGACGAGGTCGTTGTGCTTTGGCTTTGCGAGCTCGAGCACTCTCCGCGCGAGAGCCTCGTTCGCCTCAGAGAACGTCTCCTTGCCCGTCTCCTGCTGTCAGATTGTGCACCTAGCACACAACGACTAACCCAGTATCCCATGTTGCGCCATGTCGGCAGCCGTCCATCGGGCCGGGGGGTGTTCAGATCCTTCGGGTCCCAGTAGGCGTAGGACTCGATCCAATGGCTCGGGAGCGTGTTGATCGCCACGCGCCAGGCGAGAGGTATGATCGCGATGAGCAACCACCAGTTCATGGTCGGTCGTGTGCGATGGTGTGGTTGAACGGTGACGGTGACGGGTACGGGATGCTTGGGACATCTAAGTAAGTAGTCGCGTCGTCGGCTCCACCTGCGTCCCCGTGCCTGATGATGCGTGTCATAGACATATGGGCCGAGTTGCCGGTCAGACCACCAGCCGGTCGCCATCCGCCAAGCTTATTGCATGTTCCCACACTAGTGAGCACAGCTGGGGTGGGCATCGAGCGATTTGGTGTAGACGTAGGGATTAGTCGCTTGCGCTGATAGCAGCTCCGACAGCGCGCACTTCGCATCTGACAACATGCAGCGCGTCTCTTGCTGATCACACAGGGTGTGTAGGATATCACCGATGTCATGTATCGGATCGCTTCTGAACTGAGATCACGTGACAAAGGCATGTGGCCCTCACGTGGGCACTCTCGGTTGAATGGCGGTAAAGGACGGCGATTGAGAAGAATGGGTCAGACTGGGGGAGCCTGACATGGACACCGATGTATGTACCACGAGCTCGGCAGTCAAAGCGTCTTATTCCTGCCCCCCGGTTAGATGGAAGACTTGTTGATCGGGAGTGGCGCATTCGTCAAGACCCGTTCGGTCAAGCGGTCGGAACAGTCGACCAGTCACAGATGCTGCAGCAGTGGCCATCGCTTGCGAGCTGGCCCAGGCCATGGCCTCTGCCTTCTGCGCCACATGCGACATTGTCAATGCCATGGGAGCGAGCAGTCACCTGCGGATCGGGAAGAATACCGACTCCGCTCCCCACTGGTGGTGTGGGTGGTGCTCGTGGTGGCTGCCGTTCACTGCTGCATGCGTAGAGAGGTAAGTCCACGAGGCCATAAAGCGGCATGTGGCAGCCAGTCACAACTGTGGCATCTGCGGCAACGGCAGTGCGCAGTTTCCACATGACTTCGTACCTCCACATCTTCATACTCTCTCTCGATCGCAGAGTAGCACTAGTCGAAGAGCAAGAGGACTGTCATTGGCGCGGGGATGCATCCGATATCTTCCCCCTTCGGACATAGAAGATCTCGTAGCAGCACGAAAGTCGTACCCCTCGAAATGTATTGGCTCTAGGTAGCCGCACGCAAACTTTAAAAGCTATTCTTATCGCCTCATCCTGCGCGCGCGCTCTCTAGTCGCCGTTGCGCGCATGCAGTTGTCCGACGCAGAAACTATCTGGTATACCGTAACCTGCCGCTGCTTTCCCACGCCTGTCCCTCTGCATTGGGGGGCTTGGCTGATTGCCTGTGTCATGCTCATTCACGTACTACCCGTAAGCCAAGTCGGACTAGCGTGGTAGTGGCAGATCTCACCGGACTTGGAACCTTCAGCATGACAATTCTTTCGCTGCCGCTTACCCGTCCTGACCTCGCTTCGGACTTCCAGTCATTGATCACATCCTTTGCTTTGCACCATTTCACGTTCTCTTCAAAGACAACTGCAACACTCATTCACCTGAGCATTGCGATAGTCGGCATCTTCACTGTAAGACAATCTGGTCTCACTGTGCGACGACCGGTAATACACACAACACCCATTCGCCACTTTTAGCATCACACACACTATTTCAATCTTGGCTCGCCCACAACCCAGCCACAGCGCCCACTTCGCTCTCTCTCATCCACTCCTCCTCAACCTCCATCGACCGAAATGTCCCAGCCACCGGCCTCAAAGGCCTATCCGCCCCTACCCCGCGGCGTGCCACCATTACCCCCCTTCCCCCAGCTCATGCACATCAAGGATTCACCGTCAAGTTCCCGACGATCGTACTCTGGCGACCTGCCAGATGAGGACAACTCCCTGGTCATGAGTCCAGACGAGGATGAGTCCGAGGAGCACTCCCACAGCGCCAAGGACACCGTCAAGAAGGAGAAGAAGCCGCACGCCACGCGCAGGAGAGTGGTGCAGAGCTGCTCAGAGTGCAGGCGGAGGTGAGCTCGGCTTCCATATTCCCCTAGTGGGCCCGACCCGGCGCTGACACGTTTCTCCGTGGGCCCGTCGTGTCTACAGGAAAATCAAATGTGACAAGAAGTGAGTACCAGGGAGATGCTCTGGCATCTGTGTTAGACTATTGGGGCATGTGGCTGACGGCAGATTCCCTTGCGGTGTGTAGGACGATCATTGCAGTGACTAACGATCCCAGGACCGTGCATCCTCCGCCAAGATCAGGCACGCTGTCATGAGGTCGGGACAGTGAGTGGTCGTGACGAAGCGATGGAGCATGCTCCCTGTGAGAGGTGATCATAGGCTGACATCCAGGCGGAGAAGCAGCTGGTCGCATCGTCAAACTACGCGACGACGCAGGATCTCGCAAATGTCGCCCACCGCATCGATGCGATCGAGGCAGCCCTCGTCAAATCCGGCACCATCCTCCCCTCAGATCTTGCAAACTTTCTGCAAGAGTCACGTTCGAAGCTCATCACCACCTCTCAGCAGAGCGCTGCAGTCGTCGCCGCCGGCACAAAGGCGATGGCGAAGGCTGACCACCCGGACGATGAGGACGAAGACATCGTTAGCGACACCGAGGGCGCAGCCCTCACTCTCGAGCACCTGGCTTTCGGTCGCTCTCGTGTCGACGGCTCCCATTCGCTCCCCGTCATCGGTGTCGGAGGCCGCAAGCCGTCGTCAGTCAGCAAGCCCGTCCCCGGTCAAGGCTACCATCTTGCTCGGACTGGCACGATGGCCGGCGAGGGCAACAACCTCGGTGCCTCGCCGCAAGACATTCGTCAGTCGGGCCGCAGCCTCGAGGACAGGCAAGCGCGCCTCCTCGCGCTGTCCGAGTCGCTCTCCCCGATGGATGTGTTCGAGATGTGCTGCAAGCGGACGGATATTGTGCTCAACGCGGTGACCCGTGTGCTGCCGTCGCGCGAGCGTGGGGAGCTGCTCGTTAATGCGTTCCTCGTCCGCGTCGACTGGTTGCATCGAGGTGGGTAGACATTGCGATCTTGCTGACTCCCAGTGCTGCATGTGCCGACATTCCTCAGTCAGTGCCGCGACCTCTGGTCGCTGCCGCAAGATCGTGTCGTGTACGAGATCTCGATGCCGTTCCTTGCGGTCTACATGGTTGTCATCACTGTAAGCAGCTACGGAAGGGTAAAAGCTGACAGCAGCTCGGCCTCCACTTCATGGACGCGTCTGAGGCTGCCCGCCACTTCACCGCCGACGAGGTACAGAACCTCTCTGACATGTGGTACTCGGCGGCGCGGTCGTGCCAGTGGGCCAGCGACTTTATCGGCACCCACACGCTCGAGAACCTGCAGGCAACGGTGCTCATGACTGTCTTGATGGTAGGTTTACACGCCCCGGATTTCGCTCATTGCAGAACAACCGTGACCGCGCAGACGCTGCTTGGGCGCTCCTCGGTGCCGCTATCAAGACGGCACAAGGTCTCGGCCTGTCGCGCCTCGGCGCTGAGCAGCAGAGCGTCGACGGGCGCCTGCTCCCCATGTGGAAGGGCCGCTGGGAGAGCCTCATCCAGCGTGAGGTCGGCCGCCGTATCTGGTGGAACCTTGTCTTCCTGGACTGGTCTCTCGCCCCGAGCTACAACTATGCGTGCAGCATCCAGCCTGACCAGAGTAAGTCCTACGCTCAATGCCAGACCTCGCTCACACTACAGTCAAGACTGCGCTGCCTGCCAACATCGAGGACGAGAACATCATCGACGACCAGCCGATCAACCCCCAGCCGCTGAACGTGCGCACGCGCATGTCCTTCCAGCTGGCCAAGCTCAAGTTTGCCGAGATATCGCAGCGCCAGATCTGGCAGGCGAACAACAACAACCACCCGCCTTACTCGTTCATGTAAGTCACCCGACATATACCGAGCTGACCCGCAGTCTCAGTGTCGACCGCGAGCTGCGCAAGGCCATGCTCGAGCTCCCGGCCTTCTTCCAGCCGGACAACACGACGCCCAACCTCGCGGACGTGACGTCCGACCCGCAGAAACTCGTCGAGCACTACGAGAAAATCACGCTCAGCCTCGCGATCCACTCGCGCATGCTCCGCCTGCACCGGCCCTGGCTGTCGCGCGGGTACGAGGACGAGCGCTTCGCCTACTCGAAGGAGCAGTGTATCCGCGCTGCGCGGGCCAGTCTGCGCATGATGAGCGACACGAGCGGGGTCGCGCGCTTCCTTGAGAAGTGGTGGATCCCGCTGTTCTACGTCACCGTCTCGGGTATGGTAATCATCATCGACCTGCTCAAGACGGCCAGGCGGGACATGAAGTCCAAGTCTACGGAGGAGAAGGTCGCCGAGGTGAAGAGCGCGCTCGACCAGATGCGCCAGATTGATTCCTCCGTGCCCGCCAAGGCGGCGGTTAAGGTCATGGACTTCCTCATGAGTGAGTGCCTCTTCTGGAGCAACACTAACCCGCAGATGAAGTCGAGGAGCGCCGCAGGGGCGGCACGTCGCTCAGCCAGAAGCGCAAGCATGCCGACGGGGAAGACGGCGACGATGAGGAGCACAACGTCCAGCGCGTGGTCAAGCGCCTCATCCGCCAAGCCCAGCTCGAGACCGATAGCAGTCCCAGCGGCGCCAGCTCTGCGCCCTTCGTCTCCCCTTCAGCTGATCAGGCCCAACAAAGCCCCCACGGCAGCAGCAGCGGCAGCGGGCTGAAACCCACGCCCGACCAGCCCGTCTTCGGCGCATACCCCATGCCCTCGCAGCAAGCCCAGGCCCAACTACAAGCACAGGACGCCGCGCAGTTCCAGCAACAAACCCAACCCCAGCCCCAGCAGAACTTCTACCCCCTCGGGCCGTTCGACTCCAACCCAGGACAGCAGGGCTTCTCCAACATGAACCAGCACCCCGCGTCGTACGCGCCCAACTCGCAGCTCGACCCAGCCGTCGAGAGCATGCTGGCCTCGTACTTCCCCCCAACGACTACGCACGACCCGTCGACCCTGGGACCAGCCGGCGCCCCGCAAGTACCCGACGACTTCCTGTCCCGCGTGTTCAGCTTCTCCTGGGACACCAGCCAGGGCGGCAATGCGGCGGGTAGCAACGCCGGCGCGGGTGGCAATGCGAACGCGGGTCTGGGTGGACAGCAGGGCACGCCCGGGTCGCAGTCGGCCGGGAGCGCGCAGCCCACGCCGCAGAGTGTGCCGAATGCGAATGGCGTGCCGCAGCCGCAGAGGCAGGATTCGAGCTCGATGCCGGGGTATGGCGCGTTTGACTGGCAGAGTCACCAGTGGATGGCGTAGCGTGGTGCGAGCGCAGCGAGTATCACGCGATCTGCGGAGTCCGAGCCGCGAGCGGCGAGTGGCGGAGCGTGGCGAGTAATGCAGAAGCGCGGCCACGACGCGCAGAGCGTGACGCGGCCCACGGCGCGAGCGAGAGTGGCAGAGCGCGAGAGCTCCGCAGATCGGTAATTGGCAAGGCCACGGCCGCGCTGCCAGTGTGGCAGCCGCGAAGGCGAGATGTCGAGGTGATCAGGGTAATAGTAGATCGACCGTGTACGATCGCGAAATATGTTTGAGTAGCTAGATTGATACCCGACTGAGATGATATCGAGTAATAGCAAAGATGAGCTGCTAGCCGTTGTTGATGAGGGAATCGTTCGTCTGAGCCAAACACTGAAGGAACTCTGAGCGAGACCTGACTACGTGAGCGACTGCAGCTCTGTGCCGATGCGACCTCTCAGAAACGAGCGTATCGCAACACTAATCACGAGCGCTTGTCGCTGTCGCTGTTCATTCGCGAATATAATATGCAATGCAGAGTGGTATGAATCACGTCCCCCGCCTACCTCTTCCCGGCCATCAGCCGCCTACTTCTCCGCCTCCCTCGCCTTGGCCGCCGCCTCCGCCTCCCTCTCCTCCCAGTCCTCAGGCTCCTCCAACCGATCCTCCCTCTCCCCCTTCCAGCTCTTCACCCCCCTCTCCCTCGTCACAACCTCCCCCTCACCCTCCTTGCCCTCCACTCCCCCTCCCCTCTGCTCCTTACTACCTCCCGCCCCCCCATCCTCCGGATACTCGACATAGAAGACAACCATATCCTTCCTCCCCCGCTTCAGGATCGCCAAGTGCCCATCAATAAGATCAGACCGCACCATCTCCTGCCTCGGATCGCCAATTAGCCGATCATTAACGCTCATCCCCGAGTTCCGAGGCTTGATCAGCCGCGTGGCCTCCCCCCGCGACTGGACGAGGCCGTACATCGCAGCGAGCTTGCTCCAGGGTACGCCCTTGAATGCCTTCCTTGGGAGGCGGATGAAGCGCGGGTCACCGGACAGGGCGGATGCCACGTCCGCGGATTTGAGGGTGCGGATGTTGGGGTGGAAGAGGATGTCTGCGGACATGCGCGCGCGGGCGACGGCGGTGGCTGGGGTTAGCGCGGCGAGCACGAGCAGCCAAGCGGCGAGCGGAGCGGGCTGCGAGATGCGAGCGCGAGGCGGGGTGCACTTGTACTGTCTTCATCAAGAGCCCCGCGCTCACACTCCTACGGGGCGACACTCACGTCCATGCACGAGCTCGGTCACCTCCTCGGCGAGGAGCTTCTGCGCGACGCGCTTCTCTGGCGCCTCCGCGTGCTCCGCGAGGACCTGGTCTATCCTCTCCGTCGGGAGGAGGGTCAGCAGGCGGAGGTACTTGCCCACATCCGCGTCCGGCGCGCGCACGAAGAACTGGTAAAAGTCGGACACGGACGTGCGCGTCTCGTCCAGCCACACGGCGTTGCCTGCGCTCTTGCCGAACTTCTCCCCCGTCGACGTAGTCAGGAGGGGGATGGTGATCCCGAACGCGGGGTCGCTCTTGGGCGAGGCCTCGGTCTCGGCCTTTGCTTGCGCGGCGGCGTCCTTCTCCTTCTGCGCGGATTTAGCCTGTGCGCGCTTGTCCTTGGGTTTGAACTTCTGCGCGTCGGGGGCGTGTGCGGCTGCGCGCTCGGCCTCGGCTGCTGCTGCTTCTGCGTCTGCGGCGGCGCGGGACGCTTGCCGCTTGATGAGGTCGATGCCGGCGACGATGTTGCCCCATTGGTCGGAGCCGCCGAGCTGGATGCGGCAGTTGTGCGAGGCGTAGAGGGAGGCAAAGTCGTGGGCTTGGAGGAGCTGGTAGGAGAACTCGGTGAAGGAGATGCCAGAATCCGAGTTGAGGCGGTTCTTGACACTGCTGTTAGCGACAGCACGGGTGCGGCCGCAGGTCGCGCGAACGCCTTGGAGCTGTGATGGATATCGTATACCGATATCCATTGCGTGGACTCACCTATCCCTCGCGAGCATGGTGTTCACCCTCGCCAGCTTCCCCACGTCCCTCAGGAAATCCAAAAACGACACATCCTTGAACCAGTCATAGTTGTTCACAACCTCATACCCGCTCCCCTCGCCATACCCTCTCCTCTTGGCATACTCCCCCCCATTCTCAAAGAAGCACGACACCTGCCTCGTGATCCCGTCGACGTTGTGCGCGAGCTCCGCGGGCGTGAGGGCATTACGCTCCGTCGAGCGTCCGGAGGGGTCACCGATCGAGCCAGTCGCGCCGCCGATCTGCCGTCAGCCGAGTGGCCCCAAACAAAGGACGCTCACCAGGGCGAGAGCCTTGTGCCCGCGCGCGCGGAAGTGCAGCAGCCCAAGGAGGGGGAGGAGGTTGCCCACATGCAGGGAGGAGGCGGAGGGGTCTACGCCGGCGTAGACGCAGCTCGGGGAGGTGAGGTGGGTGCGCAGCTCGGGGCTGGGGTCAGCGCGGTCGGGGGGATGGCACACCTCGTCACGTCGGCAACGAAGCCGCGTGCCTCGAGCTCGTCGAGGACATTGCCGTTAGGCAATGGCGGGGCGGGCGCACTCGGTGCGGTGGCCGGGGCTGTCGAGTATGGCCTGAGGCGGAGAGCGCGCGCGCCCGGGCACGCGGCGCGGAGGGCTATCAGCATGTCGAGCAGGCGCAGAGTGGAGGTTGTATGGAGTGGAGGACGCCGAGATGGGTATCCGACTTGTCCAACATTTTGCTTCCGGGAAGTGATATAGGTGGTATACCGTTCCGACGGAAGAAGTGTGTGTGTAGACCGATTATGTCTTGTGTGTGTTACCTGAGTGTCTTGTGTGTAGATTTTGTGTGTGGATTCTACTGGTGTGCCATGGCCGACGGTCGTTCATTGCCATGGCCGAGACGCGACTGCTATCGCGAGACTGCGCGAATGCATTCCGTTCCTGCTGCGTGTCTATCGCACCTCCATCGCTATGGTAACCTCACTGCTCGCCATGACAGTTCCATCTTCCATCTACCTAATGATATGTGTTCTGCGTAATTATTGCAATGAAGTGATGAGACAAGTGATCCACGGTTGACCCGGGTGGAGGTGGCACGCCCGTCCTTCGGCTGAATCATCATCCTCACGTCCGGACCAACATCGAGGACTGGCCTGTCCGGTCCCACGATGCCCGTCATGTCCCCACAATAGTCCAGTCTAGCCAGCCTAGCCAGTCCATATATAACCTCATCTAGCACCTGCTACGTGTCCGTCCACGCCCCGTATCCACTTCTCACACTCATCCACAATGTCCTACACACTCCACGGCGCTGCCATTTCCACCGTACGCTCCCCTTCAACAGCCCAGCTGACTCCAGTGCGTCCAGCGCGTGCGCATCTCCGCTGCGGTCGCTGGTATCGGTGAGTAGTCGCCTTGTAACCCATCTAACTCCAGACGTCAAGCTCGATGCCGTCAAGGACTTCACCGACATCTACTCCTCCGAGTGGACCAAGCACCAGCCCTTCAACCAGATGCCCTACCTGACCGACAAGGAGGGCAACGACATCTTCGAGTCCCGCGCGATCGCCAAGTGTATGTAGGCTATTCTCATCGCTGTCAACGTACCAATTAACGTTCAGCCATCGCCGCGCGCGAGAAGTCGCCCCTGCTCCCCACCCCCGCCGACGGCCGCGCCTACGCCCTCTTCGAGCAGGGCTGCTCGATCGAGCAGTCCAACTTTGACCCCGCGGCCTCCGGTCTCGCCTACGAGCTCGTCTTCTCCAAGAAGTGAGTAGTTGGCACTACGAATGAGCTGACGAAAGGTACGGTGCCGAGACTGACGAGGCCCGTGTGAAGAAGCTCAAGGAGCAGCTTTCGAAGCGCCTCGACGGGTACGAGCGCCTCCTTGAGAGGCAGAAGTACATTGGTGGCGACAAGCTCACCCTCGCGGACCTGTTCCACCTCCCCTACGGGCGTATGGTTGTCAACCTTGGTGTTGCGCCCCAGCTTACTGATGGGAGCAAGCCCAACCTCGCTAGGTGGTGGAAGGAGATCTCGGAGCTGCCCGAGTGGCAGAAGCTCGTTGCCGAGTCGACGTAGATACAAAATAGCTCATAGCTAGCAGGAGCAGATGTGAAGTAGGAAGTATGAAAGTGTGAACTAGTTGAGTCAGATTGCGGTGTCGTTGCCGAACTCATTGGTGTGAGGTGTGCAAGAAATGAGGCGAAGGTCACAGTGTAATCAAGAGTCAGCGTAGAAGGTTAGTATGGATGCCTTGCGCTACCCGGAGACATTAGCTACACTACACCCGACACCACTACCACGCCACACCCGGACTCTGGACAATGCGTGCATCCCGATATGACCAAGGGCTCCAGGCTGCCCCGTGCCACCATCCACCTCGTGCAAATAACTACCACACCCAGGCGCAATTACTTCTTGCCGCCGACGGTGCGGCCACCAACACGGCGACCGGTGGTCTTGGTGTGCTGGCCACGGACACGGAGGCCCCAGTGGTGACGGAGACCACGGTGCGAGCGGATCTTCTTGAGGCGCTCGAGGTCGTCACGGAGCTTCTGGTCGATCTGGTTGGAAAGAACGTGGGTGTTCTTGCCGTCGATGAGGTCCTTCTGCCTGTTAAGGAACCAGGTGGGGATCTTGAACTGGGCGGGGTTCTGCATGATGGTGACAATGCGCTCAAGCTCGTCCGAGTTGAGCTCACCGGCGCGCTTGGTGAGGTCGATGTCGGCCTTCTTGGCGACAAGGTTGGCGTAACGACGGCCAACACCCTTGATCTCGGTGAGAGCGAACATGACCTTGCCGCCGCCCTTCACGTTGGTGTTGAGCAAACGCAGGATGTGCTGCGGGTCAGCGATGCTCTCTTTATCGTCGCGACGCTGTCCTGCTCCTCTTCCTCCATCCTAGGACAATCCCTCCTGCTCCATCCACCACTCGCATCCTGTTCGTCTTCCACTCCCCAAAGCCCTCCTGCCCCTCCTCCTGCTGCCTCTACTCACCTGGAACTGCTGGTGCGCCTCGGGGGGAGCGAAGGTCGACATGTTGGCGATTTTTCTGCAGATGCAAGTCGAAGAAGAGAGGGTCGAAGGGAAGGGGAAAGAGGATCCAGTGGAGATGGTTCAAAGGTCACAAGACGGGGCCAAAGGTTCGAGGTGCGCGGAACGAAGAGCGATGCGATAGACGTAGGAAGACGACGACGAAGACAGACACGCAGTCAGCACAGTGCTCTCTTTCTTTCTCGATGCGCGCGGCGTCTGCTACTCACAGGTTTGGTCGGTGTTGAAGGATGAAGAAGCCAAGTCGTTGCTGGGCAGGGGGGACGAGAGAGCGCGCGCACCAGCGAGGATTTTGCTCCCGCTCTGTCCTCGAGCAAGCTTGTACGGTGAGCGGGGAGTTTGGACAGGACACAGAATCCGGCGTTAGCGGCGATTTGAGGCCATCTTTTCGTGGCTTCCCGGCGTGGCCAAATTGCAAACTAGAGCGGGAGTATATTCTCCGCCGCTGGCTGGCCCTGCGCACGCCGAGCACCTCTCAGCGCTCGTCGTCCTTTCTCGTTGACCTTCAACCTTCAAAATCCGGCACAATGTGAGTCGCCGCGCAGGCTCAACGGCACTGGAATGGGATGCTGACGCTGTGCTCTTCGTTTGGCATACTGCATACAGGGTTAACATGTGAGTACGAGCTGTGGCTGCTGTGAGAGAGCGGTTACTGACGCTGCAGTCCTAAGTTCGTATCGAAAGTTCGATGGGTTGGGTGGATCTTGCAGGGGAGAAGAAGTGGATGAGGAGGAGAGATGGAGGGGGAGTGAGGATGGAGGCAGTGGTGTGGCATGCGTCAGCGTTGGCGTTGGCGTCTGCGCTGTTGGCATGCCCGAGTTGCCTCCAAGTTTGTGCAAGATCCACCCGACTGCACACCACCAACACCTACTAACCATGCAGGACTCGCCGCACCTACTGCAAGGGCAAGGCTTGCAAGAAGCACACCCCCCACAAGGTCACCCAGTACAAGAAGGGCAAGGACTCGCTCGCCGCCCAGGGTAAGCGCCGTTACGACCGGAAGCAGAGCGGTTACGGTGGTCAGACCAAGCCCGTTTTCCACAAGAAGGCCAAGACTGTGCGTACATGCGTTGGAGGGAAGAGGACTATGCTGACGCTGTGCTTCTGCTCCGGTCGCGTCTCTATTCCTTTCGACTCGCCTGATCCCATCTCCTCCTTCCTCGAACCCTCGCTTCGCCCTGCAGACCAAGAAGGTCGTTCTTCGTCTCGAGTGCACCTCGTGCAAGTGCAAGTCGCAGATCTCGCTCAAGCGCTGCAAGCACTTCGAGCTTGGCGGTGACAAGAAGCAGCGTGGCCAGGCCATCAACTTCTAAGCGAGTGTCTTGCTAGAGGGCGACCGCTTAGAGGTGCCGGGATGTATCTGTATCGCGGGTAGATGGAAGGGGGCGCGTGTGACTGACTTTCTTGATCGGGGCTGCTGCGATAACCTGCTGATGAGGCGACAATATGCGATGGCTCAAGGCAACAACAATCGCGCATTCGACGTGCTTCCCGGCTCGCCCCAAGACCACATGATACATCGTCCCATCTATGAGTCCTGCGCGAGAACCGTCTTCCCCTCGATCGTATCCAACGTGTCCATGACAGCCTGAACAACCGCATCAGCCGATACATCAACCGTACCCTGCCGTCAGCTTCCCCCACCAACACCACTCACCTCCCTCTGCGGCCCCCGCTGGCCGAGCGGGTGATCCTTCCACTCCTCCTTCCACAACACGCCATTGCCCCTGACAGCGACATACCGCTGCGCCAACAGCGACGCCATCACCTCGTTATCGCGCGCAAACCCGCCCTCCTCAAACACCTCGATGACCGTGCCCCCATTCTTCATCCACATCATCTGCAGCAGGTCATCCCCGTTCAGCCCGATGAGCACATCCGTCCGCGACAGGAGCGCGACCTTGTCCTCGGCCGTCATGCCGCTTATCTTTGTGATGTGGATCTCCGCGCGGTCAGTCAGCCCCCTGAGCTTCTCTACGATGGCATTGTGCGCGCTGCTCTCGATCTTGGGGTTGTTGGCCTGCTGTCAGCTGCCAGTCGGTGCTGCCATAACTCACCCTCTCGAACAGCACCACGACGGGCAGGGCGTGCTTGCCGACGTGGGAGAGCTTGCCCTTCACGGAGGACATCATCGCCTGCCGGAAGGGTTCCCAGAACGTCTTGGGCGCCTTTAGTGCCGGCGCGTTGGCGTTCATCTTGCCCCAGCGTGCTGTGTCCCCGCCGGCCGAGTGTGCCGCGCCTACAGTCAGCCATGACGCGTACTAGCACCCACCGCGGTCGACAATGACGAGGTGGTCGAACATGTACGCGATGTTGCCGGCCGCCCTGTCGTTCCACTGCGTTGCGTCCTCGATGATCGTGCTCGGCAGCATCGTCGAGAGCAGCCAGCGGTCTGAGTTAGTCCTGCCCCAGAGATAGCACCCACTGAGACCCCTATCGTCGCGCCAGCTGGGATCGGACCCACACCTGGGAAAGATGATCCGTGTCGGGAGCATATCGTCTGTTGCGTAACCGCTGTTGAACAGGCTGGCCGCGACGCTCCTCGCGGCGGGGACGAAGACCTCTGGCACAAAGTGTCTGCTGTTAGCGTGTACTTCCTCCCACTCACTCGAAGAAGGCTGAACATCACCGTGTCAGCACATGATTGCATGCTTCACAACCCGAGCTTACCCAAGAAACCCGCTGCCGTCAGCTCGTACTCCCCTAGCACTCACGCTTCCCCGGCTGATCATTGAACATATAGGTAACCCCCGGCAGGCGCACGACCTGCCTCCCCAGCTCCGAGAGGGCCAACTCATCCCCCACGATGTGCGTCCACAACTCCTCCCCGGGGGGCGGGCGCCCTCCCTTCCCATCAGAGCCGGAGAGCACCGCCCTCCCCTCCGGCAGTTCGCCCAGCGCCTCCTTACTCGGCACGACGGAGACCAACGCCCCTCCAGAGAGGTACATGTTCGAAAAGGTATAATMCCCCTCCATGCCTGCTGTCAGTCGCGCCTCGAATCATCCTCACCGCCAGTCAGCGTCGTCCATGTCAATTCCGTCTCCAGATCGACCCATGCCGAGCGATCGGTCTCTCTTCGCGGAGGGACAAAGTCGCCCCCAGCCATACGGAAGGGGAAGAAGTCGCTGACTTTGCGTGCTGGCGGCTTGCCGGTGGTGCTGCTGGGTCTCCCGTCCTGCCCGGGGGACTCGCCGGAGCCATCGGACGCCCGGAAGATCAGCCACAGGACGAGGAGCGCGGCCGCGGCGATGACGCCGGCGCGGGTGAGCAGGCGGCGCGACATGCGAGCGGACGATAGGGAATGAAGCGATGATGAGCGGAGCTCGATGCATGGGCTAGCTAGGTTTGTGAAACTTGAGCAGCTGAGCGCGCGGCGCGGGACGTGATGGACGGCTGGCATGGCGGGTCTGGCTTCGGCTCGGTTGGAATGTCTGGGACATTGAATTCCCAGGCACGCGGTCACGTGACTGAGTGATGCGCCGGTGTTAAGGTTAACGCGGGTGGGTGAGCAGGCACGCTGTGGTGAGAGCAAGGAGGGCTGGGAGGTCGGAGTTGGCGGAACAAGCGGCCGGCGGGAGTGGTAGCATGGGAAGAGCATGACTTTTGGAGGACTAAACGGCGTTTGGCTGTAGATGCTAAAGGCCAACAGCAGTCAGGAAGCTGGTGACCAGCAGTCTAGCAGTTAGAAGGTGGTCGATAACAGATATCAGCAAACATCGTAGTCACGAGGACGTGATCGGCTTGGAGCAGGAGACCTGTCTGAAGCAAGTAACAGATAATGACATGACAGACATGTCAGACACGTCCCGCGTGGGCGTCTAGTCACTGTCGTCGCCGAGGAAGTCAAGCACCGCAGCCATAGCACCGCCGGCCGCCTCTGTCCTATCCTCCTCCTCATCGGGGTCCTTGCGTCCCCGCCGCGGTCGGCCGGCAGACACGCCACGCTGGGCCTCGTACTCGCGCACATCGTCTGTCGTCAGTCAGGCCAAGCACGCTCTCACTCAGCTCCTGCGCCATCTCTCTGCGCTCCTTCAATGCCTTTGCCTTGCCAAGCGTCGGCTGCCCCTTCATCCCAAGCGACGACAGCAGATTCTTCAGATGGGCGACTTGCGCGCCGGTCTGGCGTCAGCGCGTCATCTACCATCCTCACAGTTGTGCAGTCACCCAGTTCCTTCCCCCTGCTGTTAGCTCAGCGAGTAACATAACGCACCATTGCTTCCTCACTCCGCAAGCGACGACGATACGCTTCAGATCTGCGACGCGTGCTTCCTCGGGCGAGAGCTGTGGTCAGCGCGTCCTCTCCCGACGTACGCCTTCGTTCGGGTCCTTGGTAGCCTTGCCCTTCTTCGCGCGCTTCTTTGGCGGTGGGTCGTCGGCCACGCTCGAGAGGCTATCTGATCGTGATCTCGACTGGGGTTAGCCCGGTCGCGCTCCTGCTCACTGGTGTCGGCTTGGCACGCTTCCCTGCCTTCCCCTTTGGCCGCTTCGGCGGCTCGTCATACACACTAGACAGAGAGGAGGAAGGTGATGGCGACTGTCCGTCAGCCAGCACAAGACCCAAGTCACTACATTCGCCAAGTCCTCTGCGTCCTCGATCACGTCTGCCTCTTCCGGCGCGTCCGTCCCCGGCTTCGACGGTGACGACAACACACCCTCGCTCTTCTCCCCTCCTTCCCCGTCACCACCTTCCTCATCGCCATCACCATCATCCGCCTCCAGCTCAGCCTGATATCAGCCGGCCCCTCTCCGTAAACGCACAATCGCCTCCCGCACAGCCTTCTTGATCGCGTCGCGCAGCTCCTTGTCGTCATCCGCCGCGTCTGGCGCCATCCCCATCCGCTGAAGGACGGCCTCACGCGCAGCGTGCATCGTCAGCTCGCCGCGGTCTAGCGCGCCGTCCTCCTCCGCATCACGGACTACGCGGCGTGCGTGTTTTGCTATTCCTGCTGGTTTCATGGGGGATGAGTGGTGGGAGCGATGGTGGATGGTGAATACCTGTGGAGGAATATGGCCGTGAGATTGTTTGGTTCCTCGCGTCGCATGTCTCCTGTGCGCGAGAAAATCGGTGGGATGTTCAAGCGCACTCTTAGCACAATCGGATGGGCTCCACTACGTCCAATTCACATGCATAGCATTCTACTGTATGTTACGACGATGATATGAGCATGCATAGGCGTTGTATGCAGCATATTAACCACTTCACTCTGTAGCAGTAAATAGGCGCGCCTGGCCAGGCACGACCCTCGGAATAGGCGCATTTCCCTATCACTCCGCCGAATAGGCCCCCCGCCGAGTCATGAAAGTCGAACCCAAGCTCATGTCCAAGTCCAAGATTCCACCAGCAACACCCACAGCACCATGTCAACAGTAGAGGCGACCCAGTCTGCAGTCCTGCAGGCGCTGGCCTCGGGCCCCATTGCGGACACGCGCACCCTCCATGTCAACGGCGCCGAGGCAGGCACCGAGGGCCAAGCAGGCGTCAAGGCTGCCCTTGACTCCCTGCTCAGCAAGGAGGTGCGTTGTCAGCCGCCCGAACCCGCCACTGACCCCAGATGATCACCTACAGCCAGATCACGGACACTGTGTTCTCCCTCACCGCTGAGGGCAGCGGCATTGCCGAGTCCGGGTCGCACGAGTTCCGCGTGTGGTCTGCGCTCCCGCCGGCTGGGGGTGCGCCTGTGTCTGTCCCGGATTTGAAGGTGGGTTTGCTGGAGGGCGTGGGGTCGCTGACAGGCAGAAAGCGGTTGGCGACGACGTGGCCAAGGTCGGTCAGGCGCGTGCGTTCAAGAACAAGTGGATCTCAAAGGAGGGAGCAGGGTTCGTGCGCGCGGTCGAGAGCGTGGTCGACGAGACGGCGGAGCAGCTGCGCTCCATCGCGCAAGGGGGCGAGGTCGCCGAGGCAGTGGCCAAGGACCTGCAGAAGCGCAAGCTCGTGACTGGGCGGAAGGTGTTCCACTTTAGCGTGGACAAGGGAGAAAAGTACGCGGCCGAGGTCAAGTCTCTGGAGACGGACCTTACCGCGGAGATGATCGCGTCTGGAGCGTGGAAGGACGCCGAGTTCAAGCAGTACAACTTTGCGGCGCAGGGCGAGCCGACCGAGGGCGGTGCGCTCCACCCCCTCCTGAAGGTGCGGGACGAGTTCCGCGCCATCTTCTTCGAGATGGGCTTCTCCGAGATGCCAACGAACCACTTTGTCGAGAGCGCGTTCTGGAACTTTGACGCGCTCTTCGTCCCGCAGCAACATCCGGCCCGCGAGCTCCAGGACACGTTCTACATCAAGGGTGGGTACTCTGGCCTGTGGACGGCGAAGCCGTTCACAGGTCTGCACACATTTTCCGGTGAGATGCGGAGCTAACGTCAGACCCGGCGACCGCAGGCTCCCCAGATGAGGAGTACTACCAGCGCGTGGCGCGGACACACGAGTCTGGAGGCTACGGCTCGATCGGCTACCGCGCGCCCTTCAGCCGCGAGGAGAGCCAGAAGCTCCTCCTGCGGACGCACACGACCGCCGTCTCCACCGACATGCTGTACCGCATCGCCAACCAGCCCGGCGGCTTCAAGCCCGCCAAGCTGTTCTCCATCGACCGCGTGTTCCGCAACGAGGCAACCGACGCAACCCACCTCGCCGAGTTCCACCAGGTCGAGGGCGTCGTCGCAGACTACAACATCACCCTGGGTCACCTCATCGGTGCGTTCCCTGTCTGGCAACACTAACCCCAGGCTTTATGAAGGAGTTCTTCGCCAAGACGGGCGTGACGAACCTGCGCTTCAAGCCCGCGTTCAACCCGTACACCGAGCCGAGCATGGAGATCTTTGCCTGGCACGAGGGCCAGCGCAAGTGGCTCGAGATTGGAAACTCGGGCGTCTTCCGCCCCGAGATGCTCGAGCCCATGGGCCTGCCTAAGGGCGTCCGCGTGCTGGGGTGGGGCATGTCCCTCGAGCGCCCGACTATGATCAAGAACGAGCTGCCCGACATCCGCTCGCTCGTCGGCCACAAGACGGATCTCGCTTGGGTCAAGACCAACCCCGCCGTCCGGCTCGACAAGCTCTACCAGTAGAGATAGGGTAGGACTAGTCATCTTCATCACCATCATGGCGACTCGGTCTACAGCACTTACTAGTAGCATGCATGCAGACGCACCATACACTCTATATCTACATTTCTAACCTATCCGTTCGCGAGCTTCTACTCCATACCCAGGCGGTGCATCTCCTCGAGCACGTCGAGGATCGTGCTCGCGCTCCACGCCTGGGTGTTGCACGAGTCCTTGCAGTATGCGCCGTCTGATGTCAGCTTGTCCACCGACTGGAGCGCCTGAACTATCACTCCCCCGCTCGCGCACTCACCCTTGTTACACAGCTCCGGCAGCCCACGCCAGGGGTCGTTGTCCACATGCTCCCTCAACCTCAACAAGATCCCCGAGATGTGATGCAGCGTCGCCGTCGGATCGTCCTTGCCCTCGCCCACCTCCCTATCGAACCGCAGCCACGCGGACAGGAACCACCCCAGCGGGAACCCCCACTCCGGCCCCTGGTGGTAGTTCCACCCCTTGGCGATCGCCTGGTCCGTCCCGTCGTTCTCGTTGTCATAGTACGGGCGGTACTGGTAATCAGCCGGGTCGAGCGTCTTCATCCCCAGTGGGCCGCGGATGACCCTATCCGCGAGGCGGAGGGCGGCCATCGCGCGTTGCGGGGTGAACAGCTCGGGCGCGACCACCATCGCGAGCGTAAAGTTGCACCGGAGCTGGTAGTCGCTAAACTCGCGGTCCTTGGGCGTGCCGTAGACGTCCTTGTACATTCCCCTGCGGTTGACGAGCTTCGAGTTGACGGCGAACTGCGCGTCCTCGGCCGCATCCTCGGGGACGTAGTAGTGCTTCTCGAAGGAGGACTGGAGGAGATCCGCCCACTCCCTGTACGACACCTCGCGCTGCTTCCCGTCGACTACTGTTAGCGAGGTTCACCTCTGGGGCTTACCTGTAGCACGGACGCCCTTGTACGGGAACTGGCCCTTGCGCGAGAGGCCGTCGAGCCACGTCAGAGTCGACTTGAGCAGGCCCGTGATCTCCACGGGCGCGCCATCACGCGGCGTGGCGGGCAAGCCCTTGTTCCCCGCGCGAGCCGACGACCCGTTCTTGTCCATCCACGTGCCGCAGTTGTACCGGTTCCCGCCGTGGATGAACCCCGTGCTCCAGTCGGTCCAGATCTTCTGGTTGAAGCCCTCGTCGTGCATGTCCTGGTCGAGGTTGGGTCCGGCCTACTGGTTAGCACCATGGACTTCTCGTGCCTTTTACTCACGTTGTACTCGCGGAACTCGATGCCCTCGGCGTGGCGCTGGAGGATCTCCTGGATCAGCTCGGCGACCGTGCTGCTCCACGAGAACGCCTTGGGATCGTCCCAGGGCACCCAGCTGTCGTCGGCCGGGAAGCGGCGCTTCACCGTGTCCTTGAGGATCGCGAGCCCGTCCGGCGCCATCTTGGTGTAGTCCTGGATATTCTGGATCATCCACCACGGCGAGTCGCGCGAGTTGTACCGCGGGTTGCGGGTCGAGTCGAGCAGGTTGGGGATGAGCCCGTGCTTGAGCGTCGAGCCGAACGCGAGGATGTGCTCCCGTGCGGCCTTGAAGTCCCCAGTGGTGAGGAACAGACCACGGAGGGAGATGAACACATCCCGGCCCCAGCAGCGTGCCCAGCCGGCGGTGAAGTGCGGCAGGCCGGCAGCGAGGGAGGGCACAGCCTTGCTCGGGGAGATGCTTGCCGACTTTACCAGGCCGTACATCTGCACAGAGCAGAGGGCGAGGTCGTGTGTGAACTCGTGGCCCGAGAGGATGAACTCGGACTGCTGTTCGATCACAGCGCGCCGCGCGGCCTTGTACGCCTCGTAGATGACCAGGGCAAAGTACTTGGGCCGGAGGAAGGACGGCACCGTGTCGCGGATGATCTCGAAGCGCTGCTTGAGCCAGGCGACAGGCCTACCCAGGCGGGGGAAGGTGTCGAGCTCGCGCTCCAGCCGGCCAGTGACGTATTCCATCGCCCAGTGACCCTGGCGGAGGTGCTCGCACAGCGGGTGGCCGAGGTCGTTGCTGACCATGATCTTGCGCAGCGGTGCCATCCACCCCTCAAACCCGCAGTACACCAGCTTGCCGTAGTTCGGGATGTCGTACACCCCGTCTCCGCCGGTTGCGTCGCGCTCCTCGCCATCAGCGCGGTGGAGCACGACGTTGAGGTCGACAAGGTCCAGGTCCGCAAACGCCTCGTTTGCGCCCTCGCGGCACTTGGCGTCAATGTCGGCCGAGAGGCCCATGTCGGTGGCAAAGACGAGGATGCTGCCGGGCACAAACTGGTCGGGCAGCGTGATCTCCGAGTATGTGCCGTTGTTGTCCTCGCCGGACTTGATCTGCACCTTGTCGGCGGCAATCTCCTCCAGCGCAGACGGCAGGCCATAGTGCACCTTGTCGTCGTCCTTCCACTCGTCCGCACGGATGTGAAGCGACGCGCCAAAGATAAACTTGGCCTGCGTGCGCGCCAGCCTGACCGGGTTCACTGTCGTCAGCTCAAATTCCTCGGCACGACTCACTCCTCGCGCCCGCCGATGAACCAGGGAACGCAGTGTGCGCAACGACCATGTACCCCTTGTGCGTGATGGGGTGTACCCGGTGGATCATGATATACTCGCCCTCCTCGTGCACATGGCCCTCCTCGAACCCACCCTCCATCATCTCCGTGTGGAGGTGGTTGAGGATCCGCTTCACCCGGCCAATACCCTGCTCGTCGTCCGGCCCCGAGACGCAGTACATCCGCGTGTCGGTGACGAGATTCAGATGCTTCGGGTAGAGATCGTCGAACCCCTTGTTCGACCCCAGGGCCGCCTTGGTGAACGTAACCAGCGCGCCGGTGGACAGCGCGTCCTCCGCGGTGCGCTTGGACGCTGGCGACTCGTTGTCGTGCGTTACGTCGTAGAACACCGCGTGCGGGACGGACCCGTGCAAGGGCGTGATGATGCACGGCCGGGGCGCGGCCTTGCCGTACAGGCAGGGCAGCTCCCCGGGGTTGGAGAGGCACGCGGCGTCCATCGAGCCGATGGGCTTGCCCACGCCGAAGCGGTAGAGGATGCGGGAGAAATCCTTGTTGTCGTTACCGTTGTATGCCTCGCGGACGAGGGAGTTGAGGCCCAGCTCGCGCACAAACTTGAGATCCGTCTCCTCGCTGCCGGTGAAGAGCTCGGCCATGACGTACAGGTTCGGGTTGATGCGGCGGCCCGCGTCGATCATGTGCACCCCGACGTGGAGGGGCGTCGAGTGGCAGTTGTCAAGGCGGAAGCCGTCGAACAGACTCGCCAGGAGCTCGCAGTACTCTGTCATGTGGGCCCAGAGCCAGGGGTTGTCCTTCGGGCCCGAGCCGTACCGGAGCTTGACGCAGTCGCCCCAGACGATGACCTCGCGGCGGATGTACGCCTTGGAGGGGTACTCTGCAAAGTTCTTGAGCGGGTCCGCGGCCCACATCCAGCCGTTGTTTGCGACGGTGAGTGCCGCGGCGGGGTGCTTGGCCGTCTTGGCGCTCTGCTCCAGGCGGGTGAAGAGGGGCTCGACGAGGGGGTTCTTCTTGTTGATCTCGCCGAGCTTGGGACCGCCGTCCTCGAGGCGCGTGAAGCGCAGGCGGCCGTGGATGTTGTTTCTCGCCGAGTTGAGGTCCTCGTTGCACTCGGCGTAGAGGTCGACATTGATCACGTCGACGACCTTGCCCCAGTGGTCGCCCGCGTGCTCGGGGGAGGAAGGGAACGCAGCGGCGATGAAGCCGGCAGCACGCTCGGGTGCGACGGTGGTGCAGAACGGCTTCGAGTACGCCCTGAGGTTCCGGACAAAGCCGGGCATGGCCAGGGCGATACACGCAAGCTGCTCGTGCGTCTTGCCCTCGAGCGCCTCGCCGGTCCATTTCTCGTACTTGCCCGAAGAGACCGCCTGCTGCACAGCCTTTGCCGACGTCGGGGCGTCAATGACATAGTACTGCCACAGCTGGGCGTCGTCGATTGCCTTCTTGACCACGGCGTCGAGCTTGTCGAGATCGGCCTCGCTCGTGACCTTGCTCAGGCCCATGCCGGCCAGCTTCTCGGTCAGGGCGAGCATTGCGTTCTCGAGCTCGACAGCGGGCGCGAGATGCGGCGTGTTGTGAGACGAGTATCCGGCCTCGGGGTGCTCCAGCAGCCAGGGCGAGTCAAACGCCGTGTGGTTCAGCACCACGTCAGTTATACCACCGAGGCCGTACTTCTTCTTGGCGTGCTGGAGCGTCTTCTCCATCTGCGCAAAGCCCCCGTCCGCAGCCTTGGGGTCGACAAGGAGGGTGGGGTCGAAGCTGAGCTGGTCGGAGATGGAGTACGGGCTGCCACTGGACCCGCGGGTATGCAGGGGCGTGTAGTGGATCATGTTGTATCCCCGGCGACTTGCCTCTGCGAGGTGGGCGTCCCACTCTGAGATCTTGCCCTGCCACTTGGCGATGATGGAGAGGATGATGAGTCCGTCGAGGGGCACGTTGGCCGTCTTGTCGAGGATGACGGCCGAGCTCGTGTCGTGCAGCACATCGCCGTTGAGGGCTATCTCTGAACGCGCGGGGAGGTCGATGATCGGGTCGACGTTGAAGTAGCCCTTACGGCCAGTCACGCGGGTGCCGTCGGGTCCGTCGTGCTCGATAAAGTAGCAGAACGCGCCGGGCGCCGAGATGGCCAAATCGACCTGGATGGACCTGGGGTCAGTGCTGCCTCGCGACGTATAACGCACTTGCTCAGGTCCGATGGCAGCTTGCGCTGCTTCCAGTCGCTGCGCTCGAACACCCCTCCATCGACGGGGAAGTCGCTCTTCAGAATACCGTTGCGGGTACACGACGAGCCTGGCTGGATGGAGAAGCGGAGGACATACGGCTTCACTGGCGGAGGGAGGCGGATGTACTGCGGTCAGCTCGTGCAGGTGATAGTAGTGCCCACATTGGAGCTTGGAAGCTCCAATGCGCCTGTCCCCACTCACGTCCTTGCCGTGCCCTGGTCCACCGTCGTCCTCCAGCTCGAGCTCCCACACCTGCACGGGGACACCATCCGTCGAGCCCGAGAAGAACGCGATGGCCTCATCTTGCGGGGTCTTTGGTGTCCTTGGCGTCTTGGGACCGGGCACGCTGGGCTCGTGCTTTGTGTCGATGTGCGTCGGCCGCGGCTTGCCTGCTGCGACGGGCATGTTGCAAGTCTAGATAGAGTCGAAAGAGTCCAGCCGAGATGGCAGCGGGATACTGCGCTGGTGGTTTGGATTATAACTGTCTGAGCTAAGCTTGCGCCGCGGTCGTGAGAGTGGTAGACGCAGACGAGGGTGTCTACACTGTCCTGTCTTGTCTGGCAGTCTGTCCAAAGAGGTCTTGGAAGCAGATGGATCGTGTTGAGAAGAGTTGGTTGCTGGACGGGATGGATGAACAGCCGCTTGTTCGTGTCCCATACTCTCTCTCATTTCCAGGCACGGCGGATCAACGCCCGGTACTTGAGCCGGGCCCGGGCTGGGGAACGTCATCGACCCAATTCAACCCCCGGGCTGTTCAGGGTTAGTTAGAGCGGCACTCGACACCCCGCCAGGACGCGAGGCGTGAATGATGATCAATAAGGTCTTTGTGATGGAGACAATGAGGGTACTAGGTGGTGACTGCCTGGCTTATCGAGTGACTTTGTTCATGGTCAAGCATGGTAGCTGTGATGGACGCTGACGATGGTAGCCAGATGCAGACATGGAAGATCACTCGCTGATCAAAGCTAGTGTGGAAATGATCACGCACACCGGCCGTACTCTGACATCCAACTGTCGTCTGCCCCGCTCACTCGTGACGACAATAAGGACGCGACTTCACGCTGATGGGCACACATCGTCTAACGCAGAGTATCTCTGACGACAAAGACGGGTGGGAAGGTGTTTAGTTGAGTCATCCGGCACAGAAGCCGGATGTACTGCGTGTGAAGGGAGGCGTAGGCGTGAAAGAGATACAGAAAATACCGAAGTCAACGTCTTAGGCGTTGCAGTTCGGTGTGCTTCTTTATATGGTATGCATGTCAGAGATGTCAAGTCAGAACGATGGAGCACACGGTTGAGATGAGAAATCTCATGAGCATGCCACTATCGACGAACGAGGCGTGAATAACGACACCCGATTTGCAGGATACTCCATTTATTCCCAGTCAGTCTAGACGATGATTCGAGTCTTCGTCCACGCCCTGTAGTGCTCTTCCTGATTCTGTTACATGAACATACTCGTGCATTGTGGTATGAGCTCACGCGCGAGGAGCTCACCAAGCCGTTGATATGTAGGTCCCCTGGTGCTGCAGACATGCTGCTGCTAATTGTGGCAGAAATGAGCCACAATCCGCCACTATATTCCGTTTGCCGTTGATGTACTTGTGTCAACCACTCGCGCAACGATAGTGCTCCAGTCAGTGGTGCACACATGGGCAGTGGAAGCCAAATGTTTTTGCGATGACTTTGCGCGGATGTCCAGCTGCGGCCGCCTCTGATGACAAGGAGCGGCTGATAACGGGCGTTATGACACAGCGGCTGTCCACCTACTAGACCCGGGCTGCACGCCGATCTACATCCTGTCAGTCTATATCCCGCAATGGATGTTCAGTTTCCTCATACCGTCTACTGTGAAGCACGGAATGCGGACCTTGATCGACAACGACTCTGACTCGACATCCGCACCACGACTCGCGCCGATACGTTATCCGTCAGGCCGTTGCACATCCCCCAGCAGAGTACGTTAACCCCGCACTTATCTGTTATCGCTCTCTGTTCACGTGACAAGGCTTATCGAGCGCCCGGCTGGCCATTTGATGGCTGAGAGCATCGGAGATGACAATGCCCACTCTTGGCTGGAGTCTACACCTAATCCATCGTGGTCACCTGCCGAAGTCGCCTCGAGGGCTCGTGTCCACTGGAACATGCCACCGCTGAGGTACACCTATACACCGCCCACTGCCCATGCCTCCATTTGCTTCCGCTCCTATTGTTTGGTATAGTATAGCTTGAGCTGTGCCAAGCACGGTCACTGTGGATAGACCAGACACACTATCTTGTTCAATTTGCTTCCGCTATTGTACTACTCTGTAATGCGTCCATTATTTACTCCCGTTGTTTACTATATATTCCTTCTTTGGGCAATAGTAGTGACGTAGGTATTTCCAATTCCCTGTAGAAGGATTTGGCTTCCATCCCCAAGTGAGGGTCGGGTCGTATTGTTCACCCTTGCACTGACCTTCCTCGGCTTCCCTCCGTGTGCCCACCATACGGGCTCCAACCGTAGTGTACAACGGGATCAAATTGCAGTGTATAGAGCGTATAGTGTAGTACACAGACCACGCCACCCCCTTCCCTCTTCCCCACCTTCTCTCTCTCTCGTCCATTCACCCATATCGCCACCGTACATTCATTCACTCTATAACATAACACCCCATCTTCCTCGTATCCATCTCTCTTCATCATCATTCACATCATCCACCATCACCACCACTCTCCCCAAGGAATGGCACATGCCAGCGCTGGACTGTGTCCTATATCGCGGGTCTGTACTCACGATATAGGACATTGAACAGTCCTCAGTCATTCAACGCTCCGAGTTCAACCCCATGGCCCCCTGGTCAATGTCGTCCTCGCGTAGCACAGAATAACACAGCGCACAACCACACAAGGTGAGGTCCATGACCTTATTCTGCTAGACTTTGGCTACTTTTCCACAGCACGCACGTATCGCAGTCTGGCGCAGGGCATCCGCTTGCCCTGGCCACTGCATCGGCCGGGCCGACGACCATTACTACACATCGAAAAGAAAAGAAGGAAGGGGACAACTTTGCCTACCCACATCCATCTGGGATACATTCGAAACTCGAACTTCTCCTCAGTCGTTGAGAGTAAGCACTGCCTTTTTCTTCTTCTTCTTTCTGCTTGTCTGTTCTATCATTCTATCGTTGTTGGCTCTGTTGGCTTTGCTGGACACAAAAGTACACCCAAGTTGCACATGACACACACACATCGGGACCGTAACCACCTTCCCCCGCCCGGCTGCATTCGCGAGCCTTCAACCGGTCACCTCACACCAGCAATGCCTTCTCCTCTCGCCGGGTCCCACGTCTGTGGTCCCGGATGCATGTGACATTACTGCGACCGCGCGGACGCGAGCGAAAAGACCTGCGAGCTGGGTTGTGGCGTTGGAACGCTTACACCCACCCCCAAACCGAAAAATACCCTTCAGCTATTACACATACAGGAAGGACATTTTTCAACCGAGCCCACCACGGGCCAGTAGTGGAACTTTGACTGCAACCAAGGTATTGGCAGTGCCGTGTTCCTGCATAGCACTGCCATTTCACACTCCGCACCCATCGCCTCACCTGCACATCAGCACCCGGCAGCCCGACCGATTGGAACCAGCCAGATCAACGATCTCGCTTCTTCCCCCTTGGACACGACGGCGGATGCTATACAGGCTAAGGCGGCAAGCGGCAAGCTTACTCAACAAGGCGCTAGCGCTTGGATCCAGCATTACAACGCAGCGGAGAGACGTATACAAAAGTCTGGGTTCATTCGTAAGGGTGCGCAGCAGTTGAAAGTTACATTGGAACATGTTGTTGACACGTGTTATCTACCTACCTACCTACCTACCTCTCTCTCCGCTTATTCTTCTCTCCGCTCTCCTCTTTATTCTCTCCTCCTCCTCCTCTTCTTCTTTTACTTTTTACTTCTTCCAACAGCCTCCCGGCCTCTACGAGATCCGTTTGGTGTTGTGCAAATTGCCCACTCCTGCGTCGCTGCCTCCGGGCGGTGTCGCGGGGGTGGGCTTTTTTGCGTTCAGCGGGTCGGTGCTCGCGAGCGAGTGCTGGCCCGTTGGCGCTATCGTTTGCTAGCGAGGGTAGAGCTGTGCTGAGCGCTGAGGTCGTGTGCCACTCGCTCAGTCATCTCTGCTCTGGCTATCACACGATAGAGCGGCAATATATAGTCTCCTGCGTTAGTTCACCATTGTATCTTCTTCGATACATGATAGACATGCATAGCAGATGGGTATGCAACGCCGGCCAAGCCAGCAGATTATATACTGCATCGGGATCGTATCGCCGATTCCGGCAGTCAACATGGTCGAGTTGAATGAGCGCGATCGCGATCCATCGCGAGCTGAGGGCGTAGCTCCGCTAGTCTCATGGCATAGCGGCCACTCCGCGCTGCGCGCTGCGTCGGAGCCACTACACCTCTGGCTGGGGCGACTTGCTCGCCGACGCGCGGCTCTCGAGCGGGATATGCTCGTGGATCGCCTCGCTCAGCTCGGCCGCGGCCTTGGGGTTCGCCGTCTGATGTCAGCGTCTCCTCAAAGCGAGGTGTATCACCCACCCTGATCGTGATGAACCGCCTCTCGCCGTCCTCGAACACCGTCGAGCGGATGTGCTTCCCGTCCTCGAGGCACTGCATCCCGACATACAGCTTGGTGTTGAGGATAACGCGGAGCACGCCGTCCGCGCGCATCACTGGGGTCAGCTAGTTTGCGCACGCATAGACGCACGCAGCCGGGCGGTCCCGTCGTCGCGCCGCTTGTTGATCTTGAGCTGGCCCACGCCGCGCTCCTTCCATGCGCTGCCCGAGTCCATGACGAAGAGCTTGACGCGCGTGTTGAAGACGGTGTCCTCCTCCTCCTCGCCGGTCACGCCTGGGATCAGCTAGTTAGTGAGGGGTAGACCCACCGTCAACCCTGTCGAGGTGGAGACGCTCCTCCGCCTCCGGGTCGACCTCATCCCCGCCCTTCTCCTTCAGGATCTCGCTGAAGGACGAGGACGCGGTCTTCTCCTCTTCTGAGGCGGCGGCGGGCTTCTTCGCGAACGGGCTGGCCGAGGACGAGTAGTTCCCAAAGCCGGACGACGCGAAGCCTCCCGTGGCGGGCTTTGATGCGGTATCCAAGGCAGATTTGGACTTGCCCGCAGTGGCAAAGGGTGAGGACGAGGCCGAGCCGAATGCAGAGGTGGAGGATGTGGCGGCAGCGCCGAAGGGGGAGGTGGAAGACGCAGCGCCGAAGGGGGAGGACGAGGTGGAGGCGGAGGCAGAGGCGAACGGCGAGGCCTTGGAGCTGAATGATCCGAAGGTCGTCTGTGGCTTCTTGGCCGGGGCGGGGGCGGGGGCGGTCGCGGGTGCAGGGGCCGTCTCGGACGCGGACGCAGGGGCGGGGGCATCAGCATCAGCAGCGGGCTTGGCTGTGGTGTCGTCCGCGGGGGCGGCCGATGGCGCCGGCTCGGTCTCAGACGCAGGCGCAGGCGCAGGCTGGATAGTCAGCGATAAGCGGCGCACACACTCACCGAAGCGGACTTGTGCTTCTTATCCTCGCTTGTGGGTGCCTCGGCCTCGTCCTTGGCCTTGCGCTTGAGTGATGGCGAGTCCTCCCGCTCGGCCAGAGTCTCGGGGTCCACCTCGTCAGCAGCACCAGTCGCCTTCTCCTTCACTGGGCTCGCTGACGCAGCCGCCGCCGGCACTGCCTCCTGCCCCTCGACCACCTGATCTTCCTTCGTCGAAGCCCGATCCGCCTCAAGATCATCCCCCTC
Source organism: Cutaneotrichosporon curvatum (assembly GCA_001600275.1). Lineage (NCBI taxonomy): Eukaryota > Fungi > Basidiomycota > Tremellomycetes > Trichosporonales > Trichosporonaceae > Cutaneotrichosporon > Cutaneotrichosporon curvatum. Next base: position 82,446 of record BCJH01000023.1, on the reverse strand, counting down.
CCCATCGCCCGCGGGCTTCTCCCCCTCCTTCCACCCCATCTCCTGCACCTTGCGCCGCACCTCATTCACCGTGCCCTCGCGCGTGGCCGCATCCCCCGCGGTCGCACCCACACCCTGCTCCTGCTCGCCGGCCTCGTCGTCAATCTCCTCCTTCTCCCCCGCATCAGCGGGCGCCACCTTCTCCCCGTCGAGGCGGTTCTTCTTCGCCGCGATAGGCGTGATGCTGGGCGTCTCGTTCGCAAACGGGTCCTGCAGTCAGCGCGGCCACCCCCCAAAGCATACGACTGATCCCTCGCGCCCGCGCTTCAGCGACGACGAGTCTATTGTCAGCGGAAGGTACGCTGGTTGACATACGGGTATGCGCCGGTGGAGACGAGGCACTCCCCTCCCCAGATGGGGGGAGACCATTCGGCCTGTTCGAGTCGGCGGGCATCACAGGACGGAGTGGGGCGAGGTCGGATTGAGAACGGCGGAATACGTCGCGTGCGTGTGCTGCTGTCGGCGGTGGAGTGGTGTCGGGCGATGCAAACTGGGCTTGTCGATGTATTGTTGTCGTTCGAGTGGGGTTGGCTGTCGCAGATGTGGCGAGGAGGCGGCGAGGCGTTCGTTTCGGCACCCAGCGAGCAGAGCGAGGGGTCAGTGACGACAGCGATTTGCCCCCGTCCCCCCCCCCCCCCGCGATCGCAGTGACACCGACACCTCCGTCCATCCACCAAGCTCGGGCAAGCGCAACAAGCATCACACTTCTCCCACTTTACTCGCCTGCTCACCTCGCTCGAGCACTCCCTCGCTACAGCTACGCAGAAGCGCTCGCTGCTCCTCTGCCCCGCTAACTGGCTATCTCCCCGCTCGCTCGCTCCTCGCTCACTCCTCATGGGCTACCTCACAGCAACAGCGGGGACGGGCACGACCCTGTCCGTCCTCGTTGGTCTCTACCTCGTCCTCACGGGTGCGTTTGGGTCAAGTACAAAGCTAACGCGCAGGCCAGGGCGAGCGCTTCAACGTTGGCAAGTTCCTCGCCGAGACGAGCCCGTTCGCATGGGCGACGCTCGGCATCTCGCTGTGTATTGGTCTGAGCGTGCTCGGAGCTGGATGGTGCGTGGTAGCTCTGCTCGAGCCCTCACTCGAGCCGTACTAACAGCAGGGGAATCTACATCACCGGCGCGAGTATCACCGGCGGTGGTGTGCGCGCACCCCGCATCCGGACGAAGAACCTTATCTCGTAAGTCGCGCAACGTGTCTGCCGCCGTAGGGCACATCTGAATCCCCTCATCGGCCCACTCTGTCCCTCCCCGCCCCCACGCTCGCTGACAGCAGCATCATCTTCTGCGAAGTTGTCGCAATCTACGGCGTAATCATGAGCATCGTCTTCTCCTCCAAGGTCAGCGGTAACACCGAGAACCCCTTCACCACAAGCAACTACTACACTGGTACGTCAGCCCTCTGGCCCCGCTGACAGCAGGCTTCGCCATCTTCTGGGGCGGCCTCGTGGTCGGCCTGTGCAACCTCTTCTGCGGTGTCTCCGTCGGCATCACGGGCTCGACCGCCGCCATCGCCGACGCGGCAGACCCCCAGCTGTTCGTCAAGATCCTGATCGTCGAGATCTTTGGCTCCGTCCTTGGCCTGTTTGGGCTGATTGTCGGTCTGCTCATTGTGGGTTGCGAGCGGAGACACGCGCTGACAGTAGTCCGGCAAGGCCGAGGAGTTTGCGTAAAGCGGGTTAACCGCATAGATACTAACATGCATTATTGCGATCGCGAGGGTGTGGGTTGAGGGGGATGTGCTGGACGGAGGTCTTGACGAGGTGGGCGTCGCAGAAGTCGAACGTAGCGGGAAGGGACGCATCTGTCTTGTCCTTACCATGACTGCTGCTGGACTGCTCAATCACTACCGCGCAGCTACTCCAGGTGTATCCGCTGACTGACCGCGGCTCAATCTGCCACTGAGCCACGACTCACAACCCGGCCAAATTACCACATACATGCTACTCTACTCCCCGCTCTATAGATGCTTCCTAGCACTGGCCCGCACCTTGGCCTCGAACAGCGGATTCCGGATCGGCGTGTTGACAGTGTGGAAGGGGTTGAGCGCAACCTGAGGTCAGCCGAGTCCATTCCGCTTCTCGTGACAATCTTGACCCGTATTTCTCTCCAGACCCCCTCCTCTCACTCTCTCAGCTCTCTCAGCCCATCTCGCCTGCCATCTTCCCCGGCGCTCTGGACCTGGAGAACCCGTCATCACCCGGTACGACCGCTCGCGTCCCGCTCGATCCCCACCATCGTCCCCCCTCCCCCCTGCGCCCTTTGCCGGCGTCGCTCACCTTGACATAGTGCTCCCACACCTCCCCAAAGAACAACCGGATCCCATCATCATTCTTCGTATCATGCAACAGCACAAGTTTGACTGCCGTCAGCTTGGTCCCCTCCCTCACCCACCATTAGTAGCAAGAAACGCAGACACAGTCCACTCATTATGCCGGTCCACCCCCTTGAGATACCTGCCGTCAGCATGTATCCACTTAACCACGCCATGGGCTCCACAAGCATCCTCAGACCGACCGGAGGCATGCTCCGCGCCGTGCCCCTGGCTCTCCAAGCCTGCTGTCCCATGCGTAGCCTCGCCGCCCTCCTTCGGAGAGCGCCTCTTGCAACTCACAAACTCCCAGTCCCCTCCGCCACCTCCTCGACCGCATCCAACGCCGCATGCGCAATCATCTGCAACACATGCCTCTCCGGCCCACCCGGGGCGCGCTCGCCAATCCCCCCCATCCCCCCAGTCCCGGCGAGCAGACTGACAGCCCCCGACCCGGCCGCCGCGCCCGCATTTGCCCCTTGCCCAGCTCCTGCTGCGCCTGTTCCCGAGCCTGCGGTGGTACCGGACGCAGAGGAGGCGGAGGACTCGACCTCGCCGTTGGGGTGGGTGAAGGACGACCAGGAGGGGAAGGGGGAGTGGGCGGGTGGTTGTCTTGAGGAGGGGAATTGGAGCTCGAAGAGGGGCGTATCGAGCGGGGAGACGAGGGCTAGGTAGAATGACATGGTGGGCGAGGGGAGGAGGGGGGGCGGAGGGGGAACGGAGGGGAGAGATGGGGAAGGGAGATGGGAGGGGAGGTGTCGAGTGTCGAGAGTGAGGTCGGAGGTGAGGAGAGGACGACAGATGTGAGACGAGCATCGTTGGACGCGTTGTGGTGGAGGTCGTCGAGTGGCCGGATATAGCCGCGTCTCGCGGTCATCAGCGTGGCTCATGCCATGATGTCGCGGCTACAAAGGTCGAACGAGTACATACGCGGCGACAGACCGCTCGTATGACAATAATGCATAAGCGTGAAGCGTGAAGCGTAGCGTAGCGTGCTGACATGATGCAAGAAATGCAGGGTATCACGGCGACGGCGAGGGCACGTCCGCACTGAGAATGTGCGCAAAGTCGCGGATCACGACCGTGTCGTCCCCCTCGCCCCCGTCCTCGTCGTCCTCCCCCTCCCTCTCCTCCCTCTCCTCACTCTCTAGAACCGGCGACGGCGCCACAAGCTTGGCCCTGGCCTCATTATATGTTGTCTCGCCAGGCGCCGGCCCCGACACCGGCTCCAGTTCCGTGTCCGATCCGATATCGATCTCGATTGGTGGCTCCGCGCTCGCGGGCAGGCCGAGGCTTGCACTCGACCGCGAGTGGTGCGAGTAGATGCTCGAGTGGTGGCTGTGCGTCCGGCTGTGGCTATGGCTGGGGGTGTGGCTGTGAACACTTTGACTCCCGCTATGGCTCCGGCTGTGCTGGCTGAGCGAGCTGGACCGATGCGACGCCTTCGCGCTGGAGATGTAACTCGCCCGCCCGCTTGACCTCCGGCTAGACCGGCGGCTAAGGTTCGCGCCTGAGCCCGCGCCCGCGTCGGCAGCTTCGGCGGCGCGCTCGGCCTCCGGCTGCTCGAGGACTGTATCCCCGATCATACTGTCCGGGAAGTACGAGAGCGACCCGGGGCTCGGGCTGGCTGGGCTCTGCGAGTCCGTATCGCTCACGGGCGTGAGCGACTCAGGCGCGGGGCTGTCGAAGATGTTCATCATCATCTTTTGCGCGAGCGAGCCAAAGTCGACATTGCTCTGCGTCCCCGGGAGGAGGAAGTCGCCAAAGTCCATATTCGTAGGCAGCGGCGAGATCGGCGGCTGGGGCATCCGGCGCTCGCGCTTGACCCGCGGCGTGCCCTCCAGCTTGAGGCGCTGCAGCCTCGCGTCCATGAGGTTGGTATCGGACGCGCCGGTGACTTGCGGGGTGAGCGCGGCACGGGCGGCCGCCCGTCGTTCCCGTAATGCCACCTCTGCCGCGCGCTCGCGGTTCTGCTGCTGACAGAACTTGTACGACGACGTAAACGTGCGGAAGATGCCGAAAAAGTCCTGGCTCTGCATCGGGCGCCCGTGCTCCTCCCCTTCGCCGTAGTAGCTCATCGTGTCGCGCAGGCTCTTCTCCGCGTTCAGAATACCATCCCGCAGAGCCTGCAGGTCCTCCTCTGCCGCAGCCGAGAAGCGGAACATCTTGCGCGTGTACCCGTCCGTCGAGTCTTGGAAGTTGTCCTCGAGCGAGCGGCGGATAGACCTGATCTCGACCAGCATATCCCGCGAGGTGCTCTGCATCTCGTTAAAGCTGACGCGGTTCGCCTCGGACGGCTTGACCAGCTCGTCGAGGAACCCCTCCAGCTCGCCAAAGTGCGTAGACACAGTCTTCTCCAGGAAATGCAGCAGATTCTGCCCGTTCGACGACTTGGTATCCACGAGCTTGTTGATCGACCCGATCTTGAACCCGTATGCCCCGCCGGCAAAGTTCGTCCCGTTGAGATAGTTGCCCATAGTCAGGATAACATTCAGCAACTGCTGGAACTTCTTGGCATAGCGGATGTCCTCGCACGCCGCGATGAGCAGGTCCAAGCTGGTCTGGAGCAGCTCCACGTTCTGCTGGAACCGGACCTGGAATAACATGCCCTTCACCCGGTCAGCGAGGTGCGGCAGCTGGATGAGCCGGACCATAAGCCGGTCAGCAGGGTGCAGGAGCTCCAGCTCGGCTGGCGAGTCCGCAGAGTGCGTGAGCAGCTTGCCGCGCTCGTCAGAATTCGGCAGCACACCCTGCAGCTCGCGCAGGAACGTCTCGGTACACAGCTCGACATTGAAGTTGGCGATCGCTTCGCTGAGCTTCTCCGGCGCCTTGAAGTTCTTGGCAGCACTGCCAGCCATGAGGATCTCGATACGCTTCCGCAGCTCAGAAGACAGGACACTGAGCAGCTCAGTCTCCTTCTTCTTCTTGACGGCATCGTAGACAATCTCCCTGGCCTTGAACTCGTTCTCCATGTCGTTCCAGATGTTGACGGCCTTCATCCGCTCCACCAGCTCTTCTTCAGACACGGGCGTCTCGGACTCGGACCAGATCGTGTTCTCTAACTGCGTCTTGGAGACCTTGTCCCACTGCAGCTGCTTCATCTTCGACGACGCCATCCACTGCACGTTCTTGCGCGAGTCGTTGACACCGTGGAAGAGCGCACCGATAGGAGCACCGGGTGCGCGGCGCGCGTGCGACGGCGCAAATGCGGGCGGTGGCGGCGGTGGTGGTGGCGAGGGCGATGGTGAACCCGCCTTGTTGAGCTTGATCCCAGCGTGGATACCAGCGAGTAACCCGGCCATGCCGGGGGGACCGCGTCCAACCCCGCCAGGGGGCGGCGGTGGTGGGGGCGGAGGGGGTGGTGGTGGAGGTGCGGACGTAGATGGACCAGTCGGCTTGGGAAGCCGGGGCAGGACCATCCCAGGAGGAGGTGGGGGGGGTGGTGGTGGTGGTGGTGGCGGAGGGGGAGGGGGAGGAGCACCAGCGCTCGCAGCGTCAGCGGCCGCAGCACCGGCTTCAAGCTCGGTGCTCCTTGCCTCGTCCGACTCATCGAGAGTAGGCAGGCCAGGAGACACGACAGGCATGTACTCCTCTGGCTCGCTTGAGCCAGCGCGGATACACCTCGCCTGGGTGAGGACCTGAGCAGCAAAACTGCCAGTCGGGGAGCTGCCGGGCAGCGAAAGCGAGAGGTTGGAAGGTGACCGGGTAGGGGGCGAAACGATCGGCACCGAGAGCTTGGACGGTGACGAGCCCGTTGGCGTAGAGTCCTCGTCGTCGCCCAAACCTGGTACATTGTTGAACAGGCCGCTTTGACGCAGGACAGCCTTTGATATAGGATCACCACGAAGCGCAGCCGCGACAGTCGGCGAGTCGCGCAGCGCCGACGCAGTGGCGGGGTCGTTGCGGATCTCCTCAGCGAGAGCGGGGTTGTTGCGCAGCGCCGCGGCAGCGGCCATCGGGTCGCCGCGGAGCACTGCAGCGACGGGGTCGCCCTCCTCGTCGGGATTTATCACCGCAGGCGCGGAGCTGCTCCGGTGCCCCAAGGCGCGGTAGCGTATCTCCTCGAGGAAGCGCGGTGGCAGCTGAGCAGGTTTCATCGACGTCCGCAGCCGCGACTTCTCGTGGATAGGCGGCGCGTCGGGGGACGGCCCACTGCGCTCGACCTTGGAGCCTTGCGTGTCGGCCAGGCGAAGGGGTGCCTGCGTGTTAGCCAGCAATCCCAGAATATGCAACTCACGACCTTGTCGGCGCCTTCCGCCAACTGCCGGGCAATGTGCATGCGCACACGCTCCTCGCTCTGGCTCTTGGCCTGCTGAGGGGGGTTGAATCCGATCTGCCGAGACACGCGAGAAGACATTGCCTCGTCCACGTTGGATTCGCGCCTAGATGGTCGCGAGGACTTGCCCGCCGTCGATCTGAGCTCGCCCTGTTCCGCAAAGAGCTTCTCAGCCTCCAGGACCTGGCCCTCCTCCTCCTCTTCTTCCTCGTCGTCCTCGTCGTCCTCCTCGCCCTCGCCCTCACCCCCCTCGGCAGGTGCACGCTTAGCCTTCCGACCCTCGAGCTTGCGGATGGTCTTCTTCCGCTCCCACTGCTCGCGTAGATCGTAGACCAACCTCGCCCGGTCGATAGGACCGTTAGTCATAGCCTGCACCTGGTCGAGGTGGTTCGTCTCCCGGAGCATATTGAACAGCTCCTGGATGTACAGCTCCAGATCAACCACGCGGGACTCGTAGTCGTTCTTCATGCCCTCCATCTGGTCGGCCAGCGCCTCCGTCGCAGCGCGGGACGCCTTGAGCCGCTCCTCGAGCTCGGCGATCTGCTTCTTCAGCCGATCCACGAGACCCTTGTTGCCCTCGGCCATCTCGTCGACCAGGTCCTGCTTCTCCCGCTCGGACTGGGCGAGACGAGCCTTGAGCCCCTTGGTCTCGCGGTTCGCCTCCTCGAGCTGCTGCTGCTCGACGAACTTGCCCATCAGCTGTGAGACGGAGATGCCGAACGCCTTGCCAAAGTCGCTGTTCAAGTCGGGGGTATCGTGCATGACGATACTGCCGATCAGCTGGTCGATCAGCTGGAAGTAGCGGTTGCGCTCCTCGCCCTCCTCCTTGATCAGCAGGAGATGCCGGAAGGTGTTGAGGAGGTATCCGCCGGCCTTGGTGCCGTTGCTCTGCTGGAGCAGACCACGCAGCACCTCCTCGGGGCTGTTCATGGTGCTGAGCTTGAGGCGGTTCTGCTCGATCATGTATTCGCGCCGGTCGGCCTCCTCCTCCTCCTCGTACCGGCCAATGTGGTCATCGAGTTTCGGCTCCTTCCAGCCCTTGAGGGTCTGGATGAGGTTGCTAATGTGACCGAGCTCGAGCTGCCCGCGGATGGAGATTCGGCCGCGAATGTCGTCGCCGGAGACCAGTCCGCTGAGGAGGACAAGCTGCGTTTGCTACAAGTGTCAGCTAGGTCGGTCCACGTTTACTCACGAAATACTCGATCAACTGGTGGTTGTCCATCCCCCTGACCAAGTTGCCTGCGCCGACCGTACTGCCCATGCGACCGCGGTTATTTGCGAGCTCCTCGTTCTGCCGTATCCACCGCTCAAACTTGGACACCTTGCTAGACACTCCAACCTGCTGGTTGTACTGCGTTTGCAGCTGCTCAAAGGCGCGCAGGACCATGGGCAGTCCGATGCGGTTGCTGCTGTTGTAGTCAAGGTAGCAGAAGTAGATCAGGATCTCCGCCGCCACCTTGCGCGCATGTGGGTTCGCCGAGAGCAGGGAGCTGGCGATCGAGTATATGACCTGGGGCTGCTTGATCGCCTCGTCTTGTCCGATCTGATGTCAGTGCGTGCTCACGCCGAATATCCCACTCTGTTGTTCAAAGACGTCCTGAGGCACTTGAGCAGCTCGAGCTCTACTTCAACATCGACACCACCCTTGCTGCGTCGATGTGTCAGAGTGCCGAGGTGGTTGCCCATCACGACGAGACCCTTCAGGTCCATGAACTCCTGCATCCAGCTGCAACGTTAGTTAGTCTCCCGAGGGTTCACTCACTCCAGAGGTAATGTCCGCAGACTGACCCCGAGCGTGACGAGGTCGTTGTGGGTCAACTGGTTGTCCAACACCCGACGGATAAAGTACTCTGGGCTGTCGCGCGTGAGCGCTGCAGCCGACTTCTTGCTCCGCCCCATTCGAACCGCCTCGTCCTCCTTGCGCTTCCGTTCTCGAGCCGATTCCCAGCGGGTTCGTGCGTCAGCCTCCACCATCTGCCATTTCGTGTTGGTCGAAAGCGTCGATGTCGCTCGTGCTCCGGCTGAGGTCTGCGCCGAGCGCCGTGATGAGATGGAAGGGACGGGCGAGGAGGTGGAGGTCGGGTGCTGGTCGAGGTCGCGCTTCCGCACAAGGTCGGAGAAGCGCTGTTCGACTTCCTCGTCTGACGGTCGGGGGAAGTTGAACTCGTCCGTCACGCGGGCAGTGGACTGCGAGGATATGGAGGATGGATAGACTGGGGTGATGGAGGATGTTCGGTGTATCGAGGGGGTGTAAGTCGATGAGGCATATGTCGACGACGCATAGGTGGACGGCGCGTATCCGCTCCCCGACTTGCCGGATTTTGCAGACGAGTGCGACTCGCGACTTGTCCTAGTATTTGGGGGTGCAGTCGAGTTGAAGGAGGGTGTGTATGAGGCGTGTAGAGAGGAAGCGTTTGATGGCGTCTTTGTAAGTGGTACTGCTGGCGGCTGCTGCTGTTGCTGTTGCGCCTTTGGAGGGCTGTACTGCTGCTTGGACTGTTGGGAGGATGACGGCTGCTGCTGCGCTGGTTGCGACTGCGACGCGGGCTGCTGTTGTGGTAGCGGCGGCTGCTGAGCTTGGGACTGCTTCGGCTGAGCCTGCTGTTGTGACTTGTTCTGGCCCTGCTGCTGCTGCTGTAGTTGCTGCTGCTGTTGGTACTGCTGTGCTGTCGTCGTCATATAAGGCAACGGGGTCGTCGCGTCCCTCGGGGCCGGTAATGCGCGACTTCCGTTCGGTAATGTCGGCGTGGTGTTGTTCGTGACGACCCTCGTCAATGTCGGATATCGCCCTAACTCGTCGTTCGGCCGCTGGATCGAGACCGACGAGTTCATCGACGACATGCTGCGAACCGAGGCCGTGTCCGAGCCGCGGCGAGGCGACAGGGACGACTGGTAGCTGCGAACGGGTGATGGCCCGCCAAACTCGCTGGTTGGTGTGTGACCCGGCATGGTCAGGTTGACGCTCGAGGACGAGGACGGCATCGAGTACTGGATCTGGCCCTCGGCGAAGAACGACGGGTCGTGGTCGGCAGACGGCGTCACGACGATAGGCGTGAGTTCATGGCGCCTGCCGTTTGTTGTGGTCTGGTACGATGACCCGGATGCTGGCAGTGGCCGTGCTGGAATGCGGTCGTAAGGCGTCGAGTCGGCCAGGTCTGTCGAGGGCGCCGTGACGGACGAGCTGGACGTCCGTGTACTGGACCGTGACTTTGTCTTGTCACTTCTGTTCGCCTTGCCGGACAGAGTCCCGACGTTGAAGAATGAGCTCATGGCTAGGCGCGACGCGCCGAGTTGCCGGTCGACGTCGATCGGCTAGGCAGGTAGGCAGCTAGTGGGTGACTGGCGAGCAGCTGAAGGGGAGCGTGCGTCACAGTCGAGGGCGCGGCGCTTGTCGAGGTGGAGATTGTAATGGGCCAAGGACGAGCGTCGGCTGTTTGGGATCAAACGACCCTATGATGCTGAGGGAGCGGGTGTCTAGAGGCGGCGTAATGTCTCCCCTCTGCGAGTCTGATTGAGTGGTATGAGACACTCAGGTGGCGGCAGGCGAGCGAGAGAGCCGACGGTCGACGAAGGCTACACCGGGGCGTACGCTTGGGAGGAAGAGCTCTACTCTGGCGACAGGCAACGACTGAGAAGACAGAGCGTGGGATGAGGTTGAATGATGTTATTGATGAATGTTGATGATGATTAGGAGACAATGCTGATCGCTACTTGTACTGAGTGTCGGTCGGGGATCGATGGGCGGAGGGTAGATGATCCCAAAACGCGCGACAGACTGGCTGCCGGGCTCGCCGCTAGCGAGAGAGGTGTGTGTGGTGGGAAGGGGGGATATCGACTTTGATGAGCGTGAATGGGCCGAGTGAGTGGTAGAGAGACAAGACGACGACGACAGCAACGGCGACCACGGCGACGACGGACCTGTTGAACCCAAAGAGAGTGTAGAGAGAGCGAGTGAGTGAGCCGACGACCATTCATTTCCGCTGTCCGACACGCGCAACGCGCGGGAGTGAGACACAAGGAGAAGGGCCAGGAACGGAAATAACGGTATCCTCCATCCCAAGACCGAGCCTCACGGACGACTACTTTTATACTTCTTCACTTCCATTGCATCTCACTACTCGACGCTCGACGACCATTCCAATGCCTCTCACAGACTACGACAAGGAGATCGCAGGCGCATGGGGAGCATCCCCTTCCAGCGCTGCACCATCAGCAGGAGCAGGAGCAGCAGAGGCATCAGCATCATCTCCCTCTTCCGCCCCAGAGCCGACAGTCGAGTCCACACTCGCCAAGGAGCGCATCATCAAGGACATCGTCCAGCTTCGTGACGGTCTGCGGGGGCTGCTCGTCCGCACGTCAGAGGTCGAGAAGGAGACAGACAAGCTCAAGAAGGACAATGACTTCCTCGCGACGTACATTGACAACCTGTGAGTCGGGTCTGGCAGGCGAGTCTGGGTGGTGAGGAGGGCCGAGCGCAGCCCGGCTGCCGTGTCTGGCGCCATGTCTGGTGCCAAGCTGCCATGCGCGAGTCCATGCGCTTGTCTATGTGTCTTGGACCCCAAGATCCATGCTGGTCGTATGGCTATGCAGGTGCGGCGGGCAAATACGACTGTAGAGCTGGCTCGAAGCAAGCGCAGCGACGCTCGGTCTCCCAGCGAGCCAGTCACCTTCTGCGTACATCTTGCTGACTCCCAGCACTCACAACACCGTCGTCGCTGCAGGACAGAAGAGGTGACCAGCCCGGACCGTAAAGAACGAGCATCACGACTTCTCGATCGCCGCAGCTTCGCGCTTCGCGCTTTGCAGCACCCTGATGACACCACAACACGACCGCACAAGAACCACGCATTGTACCAATCTGTAGCACATACACTTGCATCCAGCATACTCCTACTCCTCCAGGAGCACGGCCCTCTTCCCCCGCTAACATACCCATGCTGATGAACGCCCCTCTAGTTCGCCTCAACCTCGACCTCCACCTCGGCCTCAGCCTCAGCCTCCACCTCAGGCGCCTCCGTAGCCAGCTGCAGCTCGGCAACGAGGACACCATTCTTCGCCTGCTTGAGCGTGAGCCACCTGCCCAGCCGGGGCTCGCGCGCAACCGCAGCAGTGAGAATCACGCCCTCTGGCAATGACAGGATCTGCAGCCCGTTGACCACACCCTCGACCGGCACCTCGCCCACCTGCTTGAACGAGCGGAGACCCTCGTCCATCGCCCAGAGACGTATCCGCCCATCCCACGATCCCGAGGCGAAGATGTTAGTCCCGCGGATGGCGGCGATCGACGTGATCCACCTAGGCGTGGGCGTCACCTTTGATGAGAAGAGGTTACGCCCGTCGTCGTCGACGCCGTGCGCGAGCGGCGTCTTGAAGATGGCCTTCTTCTTGCCTGTGCTGTAGAGTGCGATGGAGCCAGAGTCGCCTCCAGCGACAAAGTGCGAGTCGTCGAGGACGCACACGACGTCGACCGAGCCCTCGTAGTACTCCCTGTCTGCGTCGCGGGACCTGTCGCCGCTGCGGAGGACGAGCTGGACCTCCTCCTCGACCTTCCACCAGCGGCAGGTGCGGTCGCGCGAACCCGCGGTGACGGCTGCGGTTGGCTTGAGCGCCGACACAGAGGTGATGCTGTCCTGGTGGCCGAAGAATGTATCCAATGCGGACAGGGTGGAGAGCGAGTGGAGAGTGAGGTGTCGTCCCATAGACGCTGAGAGGATGTGTGCAGAGGGATTGGATAGCGGCGGGAAGGTGAGGGACTGGGGTTAGCTCTGAGACAGCACCGCGACTCACTGAGACCGCATCCTTGTGCCCGCGCATGCCCGTTGCCCATCGTGGCTCCTCGCCAGACATGTCCCACACGCCGACGACCTTGTCCTGTCCTCCGGTCACGACCCACTTGTCGTCCTCGCTCGCGGCGACGCACAGGATCGGGCCCTGGTGGGAACCCTCGCCTGACCTCACAGTCGTGTGCTTCAGTGTCTTCCTGTCAAACTTGAGCAGGTTTCCGTTCTTGGTAGAAAGGTAGACATTGCCCGTGGCCGTCATAGCGACGCCTGTCGGTGTCTGGTGGGACGTCTTGAAGCGAGATGACGACGGGCTCGCCGCGGCGTAGAACCGGTGGATACGTCCCTCCGCCTCGTCCTTGCCATCAGCCTCGCCTTCCAGACATTACTCACGACTTCCTGCTTCAAACGCGAGGCAATCAGCTCGCGGTCAATCTCCGCAGCGTCATAGTCGTCCTCTGCCTGCTCCTCTTCCATGTCCTTGCGGACCTTGTCCAGGTATCCACGGGCAAGACGGACACGCTTCTCCGCCGCAGTCTCGTTCGCGTCGACAAACTCGTCGTCGTCAAGAGTGATAGGTCCCCGTCCAGCACGGAAGTCCATGTCCTCGATGTCCTCTGTCGGTCCCTCCCCGTCCGAGTCGAGCTCCTCATCCCGCGCAGCCTGCACGCGCTCCTTTGAAACACGGGGCACACGCGACGGCCCACTCCCGCCGCCGCGGGCGCCACCACCGCCGGCACCGCCGCGTGTGCGCTTTCGCTTCTTGTCGGACTGGAAGAACGAGTCGACCATGCTGTATGCGCTTGCTTGAATGACTGACACTGGTCGATGCTGCCGACCGTACTCTCCCTTGTCCGTGACTTTCAACATTTCTGGAAATCTAAACTTGCCACCAGAGAGCCACGTGACGAATAGGCCTGCAACGGTTCTCCCACAACAATACGCCTAATAAGACTCAAATAGGCCCGCGAATGACGCGCCCCGCCCGGTGCCACGACATGACCAGCCCTCCGTAGACGAGCTAGCTCTCCTGAGCACGCACCGCCGACCGACCGAGCGGACCAGCGAGCAAGCAACTCTCCACGTCTCTCTCTCTACATCCATCACACACACCCCTTTCCCCTCTCCTCTCCCCCTCCCCCCCGTCCAGCAGCATGAAGCTCAAGGACATCTCGCGCACAGCGACCTTTGCGTGGGACACCTCGTCCGCTTCGAGCCCCCTCCTCGCAACTGGCGCGGTCGCAGGAGCCATCGACGCCAACTTTAGCAACGACTCGCAGCTCGAGATCTGGGCGCCCAAGTTCTACGAGTCGGATGGGAAAGCAGAAGCCCAGGGATACCACCTGGGCGGTGATAGCGGGCCCGGTCCCGCCGGCAGCGTCACCGTAGCCAGCAGGTGGGTGCTAATGCGAGATGAGGAGCTGACCGCAGGTTCAACCGCCTTGCGTGGTCGCAGCCCGGCACGGCCGGCAGTGGGCGCGGCATCATCGCGGCAGGCATGGAGACGGGCGAGCTGTACCTGTACGATCCCGTCAAGATCATGGACGGCCAGGACGCGCAGACGTTCAAGAGCGACGTGCACACTGGTCCCGTCCGCGGGCTCGATTTCAACCCCGTCAAGCACAACCTCCTCCTCTCCGGTGCGGTCAACGCCGAGCTCTACATTCACGACCTGGAAAAGCTGGGCACGCCCATTGCGCCCGGCCCAAAGTCCACCAAGCTCAACGAGATCACCGCGCTGCAGTGGAACCCCACTGTCCAGAGCGTGTTCTCCGCCTCCTCGTCGTCGGGCTTCACGTCGATCTGGGATGTCCGTCATACCAAGGAGGTCGCGTTCCTCCAGTACGGCGGAGGTGCGGCCAAGGGCGACTTTGCCAGCGGTGCCGCCGGACAGCAGATGGGCAAGCGCCGCGGCATGAGCGACATCTGCTGGCACCCCGAGCAGGCCACCCGCCTGGTCACTGCATCCGAGGACGACGAATCGCCTATAATCATGCTCTGGGACCTACGTAACACCCGCGCCCCCGAGCGCATCCTCACCGGTCACACCAAGGGCGTGCTCTCCGTCGCCTGGTGCAAGCAGGACGCTGATCTGCTTGCGTCGTGTGGCAAGGACGACCGTTCGCTTCTGTGGAACCCCCAGACCGGCGACATTGTCGGCGAGGTGAGTGACCTACACGGGGATTGGACTAACAACAGCTCCCCACCACTGGCGACTGGGCCTTTGAGACCGCCTGGTGCCCGAGCAACCCGAACATGCTCGCTGTCGCCTCGTTCGACGGCCACATTGGCCTCCACTCCCTGCAGGCGACGCAGCCTGCTGCCCCGGAGGAGGACAAGTTTGCGGCCGACGCGACTGCTGACGACATCTTTGGCGCTCTCGGCAAGCAGGGCCCCGCCGACACCAAGGAGAACGTCAAGTCGCTGGAGCAGGCTCCCAAGTGGATGAAGCGCCCTGCCTCGGCTGCGTTCGGCTACGGCGGTCTCCTTGCCACGGTTTCCAACCTCCCCGGTGCCTCTGGCAAGAACCAGAGCAGCGTCGTGCACCTGCGCACCGTTGTCACTGAGGAGCCCATCCTAGAGCGCGCCAAGAAGCTGGACGAGATCTCGACCAACAAGGAGAAGCTTGCCGAGTTCTCGAGCGACAAGGCCGAGGACCCAGCATGGAAGGCTCTCCAGGCGCTGTTCCGTGCCAACTCGCGCGACGAGCTCGTCACCCTCCTTGGCTTCTCGAAGGAGGACGTCGCCCGCCAGGTCGAGGAGCTGGTCAAGAAGCTGTCCCCTGAGGTTCTCAAGACCAATGAGGAGCCTCCTGTCATCAAGGAGGACAACGACAAGACGCCAGAGGCCTCGGTAGCCGACGAGTCGGACAAGGGGAGCCTCTTTGAGGACAAGGCGCTGAAGAAGAGCGGATTGTTCGACGACAACGACGACAGGCCCGTTACGCCCGCGACGATCGGCGGCGACGCCGACTTCTTCGCGTCCATGGCATCGGGTTCGCTGCGCAACCCCAAGCTCGACAACATCGTCCCACACACGAGCCAGGCGGCCGACTCCTCGGTCGCTGCCACCATCGGTTCCACCCCCTCGTCGATCCGCAGCGACTCGATAAGCAAGGACAACAACTTTAAGATCTACCCCTCGGGCGAGTCTGAGACCGACCGGCTCATCACCCAGGCGCTGGTACTTGGCGACTTCCCCTCGGCGGTCAACCTCTGCCTCGCGTCCGACCGCTACGCCGACGCGCTCCTGCTTGCCGTCCGTGGCGGCCCCGAGCTCCTGCAGACTACCCAGAAGGCGTACTTCCAGCGCCGCACGCTGCAGCACCCCTTCCTCCGTGTCTTCCAGTCCATCGTGACCGAGGACCTCGCCGACATTGTCCAGAACGCCGACCTCGCCGAGTGGCGCGTTGTCTTTGTCGTCCTCTGCACCTTTGCCAAGGACGGCGACTTTGCCAACCTCGCCGACCAGCTCGGCCGCCGCCTGCACTTCAGGTGGCAGCTGCTTGCTGGCTCTGACAGCCCCGAGTCGAAGGAGCAGGCCAAGACCGCCCGCCAGGATGCTACCCTGTGCTACCTCGCTGCTCGCAACCTCGAGCGCGTTGTCTCCATCTGGATCAGCGAGATGCAGGAGGAGGAGACGCAGACGAGCGCCCCGCTCTACTCGGCTCACGCCAACGCCCTGCAGTCGTTCATCGAGAAGGTGACTGTCTTCCAGGCTGCGACTGGGTACGTCGACAAGGACCTGACATCCGCCTCGACCGCAGATGCAGGTGCACGCCAGTGGGCCCTCTCGGGCCTGTACGACCGCTTCTACGAGTACGCGGACCTGCTCGCTACCCAGGGTCTCACCGACGTCGCTGCCAAGTACGTCAAGATGACCCCCAGGGACTACAAGGGCGAGTCGCTCAACCTCGACAAGGCGCGCGACCGTCTCCTCAGCGCGGCTGGTGTGTCCGAGGGCCCTGTTGCGTCGTCGTCGACTGCGTTCGGCAAGCCCAACACCGCTCCCGTGGCCTCCAGCAGCCGCTACACCGCGACCAGCGGGTACGCTGCCTCTTCGCCCTACGGAGCTCCGTACGCGCCTGCCGCCCCTGCCTTCCAGCAGCAGGCTCCTGCTAACCCATACGGCGGTGCCCCTTCCAACCCGTACGGCGCACCTGCTGCCCAGCGCGGCGCATCTCCCGTTGCCCCCAGCAACCCATACGCGGCGGCTCCTGCGGCCAACCCCTACGGCGCGCCTGGCGTGCAATCCTCTCCATACGCACCTGCTAGCGGCGCATCGCAGCAGTACGGCGCCAACACGTATGGGCAGACGAACGCATACGGCGCGAACGGCTACGGCGCGGCACCCCAGTCGCAGGGCTACGGTGGCCCCAACCAGGGCTACCAGTCAGCGTACGGTGGTCCCCCCGCTCCCCAGGCTTCAGTTCCCCTCCCTCCTCCTCCCAAGGCCGGAGAGCACAAGGACAACGTCGTCCCCGCCTCGCAGCGCCGCGACATGCCCGGGTGGAATGACGCGCCCAGCCTCGTACCCAAGCGGCCCTCTAGCGCCACGCGCGAGTCGACGCCCAAACCCGCGGCCATCACCTCCCCCTTCCCGATGTCTGAGCAGCCGATCACGAACTCGTACCAGCCTGTGGGAGTGGGAGTGAGCAACCCCTCCGCCCCACCCCCTCGCGGTCCTCCCGGTGTCGTCCCTCCTCCTCCCAAGGGCGGTCCCCGTCCCCCCTCCGCCCAGCAGAACCGCCCACCCTCCGTCACTTCCCCACCGCCTGCGAACTTTGGCCAGCCACCCCAGCAGCAGCAGCAGCACAACCCGTACGGCGCGCAGCCCCAACAGTCGCCGTACGGCCAGCCCCCCCAGCAGAACCCGTACGGCTCGCCCCCTCCCCAGCAGCACCACCAGCAGCCGCCACCATCGTTCGCCCCCCCGCCACCGCAGCAGGCCCGCGCCCCTCCCCCCCGCGGCTCAGCCAAGGCCGGCCCACCTCCCCCGGGCGTCCTCGCCGGCCCCCCGCCCCGCGCGTTCTCCCCCCTGGGTCCGGGCAACCGCTCCGCCCAGCAGTCGCCCGCCGGCGCATTCTCCCCGCCACCGCAGCAGACCCCGCTCGCTGGCCCCCCTCCTCCGGGCTCGCGCCTCGCCGGCCCCCCTCCCCCCGGGCGCGTAGCCTCCCCAGCCCGCAGCCAGCCCGCCGCACCAACCCCACCCCCCGCCGCGCCGGCCGCGCCGGCCCGGCATCCAGCCGGAGACCGCTCGCACATCCCGGAGAAGGCACAGTCCATCCACGCAGGCCTCTCCGCCGAGTTCACGCGCATCAAGGGGAACACGGCGGCGTCCGCCCCGCCCGCGCTCAAGCGCATCGTGGACGACACGGAGCGTCGTCTGAATGTGCTGTATGACGAGCTGAACAACGACGCCCTGCCCGAGGACACGCTGCGCCGTCTGAGGGACATCACTGCGGCTATTGGCGCGCACGATGCCGCGGGGGCTATGCAGATGCAGACGGATCTGCTGACTAGTGCTAGTACGGATGTCACGAAGTGGGCGCCGGGGATCAAGCAGCTGGTCAGGCTGGGCTTGTAGACGTAGCGTAGTGACGAGCATGAATGAAAGATGTGGTCTGCGCTGCTCGTGAACGAGGGGCTGGAGTGCTGTGCGAGGTGCTCGGGAGGGAGTGACTTGGTGTGCGCAGAATGGAGCACATGGGCAGAAAACGAACATTTATAATGCTAGCGCGAAGCGTACATCATACGAGAATACAGTCCTTCGTCCGCTGAGCCACCGACACCGCGTACCGCTACGGCAGCCTCTCGAGCACAGGTATGCTACTCATGTCATCTTCACAACACCCACCTCAAGGATTTGCTCGAAATCTTTGGTTCACGGTTATATTCCCGCCGGAGATTAGCCAACATGAACGGGCGTCTAGCTCAGTTGGTAGAGCGCGTCATTAGCATCTTGACTACTTGACGAGGTCGATGGTTCGATTCCTTCGTCGTCCAATCTTTTTGTTTTTAGCGCCTTCAGCTTTCTTCGTATGTAGCATGTAACGATTCTGGTCATTGCCGTGTCTTCCGTGACACTCACTCAACGTTCACTTTTTGCGAAACAGATAGCAGTAGTCCAACAGTAGTCTCAGACACTGCTCAACCATTTCCAGCGTCGTCTGCGTCTTTCTGGCTCTACCTGTCTGATCCGTTCGATGTAAACAAGTGATCTCGCTACTATGACGCGTCCGAAGCCTAGCGCGCGGCGCGTGCACTATAAAGTATGATTAGCAAGCAGCAGTCCGTCATCGTCAAGCGATGGACAGTCCCTCCCCACATCGTTTGCACCACCCTCGCCGTTGCCTGCCACGCCGGGGAGGCGTCATCAAGGTAGGAACAGTGGCTACCATCGCGTGCCCAAGTCCATGATGCTCTCTTACCGCGCGCCCTTAGTTATTGAAATACAGCAGCGCCTCGCCATCTGCACCGCACAGTTGATGTCAATCCTCCGCATCTCGATACCTGCTGCCCCTTGACTTGCATTCCCTTCGCGCTTGGCGGTGGACCGCCGTCCCGAGTGCCAGCGGCAGTGCGGATTGTCAAACATGAACGGGCGTCTAGCTCAGTTGGTAGAGCGCGTCATTAGCATTTGACTACTTGACGAGGTCGATGGTTCGATTCCTTCGTCGTCCAGTCTTTTTGGCTTCGTCCCACTATTTTGGGTCAGTCTTTTTGGGAGGGGTCATCGTCCTCGCTGGCGTGGTGGTTCTTAGTTTGCAGATCTGCTTTCGCTGTGCATCCGGATCGAGAGTATGAGGCTGTATACGGGCCCAACCACTGACAATATCGTGGGATTCTGTGCCAGTTCTGGGCAGCACGTCGTCGGCTGCGTACTAAAGCAGACTCGCAAGGTGTTCTCATTATGCTCACCCATACACCCATGCATCGCGTCCATGGCTCATGGCTACGCTACAGCCCACGCTGACCCAGCTGACCACATACAGCTCCACGCGCTACATACGACCGTCAAAAACACACCGACGCGCCGATCACGTCCAATCGCCAGCTCCGGCGGTCTCGCCCAAATCCATCGATCAAACCTACATCCACCGATCCACGATCCACGATCCGCCGATCCACAGAAGCTTCGATCCACAGTCCAGTCCACAATCCACGATCACCGATCACACCCTCCGCTTCTCCGAACGATCCCACCCCACCTCGCTTACGTTCCTTCTATGCTCCGACTCCGAATCCTCCGGCGCTCGATGTCAACTCTTCTCTTATTCTATAGCAGAACCCGCGAACAGCATCCGAACACAACTCGGAGATGAGGACACACACTGTCGGGGAATAAAAATCGTGGCGCCGGTCGGTGGCGCGGCGTGGCGTTTATGGCGTAGACGCTGGCGATCGCGGTCTGGCCGCAGTCGGTCGGCTGTCAGTCTGAATCTGGGTGGGTCGAATTGGCCTGGCTCGCCGGTGTTGGCAGCCAGAGCCGATGCAGTCGGCGCTGGTTAGTTCGCTGGCTTATGGTTTAGACTGCTAGCTAGCCTCGGCGTTGGTACGTGTCGGCGGAGGTTGTGGATACATACAGTAGTATCCACTAATAGCTCGGGGAGGCTAGAGAGCGGACGGAGTCGTAGCCGTGGTTGTAGTAGACACTCCACTCCACTCCGTGTGGCATGTGGCATCGGATCGGTGGACTAACTACCGTGTCGGCGACGGCGTACGGCTGATGTGACGGCCAGAGTCGTACGAAAGCATAGCGGCGAGCTTGTGCTTGTGAACTTGGACGTCCGCTACGCCAAGTCTCGTCACGAGCACCGGCTAGGCTCACTGTGAATTCTCCAGCCGCGTCGTACCTCTCCATTATTAAGGTACGAAAACTGCTGTATGTCGAGTTCTGTACTTGTGACTGCTGGCTGTGGCACTGGCTCACACGGCTGGACCTGTTCGGGTACGGCAATACCCAATGGCAAGACATAAAGGCACACTGGCTATCGCAGACGCCGAGGAATGGTGGACCTTGCTCGTGGCAGTCGGGTATCGCGTGGTGCGTGAATGGTGGAGAGACGGTACGCACAGTGGGATGTAACTTGGCGAGAGGAGTGTGACTGTCGCGGGGCGGGTTAGTAGCTTGTGGCGGAGGCACGGTGTCGTGTCGGTTTTGGCAGTGGACGGACGGCGAGGACAGCGGGTGGGTGGATACTCGCTCGCGTTGTTCGGGGGCCTGGGTGGGCTTGGCAGCGGAGTGCACGTTGGTCTGGGTGGAGGAGTTTCCGGGTCGGGGTGGGTCGTGCTGGGTGGAGCATGTGGTGCTGGACTGTCCAAGGTGTTGCAGCGGTCTGGCGGTGAGAACACGATGGGCAACGCTTGGAGATTATTTCAAGAATATCAATGCATTTTCTAACCTTTTAATGGTGGTATTTTGATTGACTTACACCAATTACACCTCTCTCGTTACATTTGTGAAGCACTGTTCGAGGCGATTCCGCTCATTCTGTGGGGTCTGTGCAGCTGGGAATGACACGCACGGCCTTAGAGTGCTCGTGCGGAAGGCATATACGTTTGTTCTCGTCACTGGTTGTGGTGTGATTTATTGAGGCATCGTAGAATAATCTTGCTGCGATTTATATCCAATAAGTCGGGCGCAGTATCCGACGAAATGAAGCATGGGACTGCTGCCGCTCCTGTGGCCTTGAATCGAATAGACAACAGGAAGTGAAGACGCTAACCTTGCGGCCATAGATGGTATACAGATATTCTACACGAGTGAACGATGGCAATAGCGATGCTGTAATCTCTGCAGCTGTTGCAATGTGTGGTTCTGCCTGTTGTGTCTACCGACCGCTCCGTCCTCTGCTGAGTTGAAAACACCCGGCCTCGTCAAGCAGTACTGCACCGAGCAATGCCCTCCTCGAACCCGCAGACAGCCAAAGCGCACAACGTAACATTACTCTACACTATTCTAACACTACTAACACCACTCATCCAAATCCTCCTCCAGCCCCGAGTCGTCATCCCCCAACCCCCGGCCCGCAGCCCTCCTCCCAACCGTACACAACACAGACACCAACTTCTGCTTAGCACTGTCAAACAGCGCATCCTCGTCCTCCTCATCCAGCCCTACAAAGTTCGCCTGCGTGATCACCAGGCGCAACCGCGCCGCCTCCTTCTGCACGCGGAGGTTGGTCTCCAGCCTCTGCGGGGCACTCGCGGCCCGGCTGTACTGCGAGGAGGAGAAGAGCAGGTCCACAAAGCCGATACACGCCATGCCGAGCTTGTCGATCGCCTCGGCGTTGACGGAGAGTGGGGGGGCGTCGTGCCGGGGGGAGGGGTTCGACGAGCCAGGGTACAGCAGCTCGAGGAGGGCGGAGACGGACGCGAGGGACGCGCCGGCGCCCTGGACTTCCTCGGCGGCGAGGGCGGAGACCAGCGCCGCGGGGGACTGGTAGCCCGAGAAGAGGCCCCAGAGGCCGAGGAGGACGAGGGAGAGTGCGTGGGCTGAGGTGTGGCGCGGCACACCCTTGAGGATGCCGCGGATCTCCCGGTCGAACGACTTGAGCTCGCCGCTGATGCCGCTCTTCCTGATGTTCTGGAGCATGGGCGGGAGGGCGGTGGCCGAGCCAGTGGCGGCGACGAGGTGCGCGAAGAAGCGGGAGTAGAGGTCGTACAGGCCTACGAGGTTGATCTGCTCCGCGATGGAGGCGATCGGCGCGCCAGTGGGCGGGGAGAGCTCGAGGCAGCGGCTAGCCTCCTCGAGGGGCAGGCGGAGGACGGTAGCGAGAGGCGTGTCGGGCTCACACAGGGTCCGGGCCGAGTCCCATGCACGGCGGGACTGCTCCTTCTGCGGGGCGAGGAGGGCAAACAGAGCGAGGCTGTATGGGTCGTTCGAGGACTGGGCAAGGCGGGTAGACAGGTGGAAGCGGACGAGGGCGGAAGGGCGGGTCAGGCCGCCGACGACACCAGCAGCGAGGTCGTTCCACTGCTGGCTGGGGGCCGCGGCGTGGCCAGTGTAGAGGTTGAACAGGTCGCCGACGAGGTTGCGGACGTTGCCGGCGCCAGTCTTCTTGTCCTGGTAAGGGCGGGAGATGCGCTCCAGCAGCGGGCCGAGGACAAACACGAGCACGATAGTGAAGAGCAGCTTGGTCGTCCAGTCGACGATGGTGGAGGGAGCAGGCACAAGCGCCGCGGGGAGAGCACGCGCAAGGAGACGCGAGCCGTGCTCCGCCGTGATGAGCGGGAGGCGGCCGATCACCTCGTTCCTCGACACCTCGCTGGCAGAGTGCACCACCGCCGACTTGGTCATATGCGGAGACGCCCTGAACAGCTTGGACGCAGACGGCATGAGAGAGAACGAAACGGCAAACGCAGCAAACGTGCGCACACCATTAGCCGCCTTGGACTCCTTGGCCGGCTTCGCCTTGGTCACACGCTTGCGCTTCTTCGGCGCCGACTCCTCCTCCTCCTCGTCCGAGTCCGCGTCGTCCAGACTGTCTTCCTGGGCCTGTGCTATCGCAGCCAGCTGGGCAGCGAGCACCGCCTCGCGGCCGTCAAAGTCTGCGCGCCACATGTCGAGGTCCTGCTGCCCGCTCACGGCCGCGCGCCACGCCTCGAGCTCGGCAGTCTTGCGCTGGAGCATGGCCGTGCGGCGCTGCAGGAGCTCGATGTACATCCTTGCGCCTATCAGGATGGTGGCCTTGGCACTTGCGTTTGGCCGCGTCACCTCGCCGAGGCCGTCAACCGTTCCGTCCGCGGCGCGGATGTCCGTCGTCATCTTCTGCTCCTCGTTTGATGTGCCGTACAGCACACGAAGGGCAGGGACGGCGTCGCGCAGATCTGCCTGCGCCTGCTGCACCTTCTGGCGGTACCTCCTCTCCGTCTTGTTGTGCTTGCCAACGTTCACAGGTGGCGAGGTGACGGGCTTGTTAATCGGTGCGTTGGGCGCACTGCGGCGCGGGGGCGGGTGGCTGGCAGAGGTCTCTTTGCTCATGGCTTGTGATGGTGGTTCAGCTGGTGGTTAGCAAAGTTGGCCGAGTTTGCCACCCGGGATTCTCACCTGAGGCACGGGCTTGGACTGGTGGGTTGACAGCCTGCACGGCCGGCATAGGAGCTGGCGGTGCTTGAGCCGGCTGGGTGAGCCACTGGGTGTTGCTGTTCTGGCTGAGGTCCATACGCCACTGCTGCAGGAGGCCGTCGAATGCTGGTGCTGGAGGCTGGATTGCTCCCATGGGCGCGGCAGTTGGCACCTGGTTCTGGTTCTGGTTCTGGTTCTGGTTCACACCGGGCTTGACATCGACCTGCTGAGGCAGCTTGGCATCGTACGCCGCGTCGATGGTGATCGTGGGGTTCGGCATCGGGAACGAGAATGCACTGTTGCCAATGTCGGGCTTGTTGTCCTCGGGGAAGATGAGCATGTCGAGCTCATCCGAGCCAAAGCTGTTGTTCAACAGATACTCATCGGTAAAGGACAGGTTCGAGCTCGGGCTGTCGTACGTCGCTGGCGGGGAGAGCGACGAATGCGACGGGCCCGAGGAGTGGGGGGAGAGCGAGGCCGGGGAGATGTACGAGTTGGCGTCGAAGTCGTCGAGGCCGGGAAACGATAGGCCTGGCGGGAAGAGCGCGTCGGTCGGAGAGGACGACGGGTCGCCGTCCTCGCCGAACGTGAAGATGTCCGAGGGGAGGACCTCGGTCGACATGGTTGGCTGGGGCTGGAGCGGTGGGTGCGCCTCAGAGCTGGGTGATGGGTGTAGAGGCCGAGTGGATGGAGTCAACGTCGAGCATCGCTCGAGTGGTGCTGACGACGATTGAACATCTTTCATCGTCCCACCCTCTCGGACGTCGAACGATTCGAAAGACTTCAGGGAAATGCCACGTGCGGGGTAAACAAAGCGCCTAGAGCGTCTAATGGGGCAATTTGAGAAGTCGGGTAATGCGCGTCGCCAGGCACACTAATGTAATGTATACGCGTCAATATGCCCATGCATCTCTGCCTACTCGCGTTGCCGTGCCCGCACCTTGTCCTTCCTCTCCCTCTCGGCGAGCTCTCTTGCCTTGGCCCGGGGGTCGATGACCTGACTGTCAGCGGGATCATGGGCACGACTCACAGTGTACTCGTCCTCCGCTCTGCGCGTCTCGTCAGACACCTCCTGCTCGAACTTGAGAGCATGCCGCATCCAGTTGACGTCGGCGTCAATTTCTATGCCCTCTCCTGGCTCGGCGTCCTCTTCTCCTTCCTCTGCACGTTCGCGCTCCTCCTCGTCCATAGCGAGCACCTTCTTGCTGAACTTGTTCAAGTCCTTAAGGAGGTCGTCGTCGTTGTCGCGGCGGTCCTTGCGGTCGCGGCCGGTCCGTGCTGCCCGTCCTCGTCCGCGCGAGTACTTGGCCAGCTCCTGCTCGAGGAACGACGGGCCCT
Source organism: Cutaneotrichosporon curvatum (assembly GCA_001600275.1). NCBI lineage: Eukaryota > Fungi > Basidiomycota > Tremellomycetes > Trichosporonales > Trichosporonaceae > Cutaneotrichosporon > Cutaneotrichosporon curvatum. The sequence goes on along the minus strand of BCJH01000023.1, from coordinate 57,630 downwards.
TCTTCCGCCTCCTGCGGGTTTCCGAGTCCTCCGAGTCTGAATCAGAGTCGTGTCCCTGGCGCTTCTTCAGCATGCGTAGGTCCTCCTGCATGCGCTCGATGTCTTCCTTCTTCGTAGTACTGGCGTGAGTTGGGCCAGGAAAGTAACTTACCTCATGCCTAACCGTTGCCGCTCGTGTTCCTCGCGAATGGACTTGAGATCAACAGCCTAGAGTTAGCACCACGACTCATACCCGCTCACCTTCTTCTCCTCTCTCCTCTTCTCCTCCCGCGGCTCTGCCCTCTCCTCGCTCGCTGCTTTCGGCTGCTCCTCCACTTCCTTAGCTTTGCCCTTGCTCGGAGCGGAAGCAACAACTGCCATCAGCATGGCCCGAGCCCAAACCCACGATCTGGACGTGCAATATCTCTCTTTGCAGCCTTGACTGCCGTCTCCGCAACCTCCTCCTCGTTACCAAAGGACAGAAGCGCCGTATTCCTGCTATCAGCCCCACCTCGAAGTCCCTCCAAGCCGAGCACACCCACTTCTTCGCCTTTGCCCTCTTCTCCCGCTTCGCCGTCTCCCTCTGCGCCTCCAGCCTCGCCTGCACCTGCGCTTTCTTCTCCGCCGCAGTGATACGCGGCACAATATCCGGGAACGGGTTCTCGACAATGCGGATGCCCTTGATCTTCGGCGGCAGCTTCGGCCTGTCATCGGCATCGACTTCGAGGTTGCCAATGTCCTGCACATCTGCGTGTCAGCTAGCTTCATAGCCCATCCTCACTGTAATACGTCGGCCCGTTGATACGCCCGAACACAGTGTGCCGACCAGACAGCTCGTCCGCCCTGTCAAGCGTGATGAACCACTGCGACGTATTGGTATGCCGCTTGCTGTTATTTGCCATGCCAATCAGTCCTCGCCGATTGAACCGCAGCCGCGAGTGGATCTCATCCTGGAACGGCTCGCCGTAGATGCTCTCCCCGCCCATGCCTGTGCCCGTCGGGTCGCCAGTCTGGATGATGAACCCCTTCACGATGCGGTGGAAGATGACGCCGTCATAATAGCCTAGGGTTAGTAGCTGCAACTCGGAAGGAGACTCACCCTCCATTGCCAGCTGGATAAAGTTGCGCACCGCCTTGGGTGCTTCCTTTGCCCATAGCTCGATCTGCTGTCAGTTAGAACCTCGCACGAGAGCTCACCTCGATCTCGCCGGCGGTGGTCTCGACGATGACCTTGCCCTCCGGGTTTGGCTGTTGTCAGCTCGCTCGCAGTCAGTGCCCACCTCGCTCGCATATCTGCTGTCAGCTACTTTCTTGCAACAATACTACACTCACAGATTAGACATGACTCGCCTTGCACTCGATCAGATGGCTATATCTCAATATCTCAATCCGCTACAACAACATTGACATTGCTTGAACGACCTCCACCAGCCCCCTTCTGCCACCCTGCTGGAGATTCGGGAATATCACCCCACGTGGCCCCCCTCCCCACCGTAGGGTCCGGAGAGCGTGGCCCAGGCTGGGCCTGTTCCGGTAGCCAGGCAGCCAGCCTCCAGTTCGAGCTGTGCCGAGTGACGCATTGTCCGCCCATCCACGCCGCCTGCCTTCGACCAGCTCGACCTCGCTCCTCGCTGTCGCCGTTGTCGTCCTCCTCCTCAGAGACACAACAGTCTCAAATCCTCCCCATTCCTAGACACTACTCTTGCCAGCGCATACCCCCGGCGCAGCTGGCTATCCGTCCTCTCCCCCGCCCTCCCGACCCAACCCTCCACGCGACAACGGCAGGCCCCGGCAACTTCCAGCCAGCCCGTTGCTTGCGCCAACCACCCCTCCATCTGCACCACCCTCCCTCCCTCACCCACACCTAACCCGCCCACATGTCCGAGGGCCTGACCCGCCGCCGCGGAGGTGGGGCGTCCGCCTCGCCAGCTGCAGGCTCATCCGGAGGCGTGGACTCGACCCCATCATCGTCGTCACGCCCGGATTCCCGGACCGCCAGCAAGGCAGACGGCGCGATCGAGGGACGCAGCAAGGTTGCATACGACCCGCGCGACATGAACGACGACAAGGAGGCAAAGCAGGTGCCCCGCCTCACGCTGATGGAGGAGGTGCTGCTCCTCGGGCTGAAGGACAAGGCGGTTCGTTGCACTGGGCGGCAGCATGAATATCCAACATGCGCTGCGAACGAGTACAGATGCTAACGCTACAGGGGTATCTCTCCTTCTGGAACGACAACATCTCGTACGCGCTGCGAGGGTGTATCCTGATTGAGCTGGCGCTGCGCCGGCGGATAGCGATGGTGCGCGACCCGGCACGCCGGCGCTTTGCCCTTGCGGATCGGTTGATCGAGGTCATCGACGACCGGCAGACGGGCGAGACGATCCTCGACGAGGCGCTCAAGATGATCAAGAGCAGCGAGCAGTACGGCGTCGGCGCGTGGGTCGACCTCATGAGTGGTGAGTCAAGGCCGTCAGGCTGCATGCCGCCCGGCCGCCAACACAGAGCGCTATGCTGATCTCCAGGCGAAACCTGGAACGTCATGAAGATCGGATACCAGCTCAAGCAGGTGCGCGAGCGGCTGATGAAGGGACTGGTGGACAAGGGCGTGCTGCGGACGGAGAAGCGCAACTTTTTGCTGTTTGACATGGCAACCCACCCCATCGCAGACATGAATGCCAAGGAGGACGTCGTGCGCCGTGCCCTGAGTCTCCTCACTGCACGAACGGCTGCCATTCCGCCACAAGCACTGGCCAAGGAGAACGTCAAGTACCGCTACATGCGGGCGGTGTCGCTCGTCTGCGCGGGTGAGTAGAGATGGTCGTGGTGGCCTCCCCAGAATCCAAGCTGACCGCAGCCTACGCCGCGAGCGTGCTTGAGAACGCCCTCCAGCGGCTATCCTACGATGCGCGGGAAGCCGCCTTTGTGCGCTGCGACGAGATCCTCGCCGAGTTCTCGCAGTGGCCGTTTGGCATCGGCACCTCGGACAGGGCAGGCCCCGTCGCTATCGGCGCGGGCTCGTCGCGACGCCGCGAGGGAGGCAGTGGGATCGGGCGCGAGAGTGTGCAAGAGCTGGTGCGCGAGGTGCGAAAAGAGATGGCGGCTGGTGCATCAAGCGGCCCAGGTGCGGGTGGCGGCGCCGAGGAACAGGAAGAGCTCTGCTTCGAGGTCATTGCGACTGTGCTTGAAATCTTTGGCCGCATGGACAGTCTGGTGAGTTTGTTGTCAAAAGTTGAGCGAACAACTTGAGACGTGACACATCATCATCGCCGCAGATGTCCGTCGCCGTGACGGATGACGCGTGTGACGCATACAACGGAGCTAACACCCAGCTTTGAGGGAGACATGCGGCTCCACTTGACACCGCTAGGGGTGTTTGAGGATGTCTTTGATGCGTTTCAGAGGAGCAAAATGTGGCTTGCGGGGTGCGGATTGCTCAGGCTCGCCCGTCCGACGAGGATGCGCGGAGCTGTGCGGTGCGGTGTAGTTTTTGGAGCAGAGTTCAAGGTGCAAGCAAGCGTAGCGTGGCGTGCGTGCGTTTTCGTAGCATATAGTCGTGTCGATAGATGACGCTGCTAGTGACCATCAGACCGGACTCATCTACCTACCTGAGCGGCAGCTGATTGTCCCGAGTATCAAGTATCGAGTTTCCATCCGCGAACATCCTCCCAAGACCCCATCTCGCTCTTCCGAGTAACGAGCGATGCCAGCGTGATATCGTGCCGCATTCACATCAGAATGAGCCCTGGCGCAGCAAATCGTCATGCATCCGGCAAGTCGGCGGTGGCTGCAGCGATATTCTCACCTGTCCACGTCCACTAGCCTTGCCGGTCTACTTGCATCTCGCATGGCCACAACCACAATGTGCATGCACGCACAATAATCGTCCGACGCGCGCGCAGCGCGCAGCGCGTTTGTTCTTCGCGTCCGCGACTCGCGCCTGAACCAGCAGCTCCACATACAAACTAGTCCAGTCCAGTCCACTCACTCAGGCAGCCGGCAGCCAGCCAGGCGACCAGGTCAGATCAGATTGCGCCTAGCAGCTAATAATGCCAACCGGCCCAACCCAACCCAGCTAACCCAGCTAACCACATTCGCCCACCCCAGGCAATGCAGGCAGCCGACAGCAGGCAGCAGGCAGTGAGCCCACGCACGCGTGAGCCGCGGCATCGCCCCGGCTCCGGCTCCGTCCTCGACTCCCACCCCACAAGATCGGATCGCAGGATCGCAGGATCGCAGGACCGAGCCGGCCGGCCGTACTAGTCTGTCTCTGCCATACTTGTTACCTGCCAGCCAGGCCGGCCAGGACCGCCAGGTCAGCCAGGACCGGAAATCTCTCCATCTAGGTAGGTGCAATGCAGACAGCCTACCTAGATATGCAGCTCGGTACGAGGCATGCACATCCCTGTGATTGATTCCTCGATTCTGGCCTGCCTGCCTGCCTGCCTGCCTACCTGCCTGCCTGCCTGCCTAGGCTTGATCCGATCCCATATCTACCCCTCTCGGTCCACTGGCATGCCAGCGCGCATGCCTCGGGGCGGCTGATGTATTCAACGAAAGGATGGGTGGAATCCCTTACTCTCCGCGGAGACGGCGTACGGCATAGGCACGATCCACCCAGGCACAGCCAGCACGCTTGCCTACTCTCGTAATAATGCGTGTAAAGCGTCTTGTTGGATCCTCGGTCATGCCCAGGGTGGGGAGGAGCAGGCAACAAGAAAGCAGACAGGGAACCGGAAGCAGGAGCAGGATCGGGAGGTGATGGCTGGGGTGTGGGAGAGGACGGAAGATAGGGCCGATAGCGCGGCTGCCTGTCTGCCGCGGTGGGGATCAGGATGGCACAAGCAGGACTCTTGTCGAGGACAACGAAGAGGACAAGCTCAGGCTCCGACCAGTTGGCGGGGCGACCGGCGTAACATGGAGGATTAGGTGAGGTGTTGAGGGACGCAGAGGCGAAGAGGGGAGGTGCTGAACGAGGCTAGGCTGGCGGGTGAGATTGATTGGCATGGGCGAGTAGACCTGATCTGATCTGATCTGACCTGACTGCCTGACTGCCTGACTGCCTGACTGCCTGACTGCCTGACTGCCTGACTGCCTGACTGACCTGACTGACCGGTATACAGGATAGGATAAAACCCACTCTGACGCGCGTTGAAACGCGTTGTACTCTGGCGACGTCAGCAGTGCGTGGGGAGAGGGAGAGGCAGAGCAGCGGAGCAAGTAAGCGAGGCAAACTAGGCAACACCGGGGGCCGGCTGATTTTTGCCTGCTTTGGGTCCAGCTCGATCCGGCGCTCCATCGCTCCGTCGCTTGCTCGCTCGCTGCTCGCGCGCTCCGCTATTGCCACGCCACACGATCGTGCTTTTGCTCTGGTTCGGTCCAGTCCAGTGGGGGGGGGGGGGCAACAGATGATAGACCTAGATCGCATTGCCACTATGGATCGAAATCGACGCATAACGCAGGAATAATGTGCTTGCCTTTTGCTGTCACGGTGGAATGTAGCGTGCTTGCATGCGTGCTAGGCTGCCCCTTCCCACCGGACGTGCAGCGCGATGCGCGCGTGTGGTGTCGTGTTTGGTGCACGAGTTTGAGACGCACTGCATGTGGTGTGGTGCAGGCTGGGTAGCGGTTAGTTCGAACAAGTGACTGAGTGAGACGTTTCAGTCAGTCGCAGCTAGAGGAGAACCATGTAGCGAGCAAGCCATTGCATGAAACTGTCCTGGCAACAACAAGAGACAAAAGAAGCGAGTTGCGGGTTTACTATATGTAGATAGAGCTGGAGCTAGAGAAGAGTAGAGTTCGAAAGCTAAGCAAGAGCTGGAGTTACACTGTCCTATACGAGGAGAGAAACGATAGTCCGACGCGAGAGATAATAGTCCTGGGTAGTGGTGAGGGTGTGGCAGCGCACACCCCGTTGTCCCATCTATGCAAAGTATTGTCCTGAGAGATGTGTTTGATTGTGTTGGTTGGTTGCGGGGAGGGGCTCAGAAGTAGTGCTGCTCGGGCTGCACCCAGGCATTCGGGGCCGTGAGGTACTCGTTTGACGGCGCGTACATGCCACTGTCGTCGTTGCCCGCGATGCCGATGCCAAGGCCGACCAGGGGCTGCTGGGGCTGCTGCTGCATCTGGTGGTGCTGCTGGGCCTGCTGCTGCTTCTGCTGTCCCGGGTGGTGAACGGGGAGACCAGGGCAGAGCGTCGGCGAGGTCGACGAGTATGTCGGCTGTGCCAGCGGCGAGGGCGAGAAGGGGAACGACTGTTGAGGGGTGTAGGTGAGGAGGTTCGGGGTCTGGAAGTACGCCGTCGCCGGGGTGTAAGGCGGGGTGTGCATGATGGGCTTGCGCACCGGGGTCACTGGCATGGGGTACGAGGTGCTGGTCGAGCTCTCTGTTGGCGAGACGGGCGCGGTCCCAGATGCGTACGAGGCGTGCGAGGCTTCGTCTCCACCGTGTTGCTCGGCCATCATGTGGTGGTGGACCATCTCCCCGTGGGCGTGCATGGACATGGCAGACGCAGAGGGAGGCATGGGGGAGACACTAATCATAGGAACGGGCAGGCCAGTGAACCATGGCGCCTCAAACTGCGCAGGCGAGGCCATTGATGGCGCGGGGGGCATGGGCGAGTAGGGCGAGAGGGTCATGCCTGGGTTCGAGTATGATCGGCGTGGCGGAACGTGGGTGCCGCGGATGGGGCCCGGTCCAGCCATGTAGGGCATCGAGTAAATGCTCTGGTCGACATAGTATGGGGTCGAGCGGTGGACGCCAAACGCCTGCTTGGCTGCCTTTGCTGCTGCCTTCTTCTCGCGAGTGGCCCGGTTGACCTCCTCGGGAACGGGCGAGTAGTCACATGTGCGCCGGGCGCGAGTGCAGTTTGCGCAGGGCGTGGAGCCACAGCACTTGATCTTGCTATGAGAGTCAGCGTCGCGTTCGGGACGGTGGGGGGCTTTAGAGAGCCGCGAAATGAGGCGTTCATGAGGCTTGTGGGGGAGGGTAGGGCACGGAGTATTCTACAGAACAAAATAGGGTGTGGTGGTGGTGATGGGGTGGTGGTGGTGGTGGTGTGTGGACTTACCGATGGCGGCAGTACTGGCAAGCCATGGCGATGCGTTGCCTACGCGACGAGGACTCTGTCATGATGTGGAGAGACATGGTGGACAGTGTGGTGGTGGTGGGGGAGTAGTCGGGGTGTACGGTTGCGGGGGTGAGGAGATCGCGACCGGGTACGCCGTTGTCTGTCGTTTTACTTGTGGTGAGATAACGACGACAGTGGAGTACGAGGTAGAAGAAGCTGCAGAAGCGCTCGTTCTTATTCTTGTTGACGCTGGAACTAGTGCCGCGCTGCCGAAGTCAGGTGGCTGATGGGGTGGGAGTCGTTGGTCGACAAGAAGACAGGTACAGCAAGGTGTAACTGGAGGGGTAGAGGGTGACAGTGACGAGGGCAGGTGTGAAAAGGTTTGGAAGGTAGTGTGTTGTATGCCCGAGGCAGAGATCAAAGTCGAAGACGAAGACGCGAAGAGGACACTGGTGTTGGAAGTGGTGGGGGCTACGAGACCGAGAAGAGGAGCATGGACTAGTTATACCTGTCGAGGTGGGAGAGAGCCAAAAGAATTGTGTCGGCTGGGCTTGGGTGGGTGCTGCTGTGGAAACCGACAAGCGTGGGCGGAGGAGGAGGTGGTGAGGGTGGGTTGATGGTGGTGGGCTGCGGCTTGCATGCCTCGACCGGATATCTCTCTCACTTCTCACTCTCTCTCTCTCGCGCGCTGCAGCCGCCTCGATAGGCACTATACTGCTTTGGTGGTACAGAACAGCACAGCAGGACAGGACAGGGCAGGAATAACGGACAGATTGCCTTAGGTCGGGGGGGTGAGTGGGGTGCGCGCGCGCGCGCTTCTGGCTCGCTCTCTCTGGTCTTTCGCTTGTGCTGGCGCGCTCCGACTGACCTGGCCGACTGACAGGACCTAGAGGACACCGACATGGGCCATGGAAGGAATATTTCGATCGGCGGGCAGGGCCAAGGAGCCGAGCGTAACCCGGGCGTGGCTGAGACACGTTTGGGCGGAGCGCAAATGACCCATAATAAAGCAGGAACTCGGTGACCGGTGACCCAGGCCAGCTCATCTCTCTCTCATACTGCCCTTACTTTGGCTCTCTTCTGATTTCGTCTATCATCGATCTGTTCGGAGAGAGAAATGAGGGCAGAAGAGGAGAGGGACTGGAGAGACCCAGACTCTTGCGGGCCCTACGCCACTTTCATTCGCCTTGGTCTCCTATTTTTCCCTGTACTTTGCCCATGGCCGGCCTGACTCCCACCCCCGCGTGCCTTTACGGCATTGCCAGTGAACACAGACACAGTTGAGCCGGTCTTCGGCACTTACGTCACGAGCCGAGGGTGCAGTGAGAACGCACAGAGAGCAGGGCATGCCATAATAATACAGGATTGTCCCATGCGCGGAATTCCGAGCCAAGGGCTGTCTTTTTCCTCTGTCCTGATGCCAGTCTCCTACCCCGCACGAGTATTCAGGTTGACATCTCGGTGCCAGAGTGGACACAAACCAAGAGGAGACACAAAAAGGTCCCACCGAACGTACCGACGGATGTTCAGGGAATAGTACGAGTTTCAAATGCCGTTATACGATCACGGCAAGGCAAAGAGGTGCCATCAGACGATGGGTTCCTCTACTCCATAGCGCTACAGCGAGTCTCTCCACGAGGAACATCGAGCTTGCGAGAGCACGCTCCAGCGGAAAGCTCAAACAAGGCCCAACCTCGCTAGTAGCATCTCTAAACGCAACCGCGCTACTGACTACTCCCAAGTTTGCACTACTCATGCTCCGACGTCCCTGTTCGCCTGCCACTACACTACTCCGACTGTTCCAAATCTAGAGACACTCCTGACTGTTCTCGTGCCACTGTCATATCATCATCATCAGCATCATCATCATCATCATCGTTTACAAAGACACAGCATCATACATGTTGTGACGTGAGTAATTCACTGACGGGCCGCCCAATAACCAGCCTCATGGTGATTGCACTCAGGGTTCCTCGTCTCCCTCCACTCTCCGAGTATTACTCTATTGCAATAATGCAGCGTATGCCCGCGTAGTGTTCATATGGCAGTCTCTGTCGACGTATTCAGAGCTGCAGATCCCTCTCGTCTTGCGGGCGCACGCTCATTGGTACTACCTCCGACGCCGCCGGCCGTGCTTGACCTGACCTGTATTCCACTAGCGCCGGCCAATGATGCCCACTCGCGACCTGCCCAGCCGGCACCCTCCGCCGCCTCCCCCACTCCCTGACCACTTTCTGACCTGAGCGCCATTTTACAGCACATGGTGATGATCAGCATATTTTACCGGGTGAGCCACAACTCCGCGCTCTGCACATCCTTGGCACCTGCTCAAACAAGGTCACAGAATAACGGCATAGGGTACAGTGGGATACACTGTTTCCATAGCGGCTCTCGTACGACATCCGCAACGTGATGACCCAAAGTTCCATACGATGCCCATGCAAAGAGACCCCTCCACACTCCTCTTTGCTCAAGTGACTCATTCTAGAGAGTGACAGACAGCTGACAGACCATCCCCGCCTCCACATCGAGTCCGTTGATCCGCTGCTCCGTGTGATCCGCAATGCAAAATGATCTACCGTGCGCCTCCAACCACTCACTCCCCGGCCGCCACACTCACCTGTCGATCAGCAGGCCTCCACAGAAACGCCATCGGCAATTTGGCGGACACCTAGGGGACTGCCGCAGCGCAGCAGTTTGACTGCGCGCAGAGATACGCCTCGCGGCCTCGTCGCACCCAACCCCGCGTGCGTCCCCGCGTGCGCTGGCGCCGAGGCGTAGTGGGTGGGCGGCATGGCTTGGGTCGAAGCACGCGTGGGTCGGATGCCACCGATACCCAACGCCGACGCACATCTGATACCTTTGTATGCGGGTCCTGCTTACGTGTGTGGCACTAAACCCCTGATTAGAATAAGGAATAATCGTACTCGTCCCTCCGAACAACGTTCAGGTAGTCCAGGACGTGCAGGTCGTAAGAAGTTGTATCCGAGTTCTTGGCAAAGTGCGGCCCTGGTGCGCTTTGAACTGCCGCCGGCCGCCTGATGGTCACCTGTGATGTGGTTTCGTGCATTCGTGAAGAGGTAGGAGACGGCTTAGCTCATCTTCACAGCTTGTCACTTGTGGCGTTCTGGCGCTTCTCCGTGGCGTAGAGGCGCCTCCGTGGCGGAGAATGTGGAGCGCCGCTGACATTGCGGCTATGGCCTCGTGCCCGCAATGCGGTACCTCGGACAGGCAATTCAATAAGTCAGTCGCCAGTACCCAGCGGCGGGTTGTTGCTATTCACCATCGTCATAGCATACGCTGCACCCCAATTGCTTTTGCACAGCTCCGAGCAGTCCATAATTGCGCACCGGAATTCCGACTGTTGCTGGCTGCACTGTGCTTGCTCGGAACGAGCATGCTGTGGCGGATAAACCGATTAGACGACGGTACGTCAGCCACGAATTGAACGAGACATGCGTGCGTGTTCGGAGGATGACTTCGAATTAATGCCGCACACACTTTGCCCGAGACATGACTGACCTCCGTCCACTGCACACTGCACATGCTGCACACTCTCTGTGCCAGTGCCGTCATTAGATGAAGCGATTGGGTTCATTTGTTCCATTCATTCTTCTTCTCGCTTGCTCCATCCGAGTCATCAGGCCGGGATCGGCACCATGCCAACAACTGGTGACCTTATCAACACCGGTCGATCCCAATTGACTCTGCCTGTCCTCCACGTTGCGTATCGATCCAGCCCAGAACACGGCTGTACCATCGAGACCAAAGTCATGACCGAGTAGACTTTACTCGAGTCCAGCCCACATCTACGCGCACCAGATCCTTAACATTAACCATTAGTGTCCCTCTAATCTATCTACTCCAATCTGGAGCTAAAAATCCAGCGCATCTAGATGAGTTCGACCCGTACTCGACCCTGCACACATCCTTGTTCTCTTGCTACCGGCGATGCGTCCGGCATTCCTCCTGTCATGCTCGCTCAAAGGGGCATTTTGCATGCAAGAACCACTGGAATCCGCTTGATTCCTCTCACCGCTCCCAAACTCTCACTTGACCTGTTCTCGTAACCCGATGTGCCTGTGCCGTCCATTGAGATATGGGAGGAGAAAAAAGCGTGCCTTCTCCGTTACTCTGTTTTTCTCTCCGCCCGCGATTCCCGGTTCTTACGGGGCTCGTAGGCTCCCACTGCAACTGACCTTTCGCACGCACTTGACTGCCAGCTCCACCAGTTGGCCGATGCCGTTATGCAGCAAAGCCCTAGGTGTGCCTCTGATGCCCACTCCAGCGGTCGCCTTACGTATTCGGTGTTGAGTTGTCCCGCCCGGTATCGTGCCGGATTCCTGGGCGGTACTGAACTCAAACTGCTTGAGGCAACGGCAACGACGTACGACGACCGCTCCAGCGCGCTAACATCCTTGTCTGTTGTACGCGTTTGCACCACATCAAACTGACATCAACTGACATCAACCACCTCGCTTGTCCTATGTATCGTAATGCCATGCATCCTAGTGCTAACCGAGCCGGGGAAATATCTCTTGCAAGCTTTTGGTTTTTTCTCCGGCGGCCCGGAAATGAAAGTACGTACGAACATTGTCCAGCAGACTCATCTTGTCATCTTGGAGTGTTGCTTCACATGCCACAACCGTGACTCATACCGCGGTGTGCGAATCGGCACGCCCGAGCGCAACCCTATGGACACGTCGCGCGTCTGGTGATCCGCTACACTTGGGGAACAGGTACTACACAGGCAGCTGACTTGCCCGCCCTGCACAAGCGAGACGCGCAGTCACTGGACCCATCCTCCCAGCTGAGCGCTGAGATGACTCCGCTACGTTGACAACTCCGTCAGCTTCAACAAAGAGCATCCAACTGCTTTTGCAAGCTCAAGGCACTCCTTACAGCAGCGCCGAACATTATACTCACCGGGGGGTTCCTGTACCTGGACAGCGTACGCTACGCTTACGAAATGCTCCTCCACAAACCATGATATATTTCCCGAGCCCTTCGTCAGTGACGAGAAGCTGCGTGCACGTCCCGTCCTGATCTGATCTGATGATCTGAACGTGATCTGATCTGATCTTCGGACTACTGACGATGGAAATGATCTGCAAATCTGCCTGAATTTGCCTGACCCGAGCTGACGTCGTCTGCATGTGTTTGTTGACCTCGCTCCACACCGAGGTAGCATGCAGCGAGGGTTTGCTGAATTGGAAAATTCGGACGACTCAAGCAGGCGCGACGAATAGGTCGGAGGAGGTCCGTTTGTCGCCCGTCTGTTCTGAGTGTCTAACCCAACGTCTTGCCAGTGTACGTCTTCAGTGATCAGTCCTGGCAAGCATGACGCTGCTTCAGAAAGTTGCTGCAGACTGATATGGACTATTGACCACCTCGCAATCACCGAACGATGTTTCATGCCACTCCATTCAAAATCGCATGCGCGCAACTAGGCTTGGCGAGCCGTGGGGAGTAGCCCACTCAACTCAAAGGCGAACAAAATACAGCAGTACCAGCCACTAAGATCTCAACGCAAGCATAAACACCGCCGGCTTCATAACATGAGCACGTACTACAGGTCCTACTCCTTCAATGCCCTTCTCCGCCACCATCGCCGTGAGAGCACGTAAGACAGCGGCTGTTCCTCGCCGTCGACATGCAGCTTGCGACGCGCAGCCGGGGCATTCTCTCGCCACTGAGAGCGGCCGCGATGGAGTGCGACGTCGCGCTGGACCGAAGACCGAACAACCTCCCCTGTATGCAGTCCTGGTCCTATCATGTCGACATCGTCTGTGCATCCTAGTGTTGATGAGGACACTCCGAGCAAGTGCTACTCCGTTGTGCAAATGAGTCTCACCTATGTGCACGGCCTGTGCGGTATGTGGCACATTGTGCGCAGTGGCACACGGCGATCAAACGACAAGTGGACGGGCGCCACACGGACACTGCCACGGACAAATGTTCCACTGCGGGTGATCCTGGTTCTTCATGAGGCGTCAACGCTCCATTAACGGAGGTGCATGCGGACAATCGCTGAGCACTAACGCATGCATGGTTATTCGGACACGAGGTCATCTCACTATCGCTGGGTATGAACTTGCGGCTGCGGTGTCTCCACTGGCACGGACTTCTACGATCAACGCTCAGGCAGAATGAACGCTCACCAACGCGTATGGACCTCGAACAGTCGAACAGCCATCCACGTCTGTCCACGCGATACTTCGTTCAATCAGCGACTCCAGCTCAAACGGCGACACTCCACGGACTCAAAGGCGGCCACACCCCGCTGGCTGACGCTATTAGTTGCAAGCTCACGGCGTCACCGGCGCCGTTGGGGTCCGACGGAACCCTCATACTCCGTCGTCCCTGTCATCCTGTCATCCGTCATCCGTCGACAAGGCGATGGTGGCGCTCTTCCTGACCATCGTACGAACATCCACAAGGACCTGCGACCAGGATACATGGAGTTAGCAGCTGCTCACCCCAGTACCTCTGTCCCCTGCTGTGGACTGCCGTCGCCGTTCAATAACAGCAAACGCCGGACACGGGGAGCAGGCACAAATCTCGACATCTCCCCACGCGGACCCATGGTGAGTTACATTTCCCCCACTTATGCCGGCACGTCTCGTGGTTTCCATGCCCATTCCACAATATATCGGTCTGTCACGGTCCGGATGGTTCTCGGCATCGCCCAAGTTTAGGCTGCTTTTCCAGGCATGCTACAGTGTAGCAGGAAGCGACCGGAGCCATCAGAGCTCGCGAAAGGGCCCTCTCTCAGCTGGGTGCCTGGGTGAAAACTCCGATTTTACTCGTAATCTGTTGCCATGTTGCCTTACATGCCATGGGAAATGAGCTTGTTGGAAGCGAACTGCAGCTTGAGGTGATTACGGCTCGTCGAAGACATCAACTACAACTTACGCGAACCGGCTCACCCGTTGGTCGGCGGTTTCACAACGTTCTAGCTGAACTCTGTCTGTTTGATCGCTTCGACGCAGCTTCGTCGCAATCCAATGGGACCCAGCTTGATACATGACGCAGCGAGCGTCGCCATCGGTGCTGCTGCCTCCTGGCTGTCACCGCGTTGTGCTTATGAAATGCATAGATACTACCACCGCCGCCAACTGCACCTGCTACGGGCGCATCGGCCGCAGCCATTTGTCGGCGCGCTCGAACTGCTCAATCACGTCCGGCTGGATCACCGTGTTCGCAACCGTCGGGCTTGGACCTTGTTCCTGGTTGAGTGTGCGAATCGCGACAATGATCTGGGAGTCAGCAAGGCACAAGGAATTCATCTCTCTCTCGTCAGTCTCGTCTTCTCTCGTCGGCATCGGTGCAAGCATGGTCCACACCGGATCACGAGTCGTAAGATCGTGATTAGGAATAGCATGCTTGCGCGATTGCGCGAGTTGAGAAGACGAGACGAACGAGAGACCGCGTACACCGCTGCGAGCCGTTGCCGGCCGCAACTGGCCGGGACTAGCGCCACTTACAGCATCCCAGAAGCGGAAGCCGCGCTCCACTTCTTGGGTCGGTGCCTTGACCCCGGTGAATGCCTGGTCGACGAATTCTAGAGCGGATCGCTTCGCCTGCTGTACGGCATCCGTGGCGGCGTTCTCGTCGGTAATTGTGTCGCCAAAGTGGAATGTAGCCGCGTCGAGGTATGTCTTTGCAAGGATGCCAAAGCCGGTGTTGACATCGCTCTGGAATGGCAAGCCTAGGAGTACGTTAGTGGTCGGTCGCTCGGTGTACTGCTATCGCATTCCTCGTTCTCACACTCACTGATGCACATATCGAGGTAGTCGTCGCGCATGCGCCGGGCGTCGCCAGACAGCAGGATGTGGACGTTGACAGCCTCAAGCAGCTGGCGCAGTGCCTTTGTTGTCGCCTTGACGAACGAGTTGAACACCAGCAACTCCCGCGACAGAGGCCCAGACCATTGTTCGGGCTAACCGTCAGCTTCGATCGCTCGCATGTCTCTCTCACGCGGTAGTTTAGGGGGATAACGCTCAGCACGCGCATGATCAGCAGCGTGTTGGCCTGCTCCTCGTCGTTGCCAAAGCTCGGTCCGCCGGACAGCACTGGCGCAGTCGGCCCGCCGAACCTGTGCCCGTGAACGACGCCGGCGCGCAGCAACTCGAGCACAGTGTAGATCGGCTCTTGCAGCTTATCCGTTACTCGTGAGGCGTTGCATGCGGCGTGGAAGGCCTTGCCCATGTGAGTTTGGTGATGCGTGGCGTTCACAAAGCTGTTGTTAGTAACTGATCGACTGCAGAGGAACGGCGTGCAACGATTAGCGACTGGCGAGTCTTGCCGATGGGCTGCCAAATGCCAGCAGCCTACCGCTGTGGAAGCTCGTAGTCTAGCAGCATGTGATCTTGCAGTTGCAGGCCAGTGGTCGACAACAGCAATCTGGGAGGCGCAGCCTGCAGACAAGCACCCGACTGACGAGCAGCCTGCAGACGAGCAGCCGACTGACAAGCAGCCCGCAGACGAGCAGCCGACACACGCAGCTGACTGACAAGCAGCCGACTGACAAGCAGCCGACTGACAAGCGGCCGACTGACAAGCGGCCGACTGACAAGCAGCCGACTGACAAGCAGCCGACTGACAAGCAGCCGACTGACGTGCAGACGACTGACGAGCAGACGACTGACGTGCAGACGA
>BCJH01000023.1:0-41824 GCA_001600275.1 Cutaneotrichosporon curvatum | reverse complement strand
AGCAGACGACTGACGTGCAGACGACTGACAAGCAGACGACTGACAAGCAGCCGACTGACAAGCAGCCGACTGACAAGCAGCCGACTGACAAGCAGACGACTGACAACGCTGACAAGCAGACGACTGATCGGATGGCCCTTAGCCAGCAGTTCTGTAGCGGGCTGGCAAGCGGTGAGTTGGAACAGCTTCGCCATATCGTCCGCAGTCAGCGGACGGCCGCTGGGCAACATGTCGACAAACCACTTGCAACCAGCTCCCGGAAGGCGCACCCGCAGTCCGCAGCGCGCAGGCGAGCTGCGCACTCCATCCCCACTCACCCTCGCACGTCCAAGAACCGCCAAAGGATGTTTGCAACCACCTCGTCCTTCTTGTCGAGCACCTTGGCCGCCTTCTCCTTCTTCGTGTACGCGATCGTCTCATCCTTCTCCAGCGTTCCAATGCACAGCTTGAGATCGATGGTAGACGAGCTCTGTCGCCGCAGCTCATCACTCAACACATGGTGGGGCACCATCCACGTCGCGCACTTCTCCACGAGCGACTGCGTCAGCGGGTCGCTGATGGGCACGATCGTGCCCATTGGCGGAGCAAACGGCGGGTCAAAGTAGTAGTGCGCGAACTGCCGTCAGCCAACACCAACATGCTGACTTACGATGCGCTTCTGCGCCCAGCTGGGGTGCAGACCTGCTGTGAGGAGGGCGAGGGTCGTGCACTTGGGCGATGTGGGTCCCTCGGTGATGATGTCTTTGATGAAGCGGCGGTACTCTGACGAATCGGCTAGTGGCTGGCGCTCGTCCACAATGCCGGAGGTGAGGCTGCCCACCAGCTGGGCGGAGACCATCCCCCTGCAGATGAGGAAGTACACCTCGTCCGGGAGGCGGGGGGAGAAGATCTCGTCCAGATCTGAGGGGACGTCTGCGGGGGTGACAACCGCGCCTTGCGGGGGAACGATGAGTGGCAGGGGTACGCAGCTGCCCTCGGTGGTGAGCACAAGGGCATACTTGACTGCGAGGCGGGCGCGCATAAAGATCTCGCTGTAGCCTGATGCCTTCATTTGCGGCGCCTCGCGCCAGGCTTGGCAGGTTGCTATTCCGGTCTTGTACTGCCGCATAAGGTCGATCGCTGAGCGGATGGAGAAGTTGTCCGCGATGGGTGGGAATGTGCGGCACAGGGAGCAGCCCGCCAGCAGGCAGAGGTCGAGGAACTGGTCGGCTGTAAAGCCAAGATCAGCCAGCACGCGCTGCTTGTCGAAGAAGGTGAAGCTGCCCGACCAGTCGATCGAGGTGATGATCTTGTCCACGGGCCAGATCAGCGTCTCCGAGTCAGACCACATCGCGTGGATGTACCCCTTGGGGTGTCGCACGAGATACGACAGCTGATAGTGTAAGCGACGGCATAGGCAGGAGGACATACCTGGGCGTGCGCGAGATACGGCGCCATGACATACTCGACGAAGCGGTGCTTGAACGCGCGCAGCAGGAGGCGGACAATGTCGTGCGTGTCGACCCATACCCCGCCCTTTATCTGCGTGAGGGCCACCACTGCGCGGTCGACCTGCCCGTCCTCGTAGTATGCCCATGCCTCGTTCTTGACCATGTTCTCCCTGTCCATCTGGGGATTCGACCCCTTTGGTGGTGGCCTGGACGCCAGCGGCAGGCCAGAGAAGACGAACACGGGCTTCACGCCTGCCTTGTCCAGCTGACGCAAGTCGCTCTCAATCCTGTTCGCGAGAGATAGAGGGACACCGCCTGTCGATGCGATCAGCGGCTCCCGCTGGTCGGGGTCTTGCAGCAGCGTGCGGACATAGTAGTTGACGTCGATGCCAAGGCGCGTGCCAGATAGGGCGCTGAGCGGCGCGGTCTGCGCCAGCTTGCGTTCGCGCAGGTATACTGCTATCAGCAACATCCCAAGCACTGGCGCTGCTCCTCACCGTCAAGATTCCTGACAGGCATGATGAGAGCGTGTGATCAGCACAGCAATGGAACTAGCGCGGGGATGTCGTGTATGAGCCCCGGAGAGACGCGGGGAGTGCGCCGCAAGCTCTGCAAAGGGGGCAGGTCGTGACTAGGAGTGAAACGAGTACGTTAGGCCGTCTGATGAGGAGCTGCTGATGCTGTGGTACGTTATCGAAGCAGTTGGGAACACTGGATGTCGAACATGTCGAAGTACGTAGAGGTCATTGTCGTCGCGACAAGCGGCCACGTGACCGGCCCTGAGATCGACCGCACGCTGGATTCCGGACCTCCACACAGACGGAATGCCACAATATATGAGTTACATCAATCTACAAAGATGAGCAGCACGGATTCTGTGAGAGCAGAATGTATGTGTTGTTATGGGTGTATGCTATGCGGTCGCCCCTGTGCGCCCTTGTGCGGCTGCGAAAGCAGCATCCGGCGTGAGAGCGGAGTCGAGCTTCTCGTTGAAGAGTCTAGCTTTGACTAGCTGGGATGTTACGCCATTGGCCGCCTCGTGCGCAAGACGGAGACTATAGTGTGAGACATGTTCTCGCTTCCGACTTACCCGTCCTGAACCGGTCCACTGAGTGTCGAGGGTGCTTTCTCCACACCAGCGTATGAGTCTCCCGGTCGCAACTTGAGCTCGGATGTGGAGTCGGCAAACTTGCGCGCGTTGCTCAGCTTCTTGTTGAGGTCGGCGACTTGAGCTGTTGCGTACGCTTGGTTCTGCACTGTCAGCGGAGCGCTGCGATCGGACTTACCGCCAGAGCCGAGCTCTGACTGAGAGTTGCTACCCAGTACTTGTTCCACAGCAAGTCCAGGAGGCGCTCGTCCGTCTTGGACTTGTAGATCTCGATCTTGAGCTGATAGTACGCATCGGCATGTGTTCCAAAGTCCTCGATCTTGTCCGAGGGGATTGACTGGTACTGGGAACGCGCAGCTGCTGGTGGCGTGTAGCCCTGATGTCGTCAGCAAAGATACTGTCAGTCATGACTTACCTCGGGGTATGTGCGGAACGCTCCAATCTCAACCTTACCAGCCGAGACAGTGCGGTTGGGGTCAATCTGACATCAGAAACAGCTGCAGGCCTGAGACTCACCACCACAGCCAGATACGGGTCGTTATGAGACTGGTTGATCTGCTGAGTGTTGACATCGACTCCTGACAGCCAGCAGCCATAGCCTGGATGCCTGAGGTCAGTCCGGCGGAAAAGATCTTGCGGCTCACGAGTGGTACCATCCGCGAAGCAGTTCTGGCTTGCCAACTTGCTCACTCGCCGTTTGGAACTGCACCATGTACTCGAATGCCTAACGAGTCAGCACGCTGACGATACCTGTAACCAACCTCGTTACCAGCATTGACACGCGTCTCCGTACCCTCAACAGGCAGCGCCGTCGCATCCGTGATCCAGAATGTGCCATCGCGCACCCTGCCGTACATGGTGCCCATGATCTCATACTGGCCTCCAGAGCGAGCGTGGATAGCCTGAGGTAAGCTGACAGCCCGGGCCACGGCCTACCATCTTGATCAGTGCGACTGCTGATAGCTTCACAGTGTGGAAGTAGTGCGGACTGCAGTGTTAGTGATCCTGAGTGTCCTATGGCCTCACTCAGACTTCCATGGCTGTTGTTCCTCGAGACGCTTCTCCTCCTCACGGTCGTACAGGAAGACCAGCTCTGCTGGGTTGATGGTCTGAGCTGTTAGGCAGTGTCCAGATGTGCGCACTCACAGCAACATTGTTGTTGATCTCAAAGTTGCTCCTCGCTGCCTGCTCCATCGTTGCACGTTGTAGCGAGGCTGCTGTTGCTCAGCTTCGACATTGAGTTCGAAGTCGATGACGCCAGGACCGTGAGCAACTGGCTGGGTCACGTGACGTATCGGGCTGCCTCGTTGTGGCAGATCAGGTCACTTATCTACATTCGGTGGCGTTGACATCTCGCAGCCGGCTGACCATTCATGCGCGGCCTGCGACCGGTTATAGCCAGCGGATCCGCTACATACTCCTGCCCACGAACTGACAGCTTGCTTGCGCATAGGCAAGAGCGGGCAGCAAGAGAGTGCTTAGGTGTCCGGTAAAGTGGGGTAGGCGCGCACATGGCCCATAGCCGGAATAAACGCACAACTCAGAGTCTCATCACGTGACCAGACTTCACCTCGTTCCCGGACTCCAGTCCGATTCACCTCTCGCATCAGCTTTCACATGTACAGCCCAATTCGAGAGGACACCGAAGTGCACAACAACCCTCTACCTTTCGCCATGTTTGTGGACCCTCAAACTCAGTTTGCGCGATTTATATGAGCGAGGTACATTTGTACATGTGTCCGCGAGGTACTGGTGAGTGTACATCAGTCAGAGCTCTCTCAACCGACGCGACTTGATCGAACTTCCACTTCTTGGAAAGCACATCCGGAACGCGTACCGGGCGACCCTGCTCCCTGCCCTGAGTACCAAGACTTTGCACTCCCGTGCCACCGTTTCATGACCTTACTTACCACTCTTGTGTAATGATCCCCCGTCGTCGTCTCCATGCTGCATGGTACGCCCGACTAACAGTAGTGTGGGTCGTCTGTCAGTGATGGTAGCTTGTGGTGCTGTCGAGCAGTTGCAAGAGACGCACAAGCGGGTGGGCCAAAGTCACGTTCTGCACCTTCGATGGAGCATGGGTCATCCCCAGATGACAGCCATGTAGGTGACTCAATTGCGACAGGAAATCAGGCGCCAACGAGGGCCATGTCCACTCCGATAAGCGGTGCTGCAGCTGGGTCCGCAGGTGCGAAATGAGAGTGGGTGTGGGTTGTACGCCAGTGTGCCTCGCTTGGCTTGGCATGCATAAACACAACAACATACATGTCCCAATCGGACAATCTACCCCTCGTCTCCCAGCTTGCACCTCACTCCAGACGAACGGCTCCGCTCTGTCCTCTGCCCTTTGCCCTTGCCGCCCACCCCTGGCAGACGGCCACTTGCGCCAAATGTGCGCCTCTAGCACCGGATATGCCAGTCGCATCCTGCAAGTCCTGTGGAATCGGTCCTGTGCGACGGACAACGAGCCCATCTTGTGCCAGGGGTAAAGCCCAATACTCCGCTACCAGGCTACGACAGTCAGTCTTACTCTGCTGAACTGCCCTCATCAACAGTGCACGTACTTCCTGGGTTTGAAAGGTCTGATGCGCGCTGACAAGCTGACGTCTGATCTGATGCCTGGCAAAAGGCGTTCTTCTAGCTTGCAACGCCTGACACGACCTGACAATGAACGACGCCATCCCGAGTCGTGTGCCGGAAGTGTACCGGGCCTGCTCTGTCTGATCGCGCTCTCCGCACCCGCGTCCTCCTCCTCCCTAACCCCTGTCCACACACGTCCTCCTCATTCTGACGAACGCCAAGCCCATCACCAAACCACCCGGACACTCTTCGCTCTGCAGGCATTGTCCCCTCCTCCCTCTCCCCCCTCCCCTCCCCTCCTCCCGCACTTGTCGGCGGAGCGGCTCCTCTCCTGTACAATCCCAGGTACCCTGTTACCCTCCTTCCCCCTCCTTTGGCTGGGCTGTCGATCCCTGCTTGCTCCTGCTTGCTTGCTCTGGAAGCGTACGCCTCCGCTGCACGGCCAACCCCAATCCGTCCTCCATCACAAACAATCAAGAACACGCCGCTTTGCTCTTTGCTCTCTTCGCTCTCTCGTCTACTTACTTACAGTCCTCTCGACAACACACTCTCCTTTACTCTCCCTCTCTCTTACATTCTCTCACACTCTCTCTCGCCCTCTCCCTCGACTTCGACACGGTTTGACACTCTCTCGTCGTTCTCTTACAAGACCCCGCTCTGTACAGCTAGCTCTCTCTCTTGACTCTCCGTCCAACAGCCACGACACCACATTCGTTTACCGCCGTGCGACTAAACTGAACAAACTATCGACTCGTACTCAACTCCTTCGCTGACTATACGCCCTTTACGAACATCAACAATGGTTGCCATCAACGTCCTCGCCCTCTTCGCGGCGCTTTCTTCCGTCGCCGTTGCGGCCCCTCACAACTCGCGCAGCCGCGCCCACAACGGCGTCGCTGCCCGCTTCGCGGAGGACCGCCACTCGCTCCCCATCGCCCGTACCTTTGTTGCACGCGGCGCAGGTGCCCAGCGCAGGTGCCGCCCGCGCCCCGCTGCCGACTCCGCCGGTGAGGGAGCCTCCGCTGGCGAGCAGGCTCCTCCCGCCGATGCCCCCGCCGCCGACGAGGCTGCCCCTGCCCCCGCCCCTGCTCCTGAGCAGCCTGCCCCCTCCCCCGAGGCTCCTGCCGACAACAACAACCAGGAGTGGAGCGGTGACAACAACAACAACAACCAGGAGTGGAACAATGACAACAACAACCAGGATTGGAACAACGACAACGCTCACCAGGAGCAGCCACAAGAGGACAACCACCAGCCGGCCCAGGACTTCCCCGAGACCTCGAACGCCTGGGCCGCGCCTGCCCACGGCGGCCTCATCCAGGTTAACGACGGCCGCTGTGGCGGTGCCCAGGCATCCGACGCCGAGCCCAACGGCCGCGAGGACTGGATCAACTGCGGTATCGAGGACGGCGGATGGAACCCGCCCCACGTCGGCCCCTGGGACCTCAAGTCTGTCGGCCTCGAGCACCCCCACTTCTCCGCCTGCGGCGAGTACTTTGAGAAGTTCAACCGCCACGGCCACGAGAACGGCATCCCCCCTGTCCTCCTTGCGTCTATCGCCCTCCAGGAGTCCGGCTGCAAGAAGGACACCTCTGGCCGCGCTGGCGGCGAGAACGGCCTCATGCAGATCACGCACGACAAGTGCGCAGCCGGCACGGACTGCAAGGACCCCGAGTACAACATTGGCGCCGCTGCCCGTTTCCTCAAGGGTCTCGTCGACAACGCTGGCGGCAACGTCCTCCTCGCGCTCGGCCAGTACAACGGCTGGAGGGCTGGTCTCACTGTCGACCAGGCCAAGGCCGCCGACTGGCAGGGCAACTGCCACGCCCAGAACAACCTCGACTACATGTACCAGCTCGTCAACGGCCACATGCAGGGCAAGGAGGCGTGGCAGATGGGCCGCTGGCTCAACCTCGCGCACTGCTAAGCGTAAGCTTGAGCGTGTAGCCCGTACCTCCCCCCAGCATATCTTCATACATCTTTCGAACATTTTTCCTTTATACCAGTCTCCCAGCCGGCAGCGCCGGTGGGCCAGTCTCAGTCATTTCATTTCTTGATGGATAAAATGCATGCGTCCACATATCCGTCACCAGGCCAGCTCGAACCATGAGTCTCTTCTCACATTGTGCCTATATGGTCGTGTACACTGACTACAGCACTGACTACCAGGCTCTGAGGCAGCACCGAGCTTTTGCCACGAGATTCTCTGCTCCCGGCTCACATGCGGCACTATACAATATATACATCACATCCGCTCCCACGGCGCAGGCAAAGGCCACCTACCCTCAAACCAGA
This sequence comes from Cutaneotrichosporon curvatum, assembly GCA_001600275.1. Classification (NCBI taxonomy): domain Eukaryota; kingdom Fungi; phylum Basidiomycota; class Tremellomycetes; order Trichosporonales; family Trichosporonaceae; genus Cutaneotrichosporon; species Cutaneotrichosporon curvatum. Next base: position 34,411 of record BCJH01000023.1, on the reverse strand, counting down.
CCTCCAACCCCTCCTTGATCTCCTCAAACTCCCTGTCTATGTTATCATTCAACCCCAGCGCAGCAGCAGACGTATCCCCGTCAACAGCGACAAGCGCCTCCCGCACCTGCTCCGCGTCTTTCAGCATGTGGAACTGCGCAGGCACATCACCTGTCGTTAGCAGAGTCGATATCATGCTCACCCGAGACGTAGAAATACCGCGACAGCAGCGTCATGCAGTACTTCCTCAGATTCACCTTGCCCGGTGCAGCTGTACTGGCCAGCACTGCGGCCAGGGAGAAGTCCCCCTCCTCCCACGTAGACGTGAGGGGCAGGTGTGGCACCGGCAGCTGGCCTGGGCTAGCTTGACCTCCTGGATTGGTGTATGTCCTCTTCGTGGGCGGGAAGAAGGCGGACAGTCCCCGCGGCCCAGAGGCAGTCACGAGTGCCATAATGACTGCTGTCAGCTGTAGTGGCGGAAACAACACCCACGGCAATCGCCACATTCCGGCTTCTTGAACGTCAAGTGCTTGAACATCTCCTCTGAGGGTGTGGGCTGGCCATCTCGCCAGAAGGCGCCAAAGCACGCGTCCATGTCGATCACGCAGCTGTCGTCAGCGAGGCGGTGGGACGACATACCGGTCGTTGACGCTCTCATCCTGGCCGGGGTAGACTATCGGCGGCATGTGGCCGTCCATCGAGGCTGTGGTCAGCTTTGCCACATTGACACCCACAGAAGCGGTAGCTCGCAACCTTTGGGGGCTGCCACCCCGCCTTCTTCAACGTCTTCTCTACTCGCGAGTGCTTCAGCGTCGTCCTGGCACCACGCTGGACTGCAGCCTTGACGCCCGGCTGGCCGTGCTTCACTCCGAGCAGCTTGGCTATCCGCCCACGAGCATGTTTGTCCCAAACTCCCGCCTCGCCCAGATTCGCCACGACAAAAGTCCACAACAGCGCCTCTCTCCACCGCTCGACCTGATGTCAGCTTGTTCTCCGCACGACCTACTCGCAGCGCAACGAGCAGCCACTGAATCTGTATATCCCCATCGGCATCAGGCAGCTCGCGGAACCGCCGGGCACTGCTGCGCGTCAGTGCCTCTGCGAACATGAGGCTAGCCTCATGATGGAGGCTGCGGGAGAGGGACTTGGGCCCGTGCACGATGTACGGCCTAAACCTGGATGGGAAGCGCTTCGAGAGCCAGTAGTTGGCGTGGTAGAGCCCGCTGGTCTCGCCTGCGTCGTTGAAGTGTTTCCGGTTGAGCACGGGGCGGACTTGCTGGTAGTACTGGGGTTAGCTGGGCGGCCAACTTGGGGAGAGCTCACGCCGGGGTCGAAGCGGATCACGCTGCCGTACAGGAGTGAGTGGAAGTCGGCGACCTGGAGTCAGTGAGCTCGTGGAGATTACTTACAGCATGAGGCCGGAGGAGGAAGAAGTCGTCGTTCATCGCCACGAAGGCGTCGGATAGGTCGGGCAGCCAGCCTAGACGGGTCTCGATCGACTTGGAGCTGTAGGTCGGCAGCGCGCTCGTCCGCCACTCGGCCTCTCGTCGTGCGTGGGCGTCGGGGTCTTCGACACGGCCGGAGCGGTCCCCGCTTGGGAGGCGGAACAGCTCCGAGTGCGTAGCGTAGCGCAGCTGGGGTCCGCCTGGAGACTGCAGGTTTGAGAAGTTGAGCCACCTAGGTGTCTGGGCCACCCTCATCTTGCCCAGCTCCGACGGGGACTTGAGCATCTCCCCAACTGCCTCAGGAAGCAGGCCCTCGTCCCTCTCCTGGTCGAAGGCAAAGTCGTACAGCACGAGGTGGAAGTTCCGCACCACCCCCGACATCGAAGCCAACACCGACCTCATAGAGTACACCAGCTCATTCACCTCCCTGCCGTCAGCCCTCCCCCATGATCTGCACTCACCGGAAGTGAAAATCAGGCGAGTAGACACCATGCCTCCCCCGCCAGTACACCATCTCCTCCTCCCACCGCGCGTCCGAGCCATTAACCCACAACCACGTCACGTCCAGCTTGTCCTCGGGGCCGAGGTCGAGGTTCGTGCAGTCCAGTTCCCCGCGGGCGAACCAGCTCTCCATACACGAGGGGGGAAGGGTGCGCGTCCCCTCCAGGCGGGGGAAGGGCGCAGCCGGCGGATTGAGAGGGATCACGGGGCGGTAGAGCACGTCCTTGGAGGGCCAGGCGTCGCTTATCCTCTCTACTGGGGGAGAGTGTGGCGGAGTGTAGAGGTCTGGCGATAAGGTTTGCTCGCTGGATGTGGTCCAGTGCCAGTGGGCGAGGTAGATAAGCGCGCACACGCATATGAAGACTATCAGCCTGCGCGGGCGAAGAAGGCGCCGTGAAGCCAGCTCTACCCCGCTGCGAAGGCGTCGCCTAAGCTGCAGGGGGGAGGACTGCCATCGTGCGGATGTAGGCATCGCGAGAGTGCAGCAAGCCTTATCTTATCGATCGGAGATATGCCGTTCCCATAGATCCAATGTCGGTCTGCATGTACTGCGCTTCGTGGCCGGTCGCAGATCGCTGCTGCTGCTTGACGATGCCGCTTGTTAGTAGTGGTCAGTACCCGCGTGAGCTTCTGCGAGGTTTGTCGTCGACTTTGTCGAGTTTGTATTCACTAGCGCTGATGATGAGGACGGGGCGGTGTGGAACCCGGCTATTGGCGGCGGCCCTGGCTGCGGATCCCCGGGAGCCCCTCACCCCCGCCTGGCTCGGCGGACCTCGTGTCTCATCAGTTCCTGTTACACAATTATAATGTCATATCCCAGATGAAGAAGTAGGACTACAAGATGATGCACCGGGGTCTCGACTCCCTAAGCCGCGCGAACCCTCCTCCACTCCCCCTTGTTGACATGGAGACCTCTGCTGCTGCTTGGATCGCTTCCTGCACTCCTCTGTTCTGCTTTGCGGACGATTCTGGCGTCAGAGGGGTGTTATCAGGTTGCAGCGACGAGTCGTCTAAGAAGGCTTGCCAGGCGCTTGTCTCCACTTACCAACAAAGCGGCTTGCCTTGATCCTCTTCGCAACAACCATGCCCTCGTTGTATGTCACTACGTGCTGCCCTCTCCGGGCGAGGTCCCGCCCTACCTCGATGTCGCCTCGCAGGTCGCATTTCAGTGCTGGCGTGAGTTGTGACAGGTACTCAGCCTCACCTGCTAGTATGACCTTGGCGCCCGGGCAATGTACTCCGACTTCAGGCATCCACTGCGGTCAGCCGAGCAATCGCACTCGAGCTCACCTTGCTCTCGACGTTTTCTAACGACGCCGGGAGGTCCACCTACTGTCAGCGTCAAGCCATGGTTCAGTGCACAAAGTGGCGCCAGAAAGAAGCAGACACAGCCGTCTCCACCGACACCATCGCTCGGATGCACGCCAACTCACAGAGAAGCAAATCATGACAACCTGCGTATCCGCATAAGACAGCGACCGCAACCTGTCAAAGTCCTCCTGCCCTCCTCGTCAGCTAAACCCAACTCCCACTAACCAGCCGTATCCCACAGACTCAGCTCCACCATCTGCCCATTCACCGGCAGCGTCTCGATATAGTTCTCAAACACTGGCGTCGGCACGGCCCTCCATCTAGCCCCAGCCGCAGCTTACCAGTCGGCTCACTGCCGTCAGCTCTGCCACACCGCTAACTCACTATTCCTCGGGAAAGTATCCTCCTTGTCAGCGTTGGCCCTCCGCTCTGCTCACCTTTCGTATACACAGTCAACAGCGACGTCTGCCATCAGCTAGCTCCACCCCCGACCACCGACCTTGCCGCACCCGCCATCACCCAGGACCACGAGCTTGCGATGGATCTGCCGTCAGCCGGAAACATCCATCCCCATCTCACCGTCCTGACCATCTGGCTGGCGTACCGAGAGATGCTATGATAGCAAAGATAAACTCCAACGTGAGTCCACCCCGAAATACAATAAATCGGACGTCATGCCTCCTGCCTCCTGCTTGTTGACAACGTCGATCACGAAATACTCCCGTTGCCACCGATCGACGATAGACGTCCCCTTCCACCACCGTCAGTAAGCGGCATCCACCTCCCACAGCTGCCACTACCATCACTCACCTCACTCACGATGTCAGCCCCACCCCCGAACACGAACAAGACATACATCTCCTCCTCCGGGCAACTCACAACCCCGCCCCTCAGTGTTCGCGCATACGCGGCACTAACCAACGCCGCGGACCTGACCTACCTCTTCTTCGACACGCTCGTGACCGTACGTCCTACTCGTTCCAGGACTAACTCCAGCCCTTCCTCCACCCGAATGATGATAGGATCGACTCGAGGGGGAGGCAAACCGCTGTGCCGAGTGGCGGTGGTGCGCGGTTAGGCGGAGGAGGTGGGAGGACAGGCGGCGGCGGAGGTGGGTGGGGACAGGGGCGGGCGCTTGGTGGGAACCGCGGGGGTGGTGGTGGTGGGGGGTTCCGGTCTATGGCTGATATCAACCGGCGTGAGTGTGTTCGGGCTCGTTGGCCTGTGTGCGAATAGCTGACGGTAGCGACGCTGAATGCGCCTATTGGTGGTGGTTGTTCGAGCGGGTCTTGTGGATAGGCCTGGGTCCGAGTGCGGTAGAAGTCACAGTAGATAGGTGCCTCAGTGAGGTGTAGTAAAGCGAGTCATGTAGTGTTGATAGAAGTGTCAAGACTGGACGACTGCTGCCGTCTGCGGAGGGGTGTGTTCACATGTCCTACTGTCGCAGGCGTTGTGCGCATCTGGGAGGTGTAGGACTGCGTCTCTGGTGAGGGGCTGAGCGAATTCGTGAGACGTGGCACTGCTGGTCCTTCGCAGTTGATGACTCGGGCTGCAACTAGCTGTAACTGACAAGCGAGACGAGCTTGCGGATTGCTATACGGCTGCTGACTGTTGGTTGTACCCGGTTCACAAGTCACCACACTCTTCTTGACTTCCTTTAGAATGATAAGTTGCCTCCCACAGGCCAATCAGCAGCCTACCACAGAGGTCTCAGTAGCTCTCTGGCTCATCCCGGATGACTACAAAGCTAGGGTGAAAGAAAAAGGGATGCATCACGACCGGCGTAATACAAGTAGAAGAGTCCGTGAGCGGGAGCGTTGGGTGTCGTAGAAAAGAGTGGGTATGCTATGAGACGCGCATCAGCCGTGAAGCCTAAGCACGCCAGTACTTGGAGCGACGGGCCGCAGCGGTGGGGCTGGGCTCGGCGGCGTCGCTGGCCTCGGCAGATGCAGAGGCGCCCTCCTCAGCGGAGGCGGAGGCGGAGGCGCTGGCCTCGGCAGAGGCAGGAGCGGAAGCGCTCTCCTCAGCGGAAGCCGAAGCGCTGGGCTCGGCAGACGCGGAGGCACCGGCAGAGGCGGATGCGGTGGGCTCAGCAGAGACGGAGGCCTCAGCAGAGGTGGGAGCGGCAGAGCCAGACGCGACCTCGCCGTCCTCCTCCTCGCAGTCCTCGTCATCCTCGGCGCCAGCATCGACGTCGTCCTCCTCCTCGCAGTCCTCGTCGTCCGCGTCACCGGGGACAACCTGGTTGGTGGTGGGGGGAGGGGCGGAGCCAGAGGAAGGAGCAGGAGCGACGGGGGCGGCCGAGGGGGCAGATCCAGAGCCACCAGCGTTGTTCTGGCCAGCGGCAGTGGGGACGGCAGGAGCGGGAGCGGGAGCGGCCGAGCCAGAGCCGGCAGTGGGGCCAGCGCCGTCAGCGGTGACGGTGACGGTCACGGTGACAGTCTGGGCGTCGTCGCAGGTCTGGTGCTCGGCGGGCGAGGGGGCACCAGGCGCAGCGCCACCGTTGGCAGGCGAGGAGCCCGAGTTGCTGGAGCCAGAGTTGCTAGAGCCCGAGTTGGCCGAGCCCTCGGAAGCGCCAGAGTTGACAGACGTGGAGCCCGAGTTGCCCGACGAGCCGCTGGAGGCGTTCGAGCCACCCGTAACAGCAGCGCCGGTGGTGGGAGGAACGGGCGAGGCGTCGACCTCGTCGCACCAAGGAAGGTCCTCATCGCTGTACTCGTCATCGTTCTCGTCGACGGGGGTGTAGCCCGAGGGCGAGTTGCCCGACGACGAGGCAGTGGGAGCGGGAGCAGAGCCGGCAGCGCTGGAAGGGGCAGGAGCCTGGCCGTCCTCCTCCTCGCAGTCCTCCTCGTCCTCTCCGGTGGCAGAGGCGCCGGGAGCGGGGGCGGAAGTGGGGGCTGCGGACTCGGCGCCAGAGGCAGCCGAAGAGGCGGCATTGGTGGGGGAGGCGGCTGATGAGCTGGCGCCAGCCTCCTCCTCGTCGTCCTCCTCACAGTCCTCGTCGTCCTCTCCCTCTCCGTCCTCCTCGGCGCCATCTGCGGATGGCGTGGGCGAGGCGGCGGCAGAGTCAGCCGAGGTGCTGCTGGCAGCAGCGCTGTCTACAGCAGACGCCTCACCGCTGGCGGAGGGAGCAGCAGACTCGGATGCAGCCTCCCCAGAGGCCGAAGCGGAGACAGCCGACTCTGGGGTGACGCTGGCGTCGGCGGCGCCGGCATCGGGAGCAGCAGAGGCGCCAGCATCCTCGGTGGGGATGTGGATGATGGCCTCGGGGTCGTCAAGACGGATCTTGAGGGCCGGGGCGGCGCCACGGGCATAGGCGACGCGACGGTCAGCGACGGCCTGGCCGGCAGTCGCGAGGGTGAAGAGCAAAGCCCAAGCAGAAGTAGACGCGAAACGCATTGTTGTGGATTTGTTGGTTTTCTTTAGTTGATGTGGGAGCCAAAAGGTTGAGTAACAAGAGAGCAGCAGTCGTCGATCAGACACCAGGCCTGAAAGAAGATGGCAAGGACAGAGACGACGCGACTAAAGCGCGTGGGTGAGGGGGCGTTGGGGAGAGGGGGGTTAACGAGTGTGTCTTGAGCTTGAGTCGGGCGATCTTGATGGTCACTTGGACGACCGAGACGAGCGAGAACGAGAGTCTTGAAGAGGAGAGAGAGAGGATAAGAGACGAAAAGGAAATGAGAGTGATTGTAAGAGAGAGCGAAACAGTTCGACTTGTTAGTTTGGACACAAAGTGGGACTGGAGGGGGGGTATGGGATGGGATGGGATGGACGAGAGGGGGAAGGGAGAGGGCAGAGGGGAGAGCCAGAGAGGGGGCGCGCGGGGGGAGAGGGGGCGCAGGAGAGGGTTGGCAGGGTGGATGGGATGGGATGGGATGTGCTAACACGGGACACAGGGCAGGGGGGGAGAGGGAGAGGGTTGGGTTGGTAGCGGTGTGTGCGGGTGGCCTGGTTGCGAAGGGCCAAAGGGGGGCACGCGCGCGCGGTAGAATGCTTGCTTCATAGTGAGTAGTGTCCTGATACAACGGACGGCCAGGTCCTCCATCCATCCCCTCCATCCACGCCTGTGCCTCTATCCTCTCTCCACGTCGCCTCTCATGCACCCCCTACACTGCTGTCGTACCGCAGCTGTGACCACGACGTGTGTCCTGTGTCCCTCTGCTGGTGTACGCAGTAGATGGGTTCGTGGGTTCGTGTGTTTGGGCCCAAAGCGTGCACGAAACCGCACATCAGGGGTTCCCAGTCGCCACGCCGAAGTGCCAAGGTCATCATCCGGGGCTCTAGCACCTTGAGGTTTGTTCTCCACGTCGTCGTCTGTCCTGCCTACATTGGGCACATGTTCCCGGACCGCATCACAACGCAGGGAGGAGGAACATGAAGGGAGGCGTGTTGCAGGGCGAGACACACCGCTAAGTAAGGAGGAGGGAGGGGGAGGAGGAGGAGAAGGGGCGTCATAACGCGCACGGACGCGATTTCTGTTACCCCTTGCCGCGCTTCACCTCCCGTTCTCAGAACACGTCGGCTTGTTATCTGCTTGTGCGCCCTCCGCGTGTCCTTGGCTCCTGAGCTGTGCGGACGACTAGCCCCTGAGATACGGGTGCGTGAAATGCGGAAGTACTCCGGTTACCCTGAACGTCCGATACCCTGTCTCCGTTTCCAGGCTGCGACGCGTCTCTCTTCTCTTGGCCCTGTGAGCGATGATACACTACTACTACTGCTTTCCTGGCTGTGCAGTTGACCGTCACACGAGATGAGAGAGTCTGGCCCAGTCCAAACGGCCAAAACGGAGGCCATACTCTACCACTGAAGGTCAGTCCATCAGACGCTGCAAGTGTCCAAAAGAGGTCATATTAGGCCATCTCAACACTCGGGCCTATCGAGCTCTAATGCAGGAATCGTATGCCGATCGGAAGCATCTCACTCGGTGTTGTGTTGTGTTATGTGGTAATAATATCACGAGGCACAACCTGCAACCGGCGACGATCGCTTGCCAACCAACGTGAACAAAGCTTACTTTCTTTTGGATTGTTATTACTGGGTGATCCGGCATAGGGCTATGCATAGGGGTACCGCGGGTACGGTAGTCGAGGTGTTCCGTTTGTGACTGTTGAGAGTGGCCTGGATCGTGTCTGCAGTGTTTGGTAACCTCTAAACAAGCACATTGGAGTCGTAACGCATCGACCGTCGCAGTCAGAATGTTTTGCTGCAAAGTAGTACGGCTATAGTGTCATAGCATGCAGCTCATGCAGCTATTGCAGGCTATACTTGCTACACATGCTGTACATGCTGTACTGAGAGTACAGGGTGGTTCTTGAATACGAAACGCCCCCTATTACAGGACTACCTATTGATCTTGACCCCAATTACAACCCAGTTGGCTCAATACGATGGCCTCAAGCTTCAGCATATTTGATCCCGCTCTGCGGACTAATCCGCTGTCGCCTGCCGATAGCTACCGACCGACCTCCACTCCCACATCTGATCCCGCGATACATGACTGCCTCCACATCAAAAGTCCATCTCTTGCTTTGAACGCAAGATCGACGCTGCGAGGGCAATGGCCGTCAGTCTCGGAACAAGAACGGTTCTCGCCCGAACAATAGCACACTGCAGGAGAAGCACATCACTCCGAGTCTACCCCGTGAGCGATTTCCGCCGCCCGTCGTCGTCCAAGGTCCAAGAACAATGGCTCAGCGAAGCGGAGAGGCAAAATGAGACGCTCCTCCTCGCGGCTAAGAGCAAGTTTGCCGCGTTCCGCGAGGCCCAAGAGGTGAGCAGTGTGTAGGGTATCGTTGACCGTAGTCTACCTCGAATGAGGTGCAGGACCAGATTGAGAGAGCAAAGACTCTGAAAGAGCTGTCACCGTTAGCTCAGGCATATGAACGCTACGAGACTACGCGGAAGGTGAGCCAGCTGTACAGCTCGACTGACCGCAGGCACTCGTAGACCTCCAGCCGCATCTTAACGAGCCAGACGCAAGCCTGAGGGAGATGTTCGAGGCCGAGAACGAGGAGCTGCTTGAGACTCTCGACGATGCCATCTCCAACCTCCCGTCGGTTATCCTGCCCATACCGGAGACGGCCACTTTGCCAGTCATGATGTCGATCAATGCCGGCGTCGGCGGGACCGAGTCTGCGCTCTTTGCCGAAGAGCTCGCACGGATGTACACCCGTTTCGCGGAGAAGCGGGGCTGGAAGACCGAAGTCATCAGCCAGACGGAGGGCGGTGCAGGAAAGGGCACAGCGGGTCTGAGGGAGATTACTATGAAGTTTGCACCGCCGCCGTACGCGGACGACACGGAGGAGGTGTACGGCATGCTGAGGTGGGAGAAGGGTGTTCATCGGGTGCAACGGGTGCCTACGACCGACAACATGGGGCGTATTCACACCAGCACCGTCGCCATTGTCGTAAGTTGCTCTCGTTCGAGCCGTAGCTGACGCTCAGGTTATGCCTATCTACCCGGATGCAGCGGACGCACCGTTGGTCGACCCGAAGGACGTCAAGAGCGAGACTATGCGCGCTCGTGGTGCCGGAGGCCAGCACGTCAACAAGACCGAGTCGGCTATTCGACTAACCCACATTCCGACGGGTATCAGTGTCTCGATGCAGGACTCGCGCAGTCAGCACCAGAACCGTGCTTGGGCGTGGGAGATTCTCCGCGCACGGCTGAGTGAGCGAAAGCACAACGAGGCGATCGAGAAGCGTCGTGCCAGCCGCCAGAGCCAGGTCAAGAGCGCGGACAGGAGTGACAAGATAAGGACGTACAACTTCCCTCAGGTGGGTTTTGGTTTGCGCGCATCGCTAACTGGCAGGACCGTCTTACTGATCACCGTATCGGCCTGAACTGCAACGGCCTGAGAGGCATCCTGGAGGGAGAGGATCTGGACCAAGTCATCGACGCTCTCAGGGAGGACTTCAACAACCGCCGACTCCAAAGTGTCCTGGAGGGAGAGGAGGACTTTGACGAGTGAGCTCGCGAGCCTCGGTCTCGGTCCTGTGCACCTAGAGCACAACTGCATTGCATCGCACCCCCATTACCATATCTAGCATGTATTATCATCACTCTGCCCCTGCATCGTGCGCTCCGCCAAAGAACGAGCGGATGTCCTTCTGCGACTCGTCGTAGCCCGCGGACCCGATACCGCCCTTCTGCCGCTCAATGCCGTCGAGGTGGGTCGTGATGTCGGAGCAGACGATCTTGACGTGAAGAGGAGGGAGGCCGGGAAAAGAGTCGAGGTCGATGAGGTCGGTCTCTCCTACCACCTCGCCCTGGGGTCAGTCGAGTTCTCCAGATAAGCCGGTGCTTTGCTCACCTCGTATCCGATGATGACCTTTGTCCAGCCAGTCTGCGAGCGTCAGTACAAGAGCGCAGCAGTTAGCAACCCACGTTAGTCATGCCTATGTTATCAGCCAACACCTTGCACCGACCCACCCTTGTAAGCCCAGAACGCGTCGATGCCCTCCGGCCGCCTGCTGAGCAGCGCACCAACCAGCTCGTAGTTGAAGATCCCGTGCGCCACCATAGCGATGTTCTCATGTTCGGGACGTTGCCCATATGACTTCTGCAACGCCGGCTCGATGAACTCTGCAATCCTGCACCCGTCAGCAGCCACAGTCAAACAACCTACGCAGCATTAGCGCGCACCCGCACGTCCTCGAGCGCCTCGCCGTTGGGAAACTTGAACGTACGCCCCGGCCGGCGGACGTACTCGGCCTTGTCCCCGGCGAAGGTGTGCCCCTCGGCTGCGAGCGTCAGCATCACGGCCATGTGGGCGCCGCCCGGTGACTACCCACCATCTCCGAAGCCCTGTTCCCGCAGGAGCGGGGATGAAGTCAGCGGGGGGTGGTTCTCGTTCGCCTCCTGCAATTGTTGGCCCTGGGGTCAGTGACGGTCCATGAGCTCGTGCATACCGTCCACAGTGCGCGCTTCAGCGTCGAGGTGTAAATTGCGTCGAGTTTGGTCGTGGCGAACGACGCCCCGAGCGCCTTCGCTTGCTGAGGTGTTAGACTTGCACACAATATCCTTCCTTACGTTCATTCCTGTGCGTTAGATACCCCCCATCGCAGCTCCTCACCATGGTTAGACAGCGGTGCGTCAGCCCACCCGGCCCACGAAGCTCGCAAGTTGTCTGGTGTGTGTCAGTGTGTACCAACCGGGCGAGTTACCCGTCGATTCGCCGTGGCGGATCTGAGCTGTCAGTTCGCTCTCGCAGCAGTTCACGCAGCAGTACGTACGATGTAGAGCGTGATCATCTTGCAGAAGCAATGAGCAGTTCACCAGTTGACTCTCCAATGCAAAGTCGAAATCAACGATGAGACCATCCCCCATCACGGATACTCGACTCGGCGATTGCCGCCGGTCATGGATGGCTACTCATGCCGCCGGAAGTCATGTTCAGTCGCGTAGCCGACCGAACACACGTGGGTCTACATCCGGCTCTCCCCCCGACCTCCACATCGAGGTGTCCACGATGACCACCTGCGCAACTTCTTACACTGTCTCATGACTCTCTGACTTTACAAGATGTCCCCGACCCCAGCGTACAGAGGGAGACCGCTGCCAAAGCTCCTCATCGCGACGCTGCTCCCCATCGCGGCGATACTCATCCTGCACCCCCTGGTCCCCCACCTCGGCCTGTCTGATGTCATCTCGTCGCCTCCGCAGCCGACTTTCCCAGCGCTGCAGGCGAACATCGGGTTCGCGCTGCTCGCGTTTATAGGATGTCTCCTCGCCGCGCCGATGGTTAGCGATGCCTTTGTGGCCAAGGATCTGAAGGGGCGGGATATGCTCAAGCCTGGTGGCAAGGAGTCGGGTCCCTGGGTGTAAGTCTAGCATAGTGGCAGAGCGCTGACTTTGCAGACCAGAGTGTATGGGTCTTCCTGTGGCCGCGACGTACATCGGCTTGATGATGCTGTTTATCCCATTTGCATTTTCTCCGCTGTTCCAGAACGGCAAGGAGACGCAGAATGTCGGCCGCGAGGCATTCCCAAAGGGAGAGGTGAGTTGGCATTAGATTCACTGCTGACTAGCAGCTGGCTCTCTACCTCTCATCGCTGCTCTCCCTCCTGACCGCTATGATCCTAGGATTCATTGATGACCTATTCGACATTCGATGGAGGCACAAGCTCCCCATCCCGCTCATCGCGTCCGTGCCGACCCTGGTGGTCTACTACGCCGAAGGGGGGTGGACGTCTGTCGTCCTCCCGGCGAGTCTGGGCAAGCTGCTGAACTATTTCGGACTGCCAGGCTGGGACGGGACTCACGTCATCGAACTCAGTGAGTCGCGCAGGCTACCACGCTGACGCCAGGCTTCCTCTACTATGTTTACCTAGCACTCCTGCCGACATTCACCACCAACTCGATCAACATCATCGCTGGCGTCAACGGTGTGGAGGCAATCCAGCCCCTCATTATCGCCCTCTCCGTTACCCTCAATGACCTGCTGTTCCTCCCAATATGGCCAGCATGGCTGCTCGAAGCCCTGGGCGTCGGCAACGTTGACGAGGGGAGACTGCTGTCCTGGGCGGCGGGGGAGGTAGTCAAGCGCCACCTGATGAGCCTGTACTTCATGATCCCGCTCATCGGGGCGTGCTCTGGCTTCCTGTGGCACAATTGGTGAGTCGCCTAGCTATAGTACGCTGAGACGAAGGTATCCTGCGCGGGCATTCCCCGGCGATACCTTTTGCTACTTCACTGGCATGGCGTTCTCGGCAGTCGCGATACAAGGCCACTTCTCGAAGACGATGTTGCTCTTCTTCACCCCGCAGGTGTTCAACTTTATCCTGTCATGCCCGCAGCTGTTCGGCCTGGTCAAGTGCCCTCGTCACCGACTGCCACAGTGAGTCACCGATGACGCTTGTCCTGACGATAGTTATGACCCGTCAACAAACCTCCTGCAGCCGTCGAGGGTGGTGTTTGAGACCCCACCCCCCTTGAAGACGAGAGTAGTGCTTCAAGTGTTGGAGTTCTTTGGGCTCACAGAGGTGGAGCGTCAGCTACCCGCCTCCAGCGACGAGAAGCAGTCCTCCGAGGGCAAGACAGTGGCCCCACCGCAGCCGGTAATTGTATCCGCGACCAACCTCACGATCCTCAACTACATCCTCGTCCACTTTGGACCCATGCACGAGCGCACCCTATGCCTAGCTTTGGGAGCAGTGCAAGTGGCAGCCAGCATCCTAGCCTTCGGCGTGCGGTACGGCGTCGGGTCACTCGTATACGGCGGTGATAGGCGATAGACACATAGAACTGTATCCACAGTATTACATATAATATACAAGCGCTGGTGCGCATGCTCTGCCTCTACTTGCCCTCGAAGCGCATGTTGTATCCCCCTCCATCGCCCTGTTCAAACTTGAACATGTCCGTGTTGAGCCCGAACTTGCCAAGCAGACTGTTGCCCAGATCCTTCAGCTTGCCGAGCATCTCATCCTTCTCCTTGTCTTGCTGTTGTGCGATTCGAGCAGGGAGGGTGTTGAGGCTCCGGCGAATCTCGGGGAGCTGCGGCGATGCCCTCGGCAGGAGGGTGGTGAGTTTGGTGTAGTCTGCGGTCAGCACTACCTACTGGCCTGCCCACCTTCCTGCGCGGAGGAGAGCGCGCTCCACGAGCCAATACGCTCGCTTGCCATACCACGCCGATGCAATGCTTTTGTGTACGTCTCGTCAATCTTGAGCGCTGCTGTAAGCTCGGCTCCATCTCTCCCTCACCCTTGGTGCACGCCTCGACCGTCTCCTTGTACTCTTCCTGCCATTAGCCTCGCCACCGCACAACCCACAAGAGCGAGGAAGACAGCCCCCAAGTTCCCCCACACGGCCTTGGTGCACTCCCTGATGCTCGCCTCTACCTCCTTGCGCCTCTGCTCCTCCGCATCGACAGGCTTAGCAGCCTCAGCTTCCAGCGCTGCCGCCTCCTCGTCGGTCAGCTCCTGAATCCCACTAGCAGGCGGAGGCGGGGCCGGCGGCGCCTTGATCTCGGGGAGGTGATCCAGCGCAGCGAGGTACGAGTCGCGCGCCTCCTCCAGCCGGCGGGGGGAGGCCGTGAACATCTTATTTCCCGTTTCTTTATGTGTCGTGGCTGTGCTGAGGAGTTTCTGCAGTTAGACGCAGTGATGAACCAGACCCACCTCCAGCTCCTCGGTCGTGAACCGGACAGACTTGTTATCCGGCTCGAGGCCTAGCTTTCGCAGTTCTTCCTGGAGGTCGACGGAGGAGGTGGACGGCGACAGGTCGGCGCTGCCGGCTGACTCGTCGTCGTCGCTGGGGGGCTTGCTCTTCTGCTGCCGGGGAAGATGATCTGCCGCCCATGAGGGAGGCTCGTACAGCCGCGCATCGAATGTGGACGCAAAGTCGCCTTGGCTCGTTGGCTCAGGCATGTTGCTGCTGCTGTAGGGTGATTGTTGACATTGGGATTGCGACGTCGTCGACTATTGACCGACATTTACCGCACTCGACAAGTGGCGACATTTTACTTCCGTGAACATGACATGCATGATGCAATGAGTTGACATGAACTCTACAATGACCGTACTATGAGCAGCTACTACAACGAAGCCCTAATGAAACCCTCGAGACCGCCGTTGACCCAGAGCTCCTGCACACTGCGACCGACCCTTCCGGACGGGTACACCTTCTCGCCCTCCTGCCCCATCGTGACGGTGACACCTCCGTTCTGCGTGTCCACCTTGATCTTCCAGTCCTTGGGGATGACGGTGAGCTCGCCGTCGAGACCGCCCTTGCCGCGCGCACCGTCGCGGCCGAACCTTGCCGTGAGGTCGTCGATCAGCTCCGGCGCCTCAATGCAGATGAGACCGTTGTTGATGCTGTTGCGCTTGAAGATGTCTCCGAACGAGCCGCAGATGACGAGGGGAATGCCGGCGTTCTTGATGGCAGTTGCTGCCTGCTCGCGAGAGGAGCCGGTGCCAAAGTTGTAGCCGGAGAGGAGGATGGGAGTGGGTGCTGAGGAACGGAGGTCCTTGATGGTCGATGCAAACTCGGGGTCGTAGTTCTCCATGACGACCTCGGCTTGCCTCTCGGGCGTGATGTCGTCCTGGTACGTGTACTTGCCGGGGTACATTCCGTCTGTCGTGAGGTTGTCCTGGGGAGCAAAGACAAGGGGTCCCTCGAAGACTTCCGGGAAGCCGGGGAGCAATGGCTCAGCCGAGGCAGGCGCAGCAGCGGCCGCGGGCTTGGCAGGAGACTCCTCGATAGCGAACTTGGGCACCTCGAACTGGGGCAGGGCGTTGATGTCCAACGAGTCGGGTCCGCAGATGACGCCCTTGGCAGCAGAGGCGGCCACGACAGCAGGCGAGGCGAGGTAGGCGATAGCGTCGGGGGAACCCATACGACCCTTGTAGTTACGGTTCGTGGCGCTGATACCGACTTCACCCTTCTCCAGGAGGCCGACACCGAGACCGATGCATGGTCCACAGCCGGCGGGCAGTGTCTTGGCACCGGCATCGATGAGAGCCTGCCAGTCACCGGCGGCCTCGGCGTCCTCCTGGACACGGCTCGAGGCGGCAGCGATGTAGAACTCGACACCGGGGGCGATCTTCTTACCACGAAGCACGGCGGCGGCGGAGGCGAGGTCGGAGGCGCGGGAGTTGGTGCAGGACACAAGGTATGCCTTGTTGATCTTGATCGGGGGGTCGAGGAGCTTGGGGAGAGCGGTGGCAATCTTCACCGAGTTGGGTCCAGAGACGTGGGGCACGAGGGTGGACAGGTCGAGCGACAGGCGCGAGGCGTAGTGGGCTCCGGGGTCGGCAGCCAGCTGCTCCTTCAGGCTTGCGGCCAAGCGGTCCTCGTTCAGGCGCGGGTGTCCGTCGCCTGCGTTGCTGGGAGCCGAAGCGGACGGCGAGATGAACTTGCGGAGCTCTGCCTTGCGGATAAGTCCACGGTACCAGTCGATGAGCTTGCCATCGACGGGGAAGACACCAGCAACAGCACCCCACTCTGTGGTCATGTTGGCAATAGTGAGACGCTCGTCGACGGAAAGGTGCTCGATTCCGGAGCCAGTGAACTCAATGGCAGCATTGAGAACCTGGTCCTGGTTGAAGAGACCTGCCAGAGCCACAATGACATCCTTGCCCGAGACACCCTCGGACAACTTGCCGTCAAGTGAAACCGAGATCACGCGAGGGATCTGCCACCAGAACTTGCCGGTCGCCCAGATACCGCTACTCAGTCAGCGGCTGTTGCTTTCGCGTATATGTAACTTACGCAGCATCCGTACGGACAATGGCAGTGCCCAAGCACCCAACGCCACCGTAATGGTTGGAGTGGCTGTCGCTTGCGACAACCATCTTGCCGGGCCAGGCGTAACCCTCCTCCACGATGATTTGGTGACCGATACCGCGGCCGGCGGGGTAGAAGTCGACGCCGTGCTCCTTGGCAAACGCCTCAATCTTCTTGTACTTCTTGACATTGGTCTCAGACTTGTTCTGGACATCGTGGTCAAGAGTGTAAACAGGCTGCCGAGGGTTGTCCAGCTTCGAGCACGAAAGGGACAGGAACTTGGAGATGACTGGACCGGTGTTGTCGTGCGTCATGCTATACTGTTAGCAAGAGTTCCACACTGAGCGCGCGCTCTTCAATGCTCACACATGCTCGGGGCGAATCATGACATAGTCACCCGAGTGCACCTTGGTGCCGTTGGGCAGGTCGACCGCATACTTTTGCACGATCTTTTCGACCAATGTCTGAGGGTTGGAGACAGTAGCGTACGACCTCGCGAACAGAGGTAGCCTCCGCGAGGAGATCAGTCGAAGCATGACTGATTAGATTGAAAGTGAGTGAGTGGTGTGTAAGGGAACGATCTTGGTTGGGTGACATCCGGGTTATATGCAGATTCAGTAGGCGAGCGACTTTTGAGTCGTATTCTCTCGGGCCCCTTCGGCGCTTCTCGGCCAGCAAGGTAGAGTGCTCAGTGACTGCAGAGATTCTAATTAGGCTCATTAGCAAGAATACTTGTCTGATCGCTAATGGTCAGGCTAATGAGCCATCCTTGCAGCGGGACCAAAAAGTACGCCGAAGTTGAAAGAGAGATGTGCAGTCGTGCCTGAATATACGGTGCATGGCGATCCCTTGAATGCTTGAATATCGCGTGTACGGCATGCGCGCCCAAGGAGAGGGTGGTCTGCAGGAGGAGTTCACTGCCGCCGCTCAGCTCCGCTACGCGTGGTTTCACAGGTCACAAAGGCTTTGAATTAGCTTCACATCTTCACCACTCACTCTTCCACCACCACATTACTCTCTTCTAGAGCTGCTCGCCATGGCCCGGCCAGCCAGAGCTCTGTCCCCTCGGGGGCGCGTTGCGGTCATCGCAGGAGCTTGCGTTGCCTTGCTCCTTTTCCTCCACATTATCTTCCCATCATCTTTCGGCTCGTCTCAGCGCTGGACGACTGTGTCGTCCTCTATCCTCAGAAGCAAGTTCCTTCGGGCAAAGGCAAAGGACCCTCGGCCGCCTATTTATCACCCTATCCCCAAGCTCATGGCTGATGCCCGTGAGGAGTTTGAGGAGAAGGTCAACAGGCAATCGAAGACTCTCCCAGCGGCTGTCAAGGAGTACCGGCGGCGGTACAAGCGCGACCCTCCCAAGGGCTTTGATATCTGGTTCGAGTTTGCCAAGGCAAACAACACTGTGATGATTGACGAGTACGACCAACTCGACCGTGATCTCCAGCCGTTCTGGCAATTGACAGGCGCTGAGATCCGCCAGCGCTGTATCGACGTGGGTTACCTTCCGTCTGTGGATCTGGTCCGCATCCAGAACGGCCAGACGCGTACTATCGATGTCAACAAGGGGTTCGACGACTCTGAAGTAGGCGCGCGTGCCAAGGGTTTCCGAGTCATGTTGGAGAAGTTCCAGAAGCACCTGCCGGACATGGACTTTCCTATCAACGAGAAGGCCGAAGGTCGTATCCTGATTCCCTGGGAGGAGAGGCTGTTCAAGAACTTGACGGCTGACAGTTCCAGTAAGTCGACTCTTCCTGTCGAGGGCCGTCCGTGACCCGTTGCTAACCTGACAGAGGGCATCGAACACGTCTTGGGCGGCAAGTTCATCGCCGACTGGTCGGGAGACGGTAATGTATGGGAAGCCTACCGCCGCACCTGCTCTCCTACATCTCAAGCTCGCCGACTCTTTGGCTCGCTGCGCGCTCAACTCAAGGAAGGCCAGATCCCATTCTCACGCCTGGCCGACGCCGGCATTGCCTCGAACGTCGTGGACGAGGACTTTACGTTCGCCGAGACTGTTGACGACAAGTTCGACTTCTGTGCTCACCCCTGGGCCCACTACAACCAGGGTCATTTCTTCTCTGATTGGCGCACCATCCACGCTCTGTATCCCATGTTCTCCCCAGCCAAGGGCAACGGCTACTCCGATATCCTGATCCCGAGTCACTACTACTTCCAGTCCACCAAGCGCTACACTTATGGATGGGACCCAGCGAACCAGCAGATTAAGGACATCGATGACATGGAGACACCCTGGGAGGAGAAGGCCGACGACATCTTCTGGCGTGGTGCCACGACTGGGGGTGGTTCCAACCCTCCCGGATTCATGGCACAGTACCAGCGACACAGGTAGGTACGACCAAGGGGGCTACGCTGATCGTATCCAGGTTCATCAGGATGACGTCCGACCAGTCTGATGTCACAAAGACTGTTGTGTTTGCGGACCCTCCTGGCACAAACAACTTCATCTCTGCCGAGGTCCCCATCGCTGACCTCAACGAGGACATGATGGACGTGGCCTTCACCAAGGCTGTTGGATGCAAGCAGTACCCCAACGGAGGCTGTGATGGTATGCGCAAGGACCACCGCTTCGCCGACGCCGTGCCTCTCGGCGAGAACTGGCGTCACAAGTATCTGATTGATCTGGACGGTATGGGTTACTCTGCCCGTCTGTTCTCCCTGGTGAGTGACCTGGCTACATCGTGACAACCACAATCACATGCTGACCCGTTCAGCTCAAGTCGGAAAGTGCTGTTATCAAGTCGACAGTTTACACCGAGTACATGTCCGAGTGGATTCAGCCATGGGTACGCGCATGCTCTGGAGCAAGCTGACATTTCAGCTCCACTACATCCCCGTCTCACAAATGTATAACGAGATCTACAACATTTACGCATACTTCTCTGGACCGTCCGAGTCCATGCTGGCAGCCGCCAACTCCACTCGCGACGGATTCCAGTCTTCAGGATTGGGAACACGCAAGCTCGACGGAGACGCCGAGCTCCAGAAGATTGCCAAGGCAGGCCGCGAGTGGATGTTCACCGTCGGTAGGAAGGCCGACATGGAGATCTACCTGTTCAGGTATGTCAAACTTATCATCCTGCTTGAAATAGCTGACTGTTCAGGCTGTGCCTCGAGTGGGCTAGGCTCAACTCTGATGACCGCGAGGCCAGCAGTTACAAGGGGACTGAGTAAGCCGGAGATCACATCGAGGTTGTTTCCATAGACGGGTGGACAATGCATGACTACTGTTTAGAATCGGCCCTGGAGTAATGTGGGTCGCTCATAACGAGCCTTCGTCGTTGTTACTGCGGAGTTCTGAGCGGTTTCAGCTCTCGAAGATCTGTGCTCCGCTAACCAAAGTGGTCCATTGTCTGTCTCTTAGTCGCAGCTGTGATTGGCAACGTTGTGTCGTCGACGGTACGGGCAGAAGGGGAAGAGGTATCTCATCCTGCTCGACATTGCCCTGCGGGGAACGCATAACTAACGATATCTCACGCGCCCACTCGATGTCGCATATCGTTTCCCATTTGTCTGTGTCTTTGATTGACACCAAGCTCCGTTCTTATCGTGAAAGCCCCCTCACCCGATGACTATCACCGAACGCGTGAGAAATAACGACAGTATATGTCAGAGTGTAGACGGGAACCGACCGGAATGCCAGAGAGACTGAACCTTGGTGTGTACGCCTCAGAGGGCGTAGGGATCGCGGTATCGTTTCTCAATGAACCAAGCTGTCTTCGGAGTGTCGGTGGCGCCTCAAGACGTCCTCTCAATCACCTACGAAGCACGTCGCGGGTCGCTTCCCTAAACGTATGCTCTTGCCTCGTATCTGTCTTCAGATGGTTAAGTCGTACTGCCAGGATTCAGTGGTGGCCAGACGCACTCCTGTACTCCTGCTTTCAACACAATTCTCGCTGATGTTGACTTGATGCAATTCGGAGTCCGTTCATGAGGGCGATCCTTCTTCGGCGCCGAGCTCGAGGCGCAATTGCGGATCTGATTCAATCGATATCATAAAATCATGCCCTCCCTGATACAGACAGGCGCCTTCGCGGACGCCCCCAGAGATCTGCCGGTCCTCAGAACTGCCGGTGTGTTCGTGTTCTCCGTCCTGAACAACGCCGAGCGGGCAGCATAACTCATGTGCGGTCTCTGTCTAGTACTTCCTGATGTCTGTTTATGACACCCCACATCGGCTACTGAAGGCAGGCTCGCACTGCGAGTAGTGCTGCATCTTCGTAGAGACGAGGGCGGAAGTGGCAGTCAGAGCGATCGATTATTGCGGCGCCCGTGCTGGGTGCGGCGCCCATCACTGGGCGTTCGCGCTCACGTCACAGAGGATTGACGATGTATCGGCTGTCCACTCCATACACTCCAGCCTTCCCGCTGATAACGTCCCACGTGCGCCTCGTAGCGCAACGCTGGGCGTGGTCTTGTAGAAGAACAGATCCTCTTTGCCTGAGGGAAAAGCGCAACATCAGCTGGACCGCCATGTCTCATTCTGCGACCGGCGTCTGAATCACGACGATGCCAGATGTTGGGAACCGACCAGTCTGACTTCCGATGTCCACCTCCATGGCAAAGATCTTCTGCATCTGAGTGCGCCTGTGTTGTAGCCATGTTCAGTGCGGCCTGAGGCGTTGTGTGTGCATGTTGACCCACGTCAACGAGATGTACTCGATATTTCGACGGGCGCCGCCCATCCCGACGTTGAGATAACGTCACTTGAAGGCAAGTGTGCCTGAGTTTGGAATGCTGAGTGTCTCATGACCGTTGGGGATATGCCGAAGTGCTCGCAACCGCTTTACAACCTCTTCATCATCTTGCACGTTATCTTCACCATCTGAACTCTCCACCCTCCTACTGTTCGTCTGCAGTGCATCCAGCAGCGGCGATCATGTCCTTTTCAGCCCAGCAATTCAACGTGCCTGACGACTATCAGCACGACAATGTTAGTCCTGGGTCACAGACTCCAAACCCAAACGGCATAGATGCGGACCCCAATGGTACACAAGAGTACGATATCCAGGCGAACGGCTCGAACGTTCTGCCAGAAGACGGTGCTCCGGCTCCAATCCTTACTGCTCCTTCAGACGTTGACTCTGATGCGGCCGGACATGCGCATTTCCAGGAGTCGCCTGCCCCGACGGCAGGACATGGCAGGAAGATCGCAGTCTTGACGTCTGGGGGCGACTCAGCCGGTATGAACGCAGCAGGTGAGTCTTTTCGTCCCCTGTGTCCAGCTCTGTCACACGTATGCCGACATTCCGGCTGGGCTCTTTTCTGTTCTGTTGCACTTTATTGACATCAACAGTACGGGCGGTTGTACGATATGGCATCGCTCGGTGAGTACAGAAGCGGGTGGACCCCAAAAATATGCCCCGTAGACACGCCGTGGCAGGGAGATACTGGTTGCCAGACATCAGCCAATGCCCTTCACGAGCTCCTGAAGGTGATGGGGGCGACGTTGTTGTGATGGCAAGCAGAGAAAGGGCGATCGCGGGCTCGGTGAATTACGTCACCGAGACCAGGGTGACAACCACAGCCACCGGTCAGTCACCAAGCCAAGCCACAGTCAGCAGAGTGTTCATTCTTGGACTTCCTGCTAGATGCTTGGGTCTCCGTCGAGGATGTGGCCTGGAGAATGAACCGCCCTTGGTGCTATGCCGGCGATGTGTGCCGGTTGAGTCCGACGACGTTACTGACCCCATCCAGCGGCTGTGAAGCGTACATCATTCGTGAAGGATGGGAGGGGCTTGTACGCGGAAACGCCACCGATCCGACCCCGGCCAGATCGCGGCAGTCTATCTCTGCAGGAGGGGATGTGGCAATGCACCCCAAGAGTGCTGGCTTCGATCAATTCGTCAACAAGCTCACCGAGGCGTCGAAGCAAGATGCCGGACATTGGGCTTCAACTGCATGGACCCCGATGCCTTACAAGACGACGGACTCTAGCGCCATTGCACCTCTATCTAATGCGCCTCTGACTTTCGGCTACGGTGGTCTCCTTCGAGACGGCGCGGGTGAAGCCGATCTCGATGAGGTAGCTGCCACTTTCAGCGACCATCCCCATCTCTTCTCAGACGAGACCGATGACA
Organism: Cutaneotrichosporon curvatum; assembly: GCA_001600275.1. Lineage (NCBI taxonomy): Eukaryota > Fungi > Basidiomycota > Tremellomycetes > Trichosporonales > Trichosporonaceae > Cutaneotrichosporon > Cutaneotrichosporon curvatum. The sequence goes on along the minus strand of BCJH01000023.1, from coordinate 11,846 downwards.
GCGGCAAATCGCTGAAGAACCGGTACATCGTGAGAGTTGGATGGGATGACACCCGTGGCTGGCTCGGCGAAGGCGGTACACTCATCGGGTCATCGCGGTGCCCATCCTGTGAGTAAGGGTGTCGACTGAGCCTTGTGGCAGATCAGGAAGTCTTGCTTACGAGCAGTCCGCACCCGCGAAGGCCGCTTGCGTGCGGCTCACAACCTTATCCGCTTCAACATCGACTGCCTGGCTGTGTGTGGAGGAGATGGCTCTCTCACAGGAGCCGATACCCTCCGCCACGAGTGGCCCAGCCTTATTGAGGAGCTTCACAGCACCGGCGAGATCAACGACGAACAACTAGATGCGTTTCAACATCTCAATATTGTCGGTCTTGTCGGGTCTATTGAGTAAGTCGGTCGCTCCGAGGAGTGCCAACGTTCGCTGTGCTGACACCTAACAGCAACGACATGTCGATGACAGATCTGACAATTGGAGCAGACACGGCCCTGCACCGTATCTGCGAGGCTGTTGACTCCATCTCCTCAACTGCCTCCTCACACTCCCGCGCCTTCGTTATCGAGGTGATGGGACGACACTGCGGATGGCTCGCTCTCATGGCTGGTGTAGCTACTGGAGCTGATTACATCTTCATCCCCGAGGATCCACCCAGCGCTGAGAACTGGGAGAATGAGATGTGTGATCTTCTTCACCAACATCGTCTCCTCGGCAAACGCAAGAGCATCATCATCGTAGCTGAGGGCGCACACGACAGAGCCTTGAACCCCATCAAGGGAGAGTATGTCAAGCAAATCCTGGTCGATCGCCTCGGCCTAGACACTCGCGTCACCACTCTTGGACACACGCAGCGTGGCGGTAAACCGGGAGCAGAGGACAGGATCTTGGTGAGTTCTCGAATGCGCTTACTACACGGGCATGCCCTTGTGACCAAGCTCACACTTCTACAGGCAAGTCTTCAGGGTGTCAAAGCCGTCGAGACACTGCTCGAAGCCACACCTCAAACGCCGTCCTATATGATTGGCATCCAGGAGAACAAGATTACTCGAATCCCCCTCCTGGAAGCCGTCGCTAAAACTCAAGCCGTGGCGGCGGCAATCGAGTCAAAGGACTTTGCCAAGGCTATCTCCTATCGCGATTCAGAGTTCCGTGACATGCTCACTGCCTTCCAAGTGAGCAGTTCGCTTACCAAGGACTATCGTGTGCCCGACAGTCAAAGTCTGAATATCGGAATCATCCAGTGAGTTTGACACTCTGCCCCTTTCCCCCCGGTAACTGACATCTCAGCGTAGGCGCCCCTGCAGGGGGAATGAATGCTGCAACCCGACAAGCTGTTCGTTACTGCCTGGCTCATGGGCACGTTCCCCTCGGCATCTACAACGGTTTCGAGGGATTGCTCGACGGCAATGTGGTGGAGCTGTCGTGGCTTCGCGTGGACAACTGGACCACGCGTGGAGGCTCCGAACTTGGTACCAACCGCACTCTCCCGAATGTGGACATGGGCGGTGTTGCGGCCGCCATTCAACGCCATGCACTCGACGGTCTTCTTCTCATCGGTGGTTTCGAGGCTTTCAGCGCGGTCACCATGCTGGAGAAGGAGCGCAAGGCTTACCCGGCTCTCCATATCCCCATGGTTCACCTCCCAGCAACGTTGTCGAACAACGTCCCGCTGACGGACTTCTCTTTGGGTTCAGATACTTCGCTCAATTCCCTGGTGGACGCGTGCGATGCTATCAAGCAAAGCGCGTCTGCCTCTCGCAGCCGCGTATTCGTCGTCGAGACGCAAGGAGGTATGAGCGGGTATCTCGCAACTCTTGGCGCTCTAGCTGTTGGGGCTGTACTCGTGTACACACCAGAGGACGGCATTTCCTTGAGGACTTTGCTGGAAGATGTCGAGTTCCTCAAGGAGCGTTACAAGCTGGACGAGAAGGGCAAGCAAGAGGGTCGTCTGGTTATCAGGTGAGTTTGTCTCCGCCTAGGAATCCATGCGTCGTTGTTCCTAACTCCAAAGATCTGAGAAGTCGTCGTCGGTCTATACCACTGAAGTTGTCACCAAAATCCTCAAAGACGAAGGGCAGCACTTGTTCGATGCTCGTTCTGCTCAACTTGGCCACACTCTCCAGGGTCTCGTTCCATCGCCTCTGGACCGCACTCGGGCTGCACGCCTGTCATTCCTGTCGATGCAGTTCCTGGCCAAGCACGCTCAACCCAATTCTCAGGCCGGGCGGCGTAAGGTACCTCCAAGTGCCGAGACCGCGTGCATGATCGCGATCCGCGGATCGAAAGTTGTCTTCGCCAGCATGCCAGATGTTCTCGCTCACACAAACTTGAGCAAACGTCGCGGTGAGGATGTCTGGTGGTATGACGTCAAAGATCTGGTCGAGATTCTCGGTGGCCGCGCTGGACTCGTAGCCAGTGTTCTCCCGGGCGACACCAAGAGCAAGCAAGTGCGTCCCAAACGCGGCCGCTGGGGTAGCTACGCCATTGCAGGGGTCAACGATGATTGTCCTGTGCCCAACCAGAATCCGACACCTAAGATCTGAGTACAAGAAGGGTTTGGGATACGAGAAGAGTCGGAAAGCGGTCCCATAGGATGCCTGTGAACCTCTTAAGCAGTTGGTTGAAATTTCCATGTAAACAATGTAAGATGTTGTCATGCTTTTCTCCTGTACAACCAGGTCGAATATGAAACGTGCATGAAATAGCAAGCATGGAAGGCTTGAAGCAGTGATTCCCTTGGTGCAGGCTCGTTGTCAGCACAACTCGGTAGGCACTGCCCATGTTGGCCACTGCGGGGACCCCGCATACTTCTGTTTTTGCCTCGAGAATTCAATGTCCGGGCATCAGCTACAACTTCAGTTGCTCCTACAACTCTCACAACCATCGGCGTCGCAGCATGTCATCTCAACCGCACGCAAGTGCGTCCCACGGAGCGGAAGAAGAGGAAGAAGATGAACAGACAATGGATGTTTCGTTCATCCAGGGATTCGCAGAGTAAGTGCTCTCAGCCAGAGTTCAACATGTGCTAACGGTCGCAGCAAAATCCAGCGAGTTCCTGTTGACTTGCTTGACGATGAGGATGTTGCAAGACCAAAGATTTCTATCCCCAAACGTGGTGAAAAGGACTTCGAACCTCTGAACGAGACGGTTAATCTGCAAGAGATGATGCTTCAAAACAGCAGGCAGGCGTTGTTCGAAGCGCTGCAAGGGGTGCGCGGCGTGGCAAGGTGAGACCTCCTCGTAGGAATCCACGCGAGTAGACGCTGACGCTTGTGCAGTAAATCTCTTTCCCATGCGGTTGTTACCCCGTCTTCACCATTTCCTCGACTACTGGTGTCGCGCGGTCACGTTTTGGACACTCTAGGGATCACCGTTCGCTCAGCAGCTTCAGATGGGACCACAAAAGCCCACACGGAGCTTCTGCCAGAAGAAGCTCTGTATTTGATCGAGCGCGGATCCCTGCAGTTGTGGAACGGCCGAGATCCGGAAACAGAAGAAGAGGTTGCCGACGGTGTTGGATCGTGGTGTGACGAAGAGTTTGGCATCAAGGGAGCCGTGGAGTTGAGTGTCATGGAAGCCTTTGGCGCCTTTATGGGGAAAGAAGCCTTGACGTGGCAGCGATACCAGGTGAGTCGGGCAACTTCCTCCCAGCTCACAGTCAGGCATACGCATATCTGAAGCGGCTAGGCTACACTGTGCAGCGTACCCGACGATTCCTCCCAGAGCATTTCCTTGCCTCACCGACGTCGAACGTCAACGTTGGTACTGTTGGTCTGGGACGGAGAGTGATTGAAGTGCAATCAGCCCTGCATGGAGGTCTCTGTGGTCTCATGCGTCGCTGCAGGCTTTTGATTACGCGGGCTGCAAAATGGTTGTGCGGAAAACTACCAGTAACATTACTGCCTTTCCTCAGCGGCTACTCCTACGGTAAGTTGCCCGAAATGGTTGACAACACAACACGCTGATAACTTAACAGGTTCCATCCTTACCAGACTACGCTTCATCCCCGCAGGACATCAGCAAGTCACGCCCGTTGCACCGAAGCAAGAGCAGGCATGCTCTATCTACCAGCCATTGGAGGTTAACCCGTATTTGCCATTCTTTCACGTGTGGAAGCCTGTAACGTCGTGGAGCAAAGCGAAGTGGGATCGCGGAACTCCGGCGGGACTTGCACAGCAACCACCTCATTATTCTTTGGCCGTCGTGGAGTAGGTCGAAGGTCAGCAATGCAGCTAACGGCCAGGTCTCGCGAAACACGTATGCCTACTCTGTGGCAGCTTGATGAGATCTTCCGCGATCTCCCCAAGGAAGCGCAAGGACCAACTCGTCGCGTGGGCCCCCAGTACCAAAAGGCCAAGCCAACGAGGCCGCAAAACGCAACACAACAATCTCACGACTCGTCTTGGACCCGCTATTTGCCGTCATGGCTGCGCTTCGCTAGTTCCACCCAGCCTCGACCTGGGAATGCTATGGGGGCGTTACGGAATGGCGACAAGGGCTTCATTGTCGCCGTGAACGACTCTGGAAACACTGGTTGGGTGAGATTCGGTCGCACAGGGTTTGAAGAGTTCCCCATGGCTTAGCTGGTTGCGAGCCCCACTTTACATGTCACATATGCATCGCGAGGTCTCATCTCGTAACAGAAATCGTCGGCTGCACACTAAATCCTACCAATATTGTTCCACCTCGAACCTATCGAGAGTGGCCACGGCTGCCGTGACCTCCTTCTGTCGAGCCGTTCGACGATAGAAAATGGGACAATCAGCCGATGTGCAGATCACATCCTGTTGTGTTAGCGATGAACACGGTATGGCCACAAAACAGTGGCTAACCTGGTGCAAGGATCCCTGACAGCGCTGGCATTGGGTCCAAAGCCGGGCAAAGTCGATCTGCAGATGGGAAGTTGTCGCCAGCTACGATGTTAGTCTCAGTTCAGGGAAGACGAAGCTCACCTGTTTCTCGTATAGTACGGGAAGCTTTGGCCGGCAATTGACACAGACGGCGCCTTCTAAGGTGTCAGAATGATATCAGCACTGAGACGCACCTTTGCTCCCCTTAAGAGGAGTGCGGCAGCCGAGACATGTAGCTGTCTTTACGGCAAACTTCATCAACCCTCCAACGGTAGGCGTGGCGATCTGAATGCTGCGAGTATGTTCACCAGCGACTGCCAATCAGCGAGCGACAAACAGAACACTCACGCAGACTTCCCGCTCTTTCTCCTAGAATGGGCTCGAAGATTCGCATAAGCGGCTTTGACAACTGGTTCTCCAGATAGTATCGAGTATCGATTGGAACGTTGTTTTCCAGGACATATAACGGGTCTTCCGACTTTTCGTAGGCAGCGGCACCTGCAGGTCAGTAGTGATGCCTTCAGTGCGCGAACCTTTGATTCCTTTGACGATCACGTATGCTACTCGGTCACCTAGAGAAGGGGCGGAACCTAGTCATCGTCAGCTGCAAGTCAACGAATGGGCATCAGCGCTCACCGGCATCGCGCTTCTTCATCCTCTCAGCAAGTTCCACATGAGCTTGTTTGCCCGCATAATCTGGGTGTTAGCCGCGTTTACCAGCGACATGCTGCCGCTCACCCGTCTTAGCCAATGCCTTCGTGATGACTAGCTGCGACATGTCGATCTTGTTTTGGAGCAGATCACCGATAGTAGACTTCACGTAACTCCATGTCAGTCAACTCATACACGTACTCACTCCTCAGCTCCCTTGACATCACGGTCGATGAGCATCTTGTATAGACAGGTCTCGATCATAGTGGAGACAAGCCGGCAGTTGTCCCGACGCACAGTCTGTCCATCAGCTATGTAGTGAGCGGCATTACCTCGATGCCTTTTGTATCCATCTTGTCGTACTTGTCTGGACGAGTCCAGTACAGGCCGGCGTAACGCTTCTTGCTGATGAGAAGATATGGGAAGTAAACCTTTTCGAATTCCAGTTTGATAGGCTTCTTGAACTTTGAAGATACAAGCTCTGCTGCCTCGGCGCCTGTCTATTAGTCCTGTAAATCTGACAACATACCTAGCCGCATAGCAGTCGGTAGATCAGGACAACCGAATTTCACCATGACAGAGTCGGTGTCACCATAGATGACTTGAGCGTCATGCTCGTAGCCATTCTTGATCGAGTACTCTGCTTCTACCTCCTCCTTGGTCAGATCGATCATTTGACGTCCGTACGCCGTGACTGAGGTAGAGATTGCTAGACAAGGAAGTTTACCGACGGTAGCTCCAGTGAAACCGTACACCGAGTTGGCACTGATCTGGTCATCAGCACTGAGGCACTCAACACGACTGACTTTTAGTGCAAGCTGACGGCCATCCAAAACGGCCCTTTTGAAAGGATCCTTCTCCACCTTGAGGTCGGCCTTGGCGCGCTTGCGTGCAGCAAGAAGGTTCTCCAGTACAAAGGGCAGCAGACCCTTTCGTCTGGCAGCCATGGCGAAGAAGTCTATCATCAGAAACAACACGGATGGCATGTCATCAGCTCACCGTTGTTTGGAGTCTGGACATAATCCTCTCCTTCCACGAGTTTAAGTCGTTCGATTGTCGCCTTGTCAAGAAGCGTCGTATAGCAGAGGTTGTGCGCCATCATGATCGAGGGGTAAAGAGAGGCGAAATCAAGAGTCGCGATGGGTGTGTCGTAATAGCCTCTGCTGGGCTCGATGACTGTGGCACCCTCATACTGCTCATCTGTCCCTTCGCTCCTCATCGCTGGAATGAGGTAACCCTCGTCGCCAGCGGCGCGGTAAAGCTGAGATACTACGCGGACTTGCTGTCCTCGAGTAAGGACGTCGTTGAATGGGATACCTGTCACTCGTGCCAATTCCGTGTAGTTGATCAGACACATAAGGCGATCGAGCAAACGTTGAGGCAGATAGGCGTCCTGGACGCGTCAGTCTGCGTGTATACTCATCCTTACCTTCAGGCAGTACACGGCGAGTCGACGACGGGAGTCTGCCGTGCCGTTCTGAAGCTCTGTGATAATAGAATGGTGCACGTCCTCCTTCTGTTCGCCTAGGAACTGCGCGCAGACTGCGTTCAAGGTGTAGCTGCGAAGTTTGTAGTCTCGCTGGATTACCTGCAGAATGTCCATTTGCAGTCTACCATCGATGTTGACAGCTTTCGAGTCCCGCTGACCAAAGGCTTTGGACGAGAAATGCGTCTCGCGAATCTCAGAGCGCACACCTTACGTGTCAGAACGAGCCGGTGGTATGACTTACCGAGAACACGGCCTAGGTACGCGAAGTCCGGAATCTTCAAGGCCTTCGCGCGATCCAACAGATATGGCAAGTCGAAGTTGGCGGAGTTGTAACCGATGATGAGGTCAGGATCAACAGTCTCAATAAAACGACGCCACTCCAGCAGGAGATCCCTCTCATTCTTGAATTCAAGGACTTGTGACCCAACGATATGGGCACATGTGTTTAGAGTGAACACATTCCTGACAAATGGCTTGCTTTCGCCTGTTGTGGTCAGCTTGCCTCCGCATCTCCTCGAGTTACCATGACGGGTGACCATTGCTGCGATCTGAATCACTGGGTCAATGCTTGCCTCAGGAAAAATGCCTTTGCGGCCTGCACATTCAATGTCAAAGCTCAGCACCCGTAAAGGGGCAATTGGTAGCCAGTCGCCTTCAGGCGCATGTGACACAAGGTCGGTATACCTGTAGACAGTCAGTCTGCTGGCGATAATCGTAGGTCAGACTAACTTGAGAAGGATCTCCGTTTGACATCTCGACCGCTTGTCATGTTCTGACAATATCTCGTACTTTCCAGCGGGGGCTTCGACCCAGTTCATGCCAACCAGCTTGAGATTGTTAGCCTCCATTTCTCTGAGCGGCAAAATACCTTCGTATCGATCATAAAGCGCAGGGTGTAGGCAATGTTGCTCTCGTAAGTCATCACCTCTTGTGGGAATAGGCCTTTATAGTCTAGCTGTCCTCGCTCGAAGAGACGTGCAAAGTTGGTCAGCCGCGGAAACTTGGTCGAGAACGGAGGACTCATCTTTCACTTTGGGCAAGGCTTTCGGCTCCGTGCAGATGATCTTGATGAACGGGACCTCATCGTCGCCACGATACCCCCATAGCGATTTCCTGTTAACGATGATACAGTTGGAGACGGCGGGCAAACCCATCTGGATAGAGGACTATAACGCTCGTCAGAGAAAATCCGTCGAAAATGACATTGAGCTTACGTTCATGACATCTTTCAGGCCTGAGAGATCCTCATTCATGAACCCGCTCGGTGCGGCCACGTAGAAGTACGGTCGGAACCCCCAGACGTGTGCGAGGACTGAGTTGCCTTTGCTCGTCGCACCAAACAGTCGCAAAGTCGTCCCGAGCTTTGGATGAGAGGATTCGACGACCTCGATCTGTTGGAAAACTGGTGTCAGAGTTCAGCGGCGCTGCCGGCCTTCTCACCAATGGTATCCGAAGAGGGGTTGTATCTGGGAGCTGCTGGCCGAGGCCATGCCTGGGACGTCTCGATTGAGTCTCGCGATCAGCTACTTGATCTCACGCCGCTGCCTACCTCCGTTCCCATCTTCCTCTGCCTCTAATTGCTCAAGAACGTCCGTGAAGCTACGTTGCCCGGAGGCGCCTGATGCCTCCCGACCTTGCAATGCCAGCTTTCTCTTCTTTGACGCCGGTTCGATCATGCTGGCTGTTGTAGCACCGTTGATGGCGGTGTTGTTGTCGTGCACAGATCAAGGATATCAGAAATAAACGCGTCACCTGCAATCATGAGCCTCCACCCACGCGTTTCTTACGTAATAAATATATTATCTCTCTCATTGACGGTTATTTTACGTCACCGGGCGGCAGCTCCGGCCAAGCAGGATTGTCGTCTATCCGGGACACACGCAGAGGCGCGCTGACGAGACCGATAAACTGGCGATCAAGACATCTTATCTGTTCATCTTCCTTCCTCTACATTCATTATCCAGCTGTCACCATGTTGCAGTCCCTCGCTCGACCACTCAACCTGTCCAGAGTCGGCTGCGCCTCACGTTTGGCAGCCGCAAGGCGCTACGCCACCGCTGGCAACAGCTCGGGCCGTGAGTATCGGTCAAATTGCACTACTAACGCGAAGCCGTCAGCTTCGGACTGAGCGAGGACCAAGTAGCCATTCAAGGTGAGTCAACTCCTTTGAACAAGAGTTCCGGAAGAGACGTTGACCATCTTTATAGACCTCGCTCGTTCTTTTGCGCGTGACAAGATTGTTCCCGCTGCTGCTGAGTATGACCGCACGATGGTATGGCAGGCATAGGCAGAACTCCGCTGATGCGACAGGCCTACCCGTGGCCGCTGATCAAGGAGGCCCATTCGCTCGGTCTGATGAACACTCACGTTCCCGAAGCGGTATGTCGCCAACGATTGTTGTTCTTACACTACTAGTACGGCGGACCCGAGCTTGGCCTCTTGGAATGCGCAGTCATCTCCGAGTCTCTTGCCTTTGGTTGCTCCGGAGTGCAGACCGCAATCGAAGGTAAGTGCAGCCTAGTGTTATGTCTAACTCTAGCCAACGGGCTTGCCGAAGCTCCTCTTATCGTGGCTGCCTCCCACGAAATCAAGCAGAAATATCTTGGTCGCATGACTGAAGAGCCACTGGTAGCGTCGTATGCCGTCGTGGGTATCATGCATGGAAGCTCGCTGAACCTGCAGACCGAGCCCGGAGCTGGATCCGATGTAGCTGGGATCAAGACGAAGGCTACCAAGCAAGGTGACAAGTGGGTGATCAACGGCACAAAGATGTGGTAAGTTCCCGAGAGTTTGCCGACATGCTTACATGCAAAGGATGTACGTACTTGTTGACTGTTCGCTCCTTACATCGTTAGCACGAACTCTGGTCACGCCAACTGGTTTGTACGTATTTGTCGCGAAATTGCCACTAACAATGAGTTCGTTCTAGCTGTCACTGACCCTTCTGCACCTGGTGCGAAGGGCATGACCGGATTTGTCGTTGACGCCGACTCTGAGGGCGTCATCGTTGGCAAGAAAGAAATCAACATGGGTGAGTAAAGCTCCTGGCACGCACTGATGTCATAGGCCAGCGCTGCTCCGATACTCGCATGGTCACTTTCCAGGACGTGGTTGTCTCCCAAGAGAACATTGTCGGCGGCGTGGGCGAGGGTTTCAAGGGTAGGGAAGATCAACGATCATGTCTGGCATATACTGATAAGCAGTTGCTATGAAAGCATTCGACATCACACGTCCCCTAGTTGCTGCTGGCGCTGTGGGTGTAGCTCAACGCGCCCTCGAGGAAGCCACGAAATATGCGCAGGAGCGCAAGGTCAGTCTAGGGGCGTGCGACAGGATCTCACGAGCAGACTATGGGCAAGAGCATCATTGACCATCAAGGCGTTGCCTTCATGCTCGCCGATATGGCGGTGAACGCGGAATCAGCGAGAAGTCTCGTTTGGCGTGCAGCCTGGACAAAGGACGCTGGCCAGCGCAACTGTTCGTGTAATGCGGAAGTCGTGTTACTAACCTTGCAGCCTATGAGGCGTCGCTCGCTAAGCTCCTGGCAGGCAAGGCTGCAGTAGAGAACGCCAATCTTGGTGTTCAAGGTAAGCATGCGGCATGTGGCAATGCGCTTGCTGACGAAAAGTTTACGGGGGTATCGGCTTCAACACTGAGACGCCTATGGAGAAACTCTACCGGTTAGTCATTGTCGAGTTCCTTGGACTGACCTACTCAGCGATGCTAAGATCTTCGAGCTTTGTAAGTTCAAACCCGTCACCCATACTCATCCGCATCAGACGAGGGCACCTCGCAAATCCAAAGGTTGGTTATCTCGCGGCACCTGTCCTCGATGTACCCCGCGTAACGACGAGGTATTGGGAAAGGTCTCAGATGACACATCCGAGTCGTCTCGCGACCCCCGTCTGCGCTGTACGTCGCGCATGTGTGATACAGGCTCAATGGCCGCCGTCGATGCATCCCAGTCAAGTACCATAAGCACCAGGACGGCGTTGCTCTCTCGATTCTGACGCAGTTTGCCACATTACATCCGGCAGCCGTGATGCCCTCACAGTTATCATGATATCTAACACCTCCGCCGTGAGACACCAGCTCCATTATGCCATCTATCTTGGTTGCATGGTACGAACACGGGCGCAAGCCCGAGCTGTGACTGGTGCATGGCCGTTCCTGCAGAACATCCCGGTCGCGTGGCCCAATGGCAAGGCGTCTGACTACGACTATCTCGTTCATCAGGAGATTGCGGGTTCGATCCCCGTCGTGACCTTCTTTTTTGCACTCATTTTTTTGGTGCTCCAGCAACTCATTGCACGAAGATGATCGATCATGTTCGACTGTCGGACATCAGGAAGGACGCGGAGCGTCTTCTTCCACCTTGGATCGCTGAAAGGCGCTGGTTGGCTGTGAAGCGGGTTTAAGATCTCTGCCGCGAAACTCCTGGAACACCTTAACCCCCGCCGCAGCTCCCGCAGGTATGGATCTCTCTTGTGTCCAGAGTCTTCATTGAATTGCGTTTGGTACTATCGAAGACTCGTAAGGTAGAGTCGTAGACGTGCCACAACAAGAACTATGGCTAGCTATGTCAGTGAACCTCATTTGTTGCGGGTCATGGCCGGGATGGTGGGAACGAGATGGTCTCTCCGATCAACATATCTTTTTCCACAACAACAGCGGTATGACATGTCCATGCAGTGGCCCAGCAACTGCCCCCAGAGGTTGCACAACTAGGAAGCGGCTGTATAGTATATGCCCAAGTGCAGGCAGGTATTGGAGGTGTAGAAGGCTGTGATAGCGTAGTAAAAGATGAGAGCGGTGCATTCCCATAGCTAGTTACTATTGGGTTTATATAGATAACAGAG
>BCJH01000022.1:312680-366619 GCA_001600275.1 Cutaneotrichosporon curvatum | reverse complement strand
TCTGTTTCAGAGTATATAGCCATAAAGCAAGTCGCGCTCACCCTCAACTACAGCCTTAGATCGTAATATCCCATTACTATAGCCGTCATGCTCCATACTGTAGAGCAAAGTAGATCTTGCTATACTGTAGCTGTGACAACGCTATAATAAGACTACGCATTATATAACATAGTAATAGCGATAGCAATCATATAATCATCCGCAGGCATTTGATTCCGTTTGCCTACTCTGGACGGCCGCGTAGCGGCCGTTAGCTGCTAGTGGAGAACTTCATTACCGGTTACCCAGGCCACGAGTTCCAAGTGAGAGCCGCGCTCAAGGAGGTTCTCGGGGAGGAGAAGTATGAGTACTTCTTTGACAAGGTGGGTACGCCTGCGGTTCATAGTTGACACCAGTTCTTGGAGTACTTCTTCACAGAGGAAGACGCCAAGTTCTTCGCGTCCCTGGGGCTCAACTGCATTCGCCTGCCCGTGAGTCCCGGTGAAGCGCAACTACTGATATCAGGTCAATTATCGGCACTTCGAGGATGACATGAACCCCGGCGTGTTCAAGGCCGAAGGTCTCAAGCACCTTGATCGCGTCATTGACTTGTGCGCCAAGCAGGGCATCTACACAGTTATCGACTTGCACGCAGCCCCAGGGGGGCAGAACGTCGACTGGCATTCGGACACCGGTATCAATAAGGCGCTGTGTGAGATATGTCCTGTCCTGTAGCTGACGAGCGATAGTCTTTGTACACAAAGACTTCCAGGATCGCACTGTCAAGATCTGGGAGCGGCTTGCGGAGCACTACAAGGACAACACCTGGGTGGCAGGTTACAACCCATTGAACGAACCGACGGATGAAGAACACACTCGTCTTCTCGCCTTCTATGAACGCATCGAGAAAGCCATCCGCGCTATTGACCCCCACCACATCTTATTCCTTGACGGCAATACCTTTGGCGCTGATTTCCGCCACTTTGGCAAGCCTCTCCCCAACGCTGTGTACGCGTGCCACGACTACTCCAACTATGGCTTCCCCAACCCACCGCAGCCATTCACTGGAACTCCGGAACAGGTGGCTCATCATGAGAAGCAGTTTGAGCGAAAGACTGAATACATGAGGAAGATTGGCGGCCCCGTGTGGAGTGAGTCAGAGGAAGACTGAGCTGACCGCAGACGGCGAGTTCGGCCCCGTCTACCAGCAGGCATCTGACGGTATTGATAACTGGGAGCAGATCAACGAACAGCGATATGGCGTTCTAGAGTGTCAGCTGGACATCTACGCGAAGATCGACGCGTCATGGAGTATCTGGCTGTACAAGGATATCGGATTCCAAGGCATGGTGTACGTTTCCGAGGAAACGCCGTACATGAAGCTGCTGAAGCCATTCCTGGCCAAGAAGAAGGTATAACCAAGCAGTGTATGCTGGCTAACAACAGGCTCTAGCTGCGGACGCTTGGGGTGTTGATGACACGCCTGTGCGTGAGATCTTCGAGCCCTTGCGCTCTTGGATGGCGACCAACGTCCCTGCCTTGGAGACGAAATACCCACCCATGTGGAGGACAAACAAGCACCTCTTCCGTGTCGTGCGGAATTGTTTGATGTCCGAGGGGCTTTGTGGAGAGTTTGCGTCCTACTTTGAGGGTAAGAGCTTGCACGAATTGGATCTGCTTGCAAAGAGCTTCAGCCTGGAGAATTGCGTTCAACGTACCAAGCTGAATGAGATTTTGAAGGAGGACGGCCGTAGGACAGCTGTGGCTCTGTAATGAAGTGATGTATGAGTATGAAGTTCACAAACTCGTTCGAATACATGGATAGTACAACCAGGTTCGGTCTAACATGCTGTATCGATTGCTCAGTATCACTCAATCACGCTCTAGTTTCACTTTGACCTCCCCTTCGGTGACGCCTTCCTTCTCCAGAGCGGATAGCAGCGCAGTAGCTGCTGGGTCGACAAACTCCTCTTTCACTTTACCAGATACGCCCTCCACTGTTTCCGTGGGCTCCACCTCGATTTCCACCTTGGGCTGGGCATCAGACGCGAAAGTGACTGTGACCTCCTTCCTCCCAGCTGTGTTTACCGCTACACGGGATGGACACAGCTTCTGCTGACCAAGGAGGCATAGGTCACAACGTGGCCCTATTGGCAGGCAAATGACCTTCATGTCAGCGCATGGCACTCACGGCTTACCTGGCCAAAGCCAACCAGCAGAGGATTGATTGGTCGGTGAAACTCGGCAGGCAGCCATGACTCTAGGTTGATTCTGGCGTAAGTTGGGCCATGTCAACGTGATCTACCTAGTTTCTTCGGGTGTCTTTGTTGGCGGCTTGTGCCACTTCAGACGATTTGTGATCCTGTGGACATGAACGTCGACACCGATACCAGCGTTGCTGCTTAGTTAGATTCAACCCTCACCATGAAGACTCACATCCCCCAGGCAGCCTGAAGTGCAAGGAAACCCATCTTGGGCCCAACGCCTTTGAGCTCGCACAGTTCCTCAATCGTCTTGGGAACATCACCGCTGTCTCCTCCCGGCCGTCTCAGAAGCTCCCTTGCTGCCTCTTGAATATAGTCGGTTTTCCTTCGCCAGAACCCTACTTTGTTGATGGCGTTCGCGACAACGTCTGAAGAAGCTGCTGCCAGGCTCTCCGCTGAAAGACCTCCGTCCAAGGCTGTATGTAGATTTACCACGGCTTGGGAAGTAACTGCATCTTTTGTTTGCGAAGATAACATGAGGGAGATGAGGATGTGGAAGCGAACCATCTGTCGCGATGAGAGAAAGTCTTGGTGATGTCAATGCTCACCTTTGGGTCCAGATTCTGCATCGTTTGAGGTCGCTCACAGCCCCTGTGGGATAAGCGCTCGTTGGGATCCAAGCTCACATGGTGTCCACCGGAGCTTCAATGCCAGCTCTCATGCGCTCGATTAATGCGTATTGCTCGCGCCACTTTGGAGGCTCAGGATGTGCTTTTACTCTCGCTGCTTTGGGGTGGCCCGCCTTGGAACTTTTGCTCGGAGTGGAGGACGCTGATCGCGGTCTCTTGATATTGGCGGACAGTAACGGCTCGTCCTCGACGGAACGTAGCTGTTCTATCTTGACGTCTGGCGACGGCTCACGCTTCACCCGCTTCCGAGGTGATGGTGCCACGTACGCATAGCTGGCGAGGTTCAGCGCTGCAGTAGGCTCTGATTCCTTGCGCGTGGCAGAGCGAGTAGTTCGCCGAAGTGACGTGAACTGCCGGTCCGCATCTGTCTCAACCTCGGACTTTGTCATGGCGCCGGCGCGTATGAGCGGCCGGCGAGTTGTGCGACTGGCGTCGTAGAGCGTCCGCGGACCGATTGAACAACCGCGTCGCGCGAACAGAGATCTGCTGTATTTTCCAAACACCTTGGGCCCAGGTGCCGAGTGTAAAGTAACGAGATCGATAGTACTACTGATCACGACGCGCTCCACCACTACCAATACTGACGCCCTCGTCGAACCAGCAATCGTCCGTTGGTGGCAACTCTCCCACGGTGACTTCTCAAAAGTTGACGTTATGGCCTGCAGCGAGACTGCTCGCTATCTACGACTGACTTGCGTTCTTGACAGTCCAACTACCTTCATACAAGATGGCGTCTCCGTTCAACCTCCTGACATCGGGAGCGAAGTTTGACAAGTCTCGATTCCAGAAGGACTTCGCATTGTTCGAGGTGAGTGACAACGTTCTCTCGTGCTCGTTAACCCTTGCAGAAGAAGGAGCAGAAGCGGAAGGGCAAGGGCAAGGCTCAGGTCACACCTGCGGCTCTCCCATCGTCTCTCAACTTCTTTGGCGACGCTTCTGTGGCAAGCTCCAAAGTTGTCGCCGCTGTTGAGTCAGACTCGGAATCCGAAGCGGAGTCTTCCACTGCCGCAACTATCGAGCCGCCCAAGCAGAAGATCACCATCACTGGACCCGACCCACTGCCTGCCTCGCTGTCCACGGAACTCGACTCCCTATTCTCAACCGCGCCAGAATCTCCTCTGCGATCACAACTCCTGCGAGCTCTGAAGGAAGCCAACATACACTCGCTATGGGGCGTGCAATGCGCCGTGGGGGGCTCTCTCATCGCCGACTTCGACACAATGTGTGTTGCGCCTACTGGGTCAGGAAAGACTCTGTCGTACCTTCTTCCGACCCTCGTGCAGCTGGGAACCCCGGCACGGAGATTGATCGGGAATGGCGAGGGTGGTGGTATCCGCAGCCTGATCGTAGTCCCCACCCACGACCTCGCCGTCCAGATTCATGGAGTCCTGAAGGCGATCACCAGCGGTGGAAGATGGCGTTGCCTGGTGCTGAGCAAAGCTACCCAGAAGGCTGTTTGTGAATCGGCACCTGGATCTTTAGCCCCCAACGATGAGGAAGACTCCGCCAGCGATGCCGAATCGACCGCAAGCGTCGACGAGGCCGGACCGAAGCACCTGCTTGGTCTCGGCATTGACGTCCTGATCTCCACTCCTGAGCGGTTGCATCATCTCTTGGAGGCCGGCCATGTATCTCTGGCAAGGTGAGTCAAAGCGCATATTGCTTGTCAGCTAACATTAGCACTCGTCACCTCATCCTCGATGAATCAGATCGCCTCTTGTCCCCAGACTTCCTGCCGCAGGTGGAGCCGATCGTGGAAGCTTGCACCAATGCACACGTGCAGAAGTGTCTCCTGTCTGCTACCATGCCTGCAGGCGCCGAGGAGCTGGCCCGTCGCTGGTTGCGGGACGGCGGTGTTCGTGTAGTTGTGGGAGTCAAGTGAGTAGTCTTCTGCGCCCCGCTAATCGTAAGGGATTCTGCTGTGTCAACCGTCGATCAATCACTGCTGTTCACCGGATCAGAGACTGGCAAACTGCTTGCTCTGCGCAATATGGTTGCCGAGGGAGCCTTGCCGTATCCTTCGCTTATCTTCGTGCAATCTATAGAGCGCGCGGATGAGCTTCAGAAGGCATTGGTGCTGGATGGAGTGCGAGCGGAGGCTGTTCACTCTAGTCGTGGAAAGGCAAAGCGCGACGAAGCCATCGCCGCGTTCCGCGAAGGCTCAGTCTGGGTGTTGGTAGTTACGGAGGTGCTCGCCCGTGGCATGGACTTCCGTGGAGTCAAAGTTGTCATCAACTACGGTACGCTGCCTTGGAAGCCACCAGCTGACATCAGATTTCCCGCAAACAGTACAGAGCTACATCCATCGCATTGGTCGCACTGGCCGCGCTGGCCGTCCAGGCAAGGCAGTGACATTCTTCTCCAAGGAGGACGCACCGTACCTCCGGACTATCGCCAATGTTCTTCGCGCAAGTGGATGTCCTGTACCCGAGTACATGCTCCATCTACCCAAACCCTCGAAGAACCTGAAGCGGCAGCTTGCCAAGGCTCCAGTGAAGCGCAAGTCGGTGGGCGGCGGCGGAAGAGATGTGGCGCGCGAGGCTGCTAGGAGGAAGAGGTCTATGGTCGAGGGTAGCAAGCGGAGACAGACCAAGGTGGCCGAGGTCAACATGGACGAGTCGGATTAGATGATAGACATGCACATGTAATGCTATTCGTTCCAGCACGCTGCATCCATAGGTGCCGCGTCGTGGTGCTAAAGGCATCATTCGCCCGTGTTCTCATCTCGAAGCTCGAAACAAAGCTCGACCTCAAACGGAGATTGTTTCCGCTACATGACCAGGCACGGAAGTTCAATATTTTGGCCACCCAACTCCTCAACCTCCACCCTCAACGCTGTCCGTCACTTACACCTATAAGTCAAGATGCCTCGGCCCGCGCCCAGAGCACCTGCATTTGGCGGAACATGGGCCTCGCTCAATCCCCCACTGACACCATGGATTGCAGACGTGATTGCCGCGCAGGGATTTGAGCGCATGACGCCGGTGCAGGCGGGTACCATCCCGCGTGCGGTCAAGAACCAGGACTGTGTTGTCGAGGTGCGTGCGCTCGAGTAGAAAGTTGTCTGACATGCAGGCTGTCACTGGCTCCGGAAAGACGTTGGCATTTGTTGTTCCAGTCCTCGAGCGATTGGTTCGCAACGAACACGTTTACAAGAAGGGTGAAGTCGCTGCCATTGTTATTGCCCCTACAAGGTGAGTTACTGCATCTCGATGGCAGCTGAACAGATAGAGAACTTGCATCGCAGATCTACGATGTGTTCAACATGTTCCTTTCCTCCTTGACACCTCCCACTCCGGAGCCCGTAGATGGGGAAGAGGCGCCTCCACCGCCGCCGCCGGAGTATGCGCTCCCAGTCCTCATCACCTCTGGAACGAAGCAACCGTATGAGACTTTCTTCAACCAGAACTCAAATATCATTATTGGAACTCCAGGTCGTTTAGCCTCATTCTTGCTGTCCCCGCGGGGGCAGAACGCAGTGCGGGTCTCAAACTTTGACGCGCTCATTCTCGACGAGGCCGACCGTCTCCTGTCAGCACCCGATCACAGGCGTGATGTCGAGCGCATCATGCGTCACCTTCCTAAGCAGCGTAGGACTCATCTCTTTTCTGCGACCATGACAGACGCAGTGGAAGACCTCGTGGGTGTTGGCCTGCGGAATCCCGTGCGCATTGTGGTCAATCTCAAGGACAAGCGCGGAGGCGAAGTAGCGGAGCGCCGTGTACCAATGGGGCTGCACAACTCGTACTTGGTGTGCGGGCAGGCAGACAAAACTCTCCAGCTTATCCGGGTGCTTCAGAGGGAGGCCAAGGAACACGAAGCTGCCAAGATGATCGTCTACTTCTCTACTGGGGCAGCAGTCGATTATTTCTACCGCGTAAGTTGCAATGGCCCACCAAAGCTGACCATAGATCCTTCCCAGGCTTGCCGAGCTGGAGAACTTCCACCTGACGTCTCTTCACGGCGACTTACCTACACGTGTTCGCGAACAGGCTTTGAAGAGCTTTACTTCCCACTCGTCATCTCACCTGTCACCTGCGGTGCTTTTCTGTACCGATCTCGCGTCACGCGGTGTCGATTTTGCGGACATCGATGCTGTCGTCCAGTACGATGCCCCGACCGACCCGAAGACCTTTTCCCACCGTGTAGGTCGTACCGCCCGCGCCGGGCGTCTAGGTCGTGCTATCCTCCTTCTTTCCCGGGGGCGAGAGGAACAGTATATCGACTTCTTGGCGGTGCGCAAGATCCCACTCACTAAGCAAGAGTATCTCGGCCCAGAGGGCCCAATGGAGCCATCAATCCCCGCCGATGCCGACTCGCTCGTCCTTCTCGAACGTCTGCGCGAGATCGTGAAGACGGACCGTGACTTTGCAGACCGTGGGGCGAAGGCTATGGTTTCGGCCGTGCGTGCATACACCAAGCACGAGGCCAGCTTCATTTTCCGCCCCAGTGATATCGATTATGCTGGCATGGGAACGGCGTTTGGCCTGCTACGTCTGCCAGCAATGCCCGAGATCAAGGACTGGAAGAGGAGGTGTGAGAAGGCTGAGAAGAAGGCGTTAGAGGCGAAAGAGGCGAAAGAAGCACCGAAGCCGGACTCGCCGGTCGCCGACCCTCAACCACTTCCCGAGTCGGGTGAGGCGCCAGAGACAGAGATCCAGGAGGAATACATCCCGCCTGTAGCGTGGACGGACGCCGAAATGGACTACCTCAATTTCCCGTACGCCGACAAGAAGAGGGAGGCGGTGCGTCTTGCGTCCGTCGAGGAGAAGAAGGCGGATGTCGAGGAACTGAAAGCGCAGAGGGAAAAGGACAGGGCCAAGCGCAAGGTGGCGGCTGAGATGCGCAGCGCGTGGAGCGTACAGAAGGACCGCAAGGTCCGAAGGGAGGAGCGGAAGGACAAGAAGGACAACAAGAAGAGGGCGGAGTGGGAGGCAAAGAAAGCTGCTGGGCTCGATGTTGATGAGCCTGAGCTGAGGAGGAAGAAGAAGAAGGTGGAGGAGGAGAAGAAAGAGGAGGAAGGAGACTACAAGGCTCTCAAGAAGGAGGTTGGGGAGGAGCGGCTGGCTCGGAAGGCGCAGAAGAAGGAGGTGGCTGCTGGGATGTTCGACGACCTGGATTAACATGGCGGAATGCTAGATACCCTGCATTTGTGTAACTTCAATACCTATGAATCTATTCTATGCCCATGGGTTGTCATTCTCGTCTGACCAGCGATACGATGGGGCGCGGAACGAGCTCGCCGAGTCAGTTGTGCTGGCGTCCCAGTTTGCGCCATCGCCTGAAGGTTCCCGCCCATGCTTGTAGGCTCCTGGCTCCGAGTCAGGCTCGGCTGCCGTGGGTGGGAAGCTCGAGTCAACTGGAGCCTCCTCTGCAGTGGAAGGCTCATAGAGCCCCCCGTTCTCGACATCCTGCCACTTTGTCTTGCCGACGAGCCCAGTAGTACGGCCTATTACAGGAGGGGCCGATGCTGTATCGCGGTCCGGGATGGCTGCAGGTCTGGGAATGGCCTCGGATGCCTCTGGCAGCAATGCAGGACCAGCAGAAAGCGGCATGGCCGGACTTGGTTCGTCATCGTGTGGCGAAATGATCTCCAGGACTGGCTTCGGCACGGGAGGAAGATCACCTGTAGAGGTAGCCACCACAGCTGCTACGGCCGCCGCGTTAGGAGGCGTCACAGGCACCGGCGCAGGTGTGACCGGAGCACTATGCGTTGAGAGGTCCTGGGGGGCTGGCGAGACGATCTCAGCCTCAGAAACCAGATCGACTGCATCTGCACGGTGAACAGCAGCGGCGGGACCTGCAATATCCGGTGTGTGACCCCCCCGGGATCGCGGTGGTCTCGTTGCCATATGATTTGGTGCCATTAGATTGCTGGCAGAGACAAGGTCAACAGCATCAGGCCGGCCCTCGGCTGATAAGCGGGGTTGAGGTGATGGAGCTCCTGATGAAGTCGAGGAGCGTGATGCTTTGCCTTTAGAGGAGGTGGATTTGTGCGTCCACTTCAAGGATAACCCGTCATCGCCATGCGAATGCCATGCACCAGGGTTCTCGTTCTCGCCATCGAATACTGCGTCCTCAACTTCTTCCTCGAGTAGCGGCTGAGACGTGCTCGCAGCTCGCTCCGCCCACGCTCCGTACACGCCCATCTTCCCCTTCCCCTTGACTCTGTTCTTCGCGCTTCTTCGCTGCCATATCCGAGGGCTCGGAGGGTCCGGCTCATGCGCACTTGCTGTTCCTCGGCGATTCCGACGACCGGCGAGAATGCCATTCTCCTCGTCCCGCAACCTGCGCTGCTTCTGCTCGCGGCTGACATCGACGTTGGGAAAGCCAGAGTATCCGACCCTTCTGGCTCGCGCGTACATCGCTTCCTCGTCATCGCTGGGCTGGGTGAAGTCCAAGCTTGGTGCGTCGGAGAGCTCAGAGTCGTCGCTATCACTATCCGGATCGTATTCGCCGCGGGATGTGTACAGTGTTCGGTCTCCATCTCTTGGAAGTAGTGAGCTTCCTTCGCCAGAGGGAACAGGGAGCCAATACTTTGCCTGGCCTCCTCGTGAATACCTCAGACCCGCACGGATACGCTTTTGCCGTCCTTCTCCGTAATGTAGGCCACCGTCCGCAGCCTCGTACGCCTTGTAGCTGACGCCTCGCGCCTTGAGGGTGTACTTTGCGTCCTCCCATACATCCTTGAGGCCAAAAGCATCGCGGAATGCGTAGATGAAAGGGAGACGAGCAGCGTGGATGATTGTCGGGTCAATGTAGTCGGACGCTTGAAATGCGTATTGCTACTGTCAGCTTCCTTCGTAACTGCAGCTCACATGAGCAATAGCAAAGAAAGGCATCTCGAGACAGATCATCGAGTCCACCAACGCCAAAGTCATGTGTTCCGGATCCTTATACGGCCCGACTGCAATCAGCTCAGCAGTTCGTCGCCTGCTCACCCTTCTTGATGGCTCCAACGGACACGAGGAAACCAATGAGGATGCCTTGCCAGAAGGAGAAGAACAGAATGCCCTTGACGCACATGAATTTCGCTACGCATGAGCTGTGTCCAAGATAGGGACAGGTCACTTACGCAGCGGCCGAAAGGGCTTCAGGTCTTTGCTCACGGCCACCCAGAACATCGCGAGACAGCTGCACGTTAGGGCAAGATCAACAGTGAACTCACTAGAGGCTCAGGCAGATGCTAAAGTTGTACACAATGCTGACATATGTGTACCCCGAAGTGAGCTTGAATTGTCCTTCATTGTAGGTCCCTGTGGCTTTGAAGATGGCAGTCGCGACTACAAGAATCGGCTTAACCTGGACGTATTCTGCGGTCAGCGCTAAGCGCACCTCTCCACTCACGAAGGACTCCGCGCTTGAGGTTCAGTAGTGTCCACGGGTCACTCGGGTCCATAGGGCTCAGAAAGATATTGACAGGGAAGGCATGTGGTATCGGAGGCCTCCCTCTGAGCCTGAGCAGCAGCTCGCGCTCGCCGCCGAGGTAGGTGATGAGCAGCTGCAGGAAGGTGTAGATGACGAATCCCTGGCATTAGCTTGGACTTGCCAGTCCGCACCTCATACAGATCCCTCACTGCATCAATGAAGAAGGCAGCGTTGAGAGAATATAGTGCGACATATGAACTGATCGCATACAAAGGCACCCTGCCGTCAGCTAAAGATTGGCGGGTACTTACATGACCATGATGCGCACAACACACCGCTGCAGCGCGGGCATGCGGTAGTTCTTCAGCTGCAGTACGATAGACATGACACTGAGCCCCGTCGCTGGGATTAACATCTGTTGCTCGACTTCGGCATACCTATCAGGGTGCAGACGCCGCATACCGTCAGGAGGGCAGTAGGTAGATGGTCACCAGCACCCCCACGGCCAGGTCCTGGTACAGATGTGCTGGGAGAAGGGCTCGGCGCGCTTGGAAAGGATGGGACAGACATGCTTCCCCGTCTGTTGCCCCGCGTCTTTCCGGTGTCGCCAGCGTCGCTCGCTGATACGCAGAATAAAGAGTGTGGTCGATGAGAGATGGAGAGAATGGTGAGTGGCGTATCCTTGAACCGCGAATGATCCTCGTCATAGAAACAGCCTGAGTTGGGCCCCGCTTTTTGTTGACATCGCGGCTACCTTCTATTCCTGCATTCCTGACGATTCACAGTCCATGAGTTCTGCGAACACAGGAAACGTTACTTCGACAACGCATCATGGACGCGACTGCATCCTTGGTCGAGGCTGGCCTGATCCAGCAAAAGTCGTTCAGTCTCACACATATCGTGTACGACCCATCCTCTCGAATTGGTCTCCCGCTGGCTCTCATCTCCGTCTCGCCCATCTTCCTGTTTGTCGCGTACTTCTCCTTGGTGGTCTTCACCCGTCGATTGACGCTCAAACTCCTGGCAGCAGGGAGCGTTCTCAACGAAGTTCTCAGTCTGGCTCTGAAGAGGATCCTGAGGGTCCCTAGGCCGTATCCAGACCTTGCGCACGTCGGTCATGGCTACGGGATGCCGAGCAGCCATACCCAGGCGGCAGCGTTTCTACTCGCATGGGGCATAGGTTACGCGTCGTCCAGTTGGAGATACCCATCGAACACCACTATAGGAACAGTACGCAAAGTCGTTTATCTCATCGTCCTTGCTACGTGGTCCTTGGCTGTAGCCTATTCGAGGTGAGATTGCCAGGTTGCCATTCTGACAGAAGGTATGAGCTCAAGTACCACTCCATCATTCAAGTTGGCATGGGCTATCTCGTCGGACTAGCCGCTGGGTCGGTTTGGTATATTGCCACCGAACACTTGCCACACGCGTATCCTCAGAGCTTGTTTGGCCAAGTGCGAGCCGGAATCGAACGCATATGGACTGCTATCGGAGGCATTGGCGGCTGGCAACTTGGGGGAGCGGAGGGAGGCTGGGGTGAGCGGACGCCCGTTGGCATCGCCCACGAGGACAAGAAATCAAGATAGACTGGTGTGGGACATCCGAGAGGTTTTGTAGAGGAGCTGAACATTAATCGTTCCAAGGAAGCCTACTGGGCATGAACATGATCACAATGCAACAAGAGACTACGACGAGGAGAAGACAACTAGGGATTGAGCCAACCTGTGGCTGTGTTTGACAACAATCGAAAAGGATACTCAAGAGGAAGCTGTGACCGAGTCAGGTGGCGACGTTCCCGCGCGGTCATCGTGGCTTGGCTTATCAGGGCTATTGGGCTCTTCCCACGACTGCCGGCCATTCTCGCCGACAGTCTCGCCAGAGTGCTCATCATCTGCACTCTCTTCCGTCCTGCCCTTTAGAGGCTTGGCTGGCGACGCGGACTCCTCGATTACACTGAGTTCGCGATGTGCGCGGTGGCCATTCTCCACATCGTCCCAGGCCCCGCGCTCACCCATGGCATCTATCGCTGAAGTCTCGGCATCGGCCATGGCAGGTGGAGGGATAGCCGAGAAGCTGAGCTTGGTCGGGGACGGAACACGGGGCGTAGAGGCAGATGAGGAGGGGTGTGAAATGCGTGGGAGATTGGTGACTGGAGGCGCGGTTGAGTCTAGCAGTCTGCCGTCAGCCACGAACGGAGCGCAGAAACTCACGGAGACAGCACGGAGAATATCTGGCCATCCTCTTTCGGTGGTCCATAAGCATCGAAGGGGTCGGGGATACTCATGACGAGCGGTTCGAGCACAGGGTCGGATGCCTTGCCGGCGATCTTCTCGTAAAAGTCCAACTGCGATCGAATGACAAATGCGACCTTGCCGAGAACAGAGTCCCAGGTCTCTTCCTCGGCGTCCAGCACCTCCTCATGGTACGCAAGCTTGATACCGTCAAGCTCGTCCACCTGTCGTTGAAGCTGGGCAAGAGCCTGGCGAAACTGCTGAAGGTCACGTTTCCGCCTGCGGCCGATCTTCATGTTCTCGGCTTCTGTCTTGCGAATCTTGTCGCTCTGCATATGTTGCGCCTTCTCGTACGCCGCTAGCCTGTCCGCAGTCATGAGCTTGTAGTTGTCGAGAACTTCCAGGAGTGGGATCTCGAACTGGCGATAGACTGTGTCTGCGAGGAGTTGCTCATGATTCGAGATAAGGTACTGCAGGCCGGCACCGCCTGCCATGGCCGCATTGGCTCCGCGACAGCCTTTGATGCTGCACGTTAGCTCGGTCTGCGGTTTGCTCTCACCGGGAGCATGCTTCCATCGCTGACGCGAATGCGGCCGTAGCTGTGGACATGGCGAGCAGCGCATTGCGGTACGCCTTGGCAGCAGCCATAAGCTGTGTGTGAGCGCTCCCTGCAGCAGTCTGACGTACCTCCTCGAAGCACGCAATGGAAGCTCTCAAGTCCTTGCGGGAGATGAGCGTATGTGACTCTGATAAGTTGACCTTCGAGCCTGTGGTGGTTGTGGAGAACTATCATCAGCATGCTGTTCGGAGCCATCGCCGCTGAGGTCTGCGACGGACGTGGCGCGCACTTACAGAGGGACTGGGCGGCCGCGGCCAGTGGGAAGTGATGCTAGCACTGGACTGCATCGAGTCGTGGCGAGTCCTCTGTTCCTCGAATGGCATGAGGAGCGATATCCGAGAGCGCGCGGAGGATCAGATGGTGACTAGTAGTCGTCTACGTATCGATCGGCATTGTTGTGAGTGAGATGGCCATGGCGTGTTTCAGGAGCCTGGGCAGACAGCATTACCGAGTTGTACACGTGTCATTCTCATTCCGCATCTCGGCTTATCAAATCCCGATATACTTTGCATAAAAGCAGGAAAAGATGCGGCTGAGTTCAGATTGAACAAAAATCCAAAGGTGAGTTTGCCTACTATGTTTGGCATCGTGCTGACTTCTTAGAGACATAAAAGTTCGATTCCCTACCTACTCTCGATGGAGGGTCTCGCGTTCCCGTCTCTGAGAGTAACAGGTCCGGCCCGGTGATAGCCAAACCGTGAGCGTCTTCTAAGCCTGTGTGAGCCGTCTCGATGCGCCCCCTTCGGGTTGTGGCGCGACGACAGATGGCAGCATTCGGTGGGAGATGTCGGCGGACCGAAATACGATCAGTATCGTTGTATATTTTGCTTGTAGCTATCCCTGTTCTGCATGTTGATTGGAGATGAAGTGTCTGGCGGGCAGGGCTGAAAAGTTTGGAAAGTGGTCTCGCATCTCTTCTCTCGAGATCTCTCAAACCTACTGACAGATCGCGCCAAGTCACCCGCCACACTGTAGCGCCATCGCTGCTCGTCGCGACGTGACGGACGCGGTCTACCTTGATAGCGCACGCGATTAATCTCCAACAACACTCTCTTGATGCGCACCTCTCGCCAGGCCGAGCCACAAGTTGCATTGCGGGATAATCGATTTCAGCCTGCTACTTCCTAATTCACATGCTATGCATCATATGGTATTGTGATACCCACTGCACATCTGCAACATCTAGTAGACGTAAGGGATGAAACGCCACTTGACAACCCTGCAGTACTCCTCCCAGTCCTCTCCGTACTTGCGCTCGCACTTCTCAAAGTCACGGCCGCAGCGGTGAGTGAGCACAGCGAGGAAGAACACAGGGTAGAAGAGAGTGATAGGGGTGTTCAGGCCAGCGCTAAGACCCCAAGTGCATGACTGGATCCAGTCGGCAGAGTAGTTGGGCTTGCGCAGGTACGCCCACCAGCCAGACGTAAGGAGCTTGTTGCCGTGCTTGGTTTGGATGAAGGTCGGGTTCTCGACAACACGTCCGGGAAGGTTGGGGAACGCTCCACGGTCGATGTACTCCTCGCCCATTTCTAATCGTTAGCAGTGCGTCGTATAGTTAGCAGAGAGTGACGTACTGAATGCGGACTTCTGGCTCATGGCAGTGTCAAACACGTAGTAGCAGACCAGCAGAGTGGTGAGCATGGCGGCCTTGCCAAACCACGAGAAGTGGTATGTCTCGGGGTCGGCGCGGATCATGTAGATGACGGGGTAGCAGTAGGTGAAGGGCACACCAGCCATGTTCCAGAAGATGAGCATCCAGCCGAACTTCTCGTGGAACATGTCCCAAGTCTGGGGGATCATGTGCTCGCCCTTGGCGCACGCGTTCATGTAGAGGCCGGTCGCGAGGAGCATGTGAGCCATGCCGTATGTGACGTAGCCAAGGTCCTCGTACTGCTTGACCGCGCCGGAGAGCGAGAGCAGGAAGAGCAGGACCCAGGGGACGCGGACCTCGGCGAACATCTTCAGGTCAACGGGGCCGAGACGGGGGTTGAGAGTGATGCCCATGAAGTGGTCGTAGATGGCCACACCGGAGAGGCGGAGGGGCTTGCCACCGTAGTTCATGGTGCGGCCCAGGATGTCGATGGTTGCCGACACAGTGAAGGACGTAGCAATAGCGACAGTCATGAGGCTACCAAAGTTCTCGATGATCCAAGGCAGGCGGTAGATACCGGTCTTGTGGAGGACGAAAGCGGTGACAAGAGTCAGGTACCACGACGACAGGGCGTTGCACTTGTACGGGAGGGCCTCGTAGTCCAGCGAAGGAACGGGGAGACCGTTCTGAGCCATGCCAGGCATGACCCAGGCAAAGAGAAGCTGCACAGCAGTGAGTCCAAGGTAGGACTTCCACGCAAAGGCCGTGGGGTAGGCACCGTCGAGGACGTGCAGCCACATGCGGTGGAGGAAGGGAACAATGTCATCAACCGAGGTGGGGTGCACCATCTTGCCGTCATAGTACCAAAGGCAGATCCAGAGGTAGTCTGGGATGAGTACGACGCGGCTCTAAGCACGTACACATGAGGAGGGGGAAGCCGATCATCATGGCGAGAACACCAGGAGGGCCACCAAACTCGTAGCTGATATCAGTTGGGCTGCCACAGTGCGCGCTTGCTGTTGTGCGGGTGACTCACGACTGGTGGACATCCAGCTTCTTGTCCATGAGCTTGCCATACTCGGTAGGGATCAGACCAACGCGCACCGTGGTGACGGGCGCGGCGGGGGCGTGGCTGGCACCATTGCCGTTGGCCGTCCCGTTGGTTTTACGCGCGCGCAGGTTGCTCGCGGAAGGCTCAGACATTGCGGTAAGTGCGTCGCAACGAGTGATCAAGACTAATAGGTCTTTTTGGACGCGTCGTTCTTATACACCCAGGAACAGAATGTACTCCGGTGTCAACATGATACGATGATTTGGCGTTACGTAACTGCGTCATCGCGGCATTGCCGAGGGCACTCGTTGGTGACATGTTTGTTACTCTGCGGGAGTGCAGGGCGCGGAGCGTGCACTATAAGCCTTGCGGCTTGTACGGGCGTGGTGCACCCGCTCAGGCCGCGCGGGTCACGACGGACATTAGCTCTACAATGGTGACTGAGGACGAGCGATGTTGTTCGGCTTATCCGGACCATGACTCCTCCGAACCCGGATTCACCGTGGCAACATAATTCATGGCGCTCGACCTCGAAGTGGCTTGGTGTACGACGCTGCGGATGTCTGTTACTCTGACAGACCGGAGCCGCTGCAGCTACATCTGATGGAATTACCTTATAGCCGCAAGATCGAAATAGCCGCAGGACCCGAAGGGCGATGGACATGATGGTGTCTCTCCGTTTCTGCTCATGTGTTCTCATCTCCGCCACTCGCGGTCAGTCTCAGGCGTTGCGCTCTCTAAGAAGAACTTGCTGCACTTGTTATACGTACGCCCTTGTAGTCTGCTGGTCTTCGTTGGGTTGTGAGATTCCGTTGTCCCGGGGATAGGGTGAACTCCGTCTAGGGCAAATCCGTAGAAGTGGATGGCGGTAATCTGCGACGGGACCTCCCATGGAGCCTGTTCGGAATCGAGGCAACGTCAACATCAGACCTGAGTATGGTCGACTTGTCCATGGCGTCTGGAATAATAGGCTGATGGGTCACAGGCTTCTGTTGAAACAGTGTTTAAGAGGTGTCAGAGTGGTGAAGGTAAGAGAAACCGCATACTCGGTGCATCTAACTCGTAATCGCTAATATATCGCTAAGTCTCTTACTGCGGTGGGGTCAGCCCGGTCTACGTTTATCACTTACGTTGTAGAACTTGCGGTTGGGGTTCTTGCCGAACAGGTCCTCGCGGAGCTCAGGCAACATCTTGGCATCAGCAAGTTGATCGTCTTTGAAAGGCTCACCTTCTCCTCGAGGATCTGCAGACGAGTGTGCAGCGTGTTGTCGACCTTGATCCGTTCAGCCATGGTAGAGCCGATGACACCACCGGCGGACTCATCGGACAGGGAGCCGTCGAAGTCGATCTTGGACTCGCGGCCGGCGATCTCCTTGTACTGCTTCAGAGCGCCTTCAGAAGCCTTCTTGACCGCGGCCTCGTCCTTAGGACGGTGCGCAATAAGGACGTCGTCTGCCAGAAGGAGGAGAAGAACCTGTTGTCAGTCCGATGATCGTACTGACGAGCCTTGGCGCAAGATAATGCCAGGCGAGGTCAGGGATCCTGGATGACCACACGTACCTCAAGGATGAGGAGCTCCAGCGCAGTCGCGTAGTCCTTGCCCTCAGCGAGAGACTTGACCTTCTTGTCGGCGGCCTCGAAGAGCTCCTGGAGGTGCTCGTCACGCTTGCGAAGAACCTCCAAGCGAGACTGGTTGAGAGCAGTGGACTGCGCGCTTATTGTCAGTGGTCAAAGTCCATAGAGGCAGCTAACATCTTCCACCCGACCTCGGCCTGCTTGCGCTTCTTCTCAAACTGGGCATCTATTGCGAGCGATTCCTGACGCACGATCTTGGCCTGTAGACGGGTGAACAATGACGGCGGAGCAGTCAGGCATGGTGGAGTGTGTTGAGTACGGCATCGACGTTGGAGAAAGCAGAGTTCGTGGTCAGCATCCAAAATACACCCTGTAACAACGCACCTTCTCAATAGCAAACTCCTCGTCGGCCTTGACCTGGATCTCGCGGGCCTTCTCGCGAGCTTCCTGCGAGATGAACGCAACCTGGTGGATAAGCGCGGGACAGAGGCTGCCTGGACGCTAAGCGAAAGCAACATACCATCTTGTTCATCTCGGACTGAATCTCCGAGTCATCGAGTTGGCCAGTTCGCGACATGTTGGGTAGGGTGTGAGGAGATCAAAGGGGGTCGATAGAGGTTGAGCGTTGCTTGCTGATGATGGTGATGGTCACCGACGGCATGGCGATGAGCGTCACGACGTCAGGGGCCTCGCACTTATATGAGCCCCCGCTTATGGCTCCTATGGTGTTTCACTCTCCACCCAGTAACCAAGACTTGTAGTCTGCCTCACTCTCTCATCCCCGCGACACCTTGACCGCTCATGCATTCCCATCCGAGACGTGCACGAAGTAGGAGGGGATGAGCTTATACCGTCTGGGCTTGGTGCGAGGGGCCCACTGTTGTTGTGGACGATGTCTCATCACCGTGATAAGTGTTCGCACGGGGCTCATACTGTAGGATGAGAACACCAGAAGCTGAAGCCGGTTTGGTCATGACGAGCGCTCTGCGCCCCATCTGTGATCGCTTCGGCCTGCCCATGTATCAAACCTCTGCGATTCAGGTTGTGCACTCATTCTGATGTCCATTGCCACCCTCTCGACGCTCACATATCCATTGAAGTAGAACAATGTCTTCGCAGAAGCGGAAGGCTGCGGCCGCTCCGACGGCCGCCAACAAGTCCCCCAAGAAGTTCTGCCAGTCACAAGCTAATCAGTTGGAGTTGCAAGCTACTGCTCATCAGCCTCCTGTTATTGACGACAATACAGTCTGGATATCTGGAGACTTCGAGGTCATCACTGCCGATGACGTCCGCTTCATGGTCCCTTCTTGTCATCTCCTTTCCGCCAGGTATTTACTAGCTTATCCGCGTTGCTAACATCCAGCACTGTATGGCGTGATGCTAGCTCCATGTGTGGGAACGGCAACAACAGCATGCACCTCACTGATGAGGATTTCGAAACCGCCCCAGTATTCCGCCTCTTCCTCACCCTTGTGGCGGATGGAACTCTGGCGGAGCAAGACCGACTCATTCCAATCACACGGCAGCTTGTACGCTTTCTGGTCAAGTGGGAGTGCCGTGCCGCGCTGGTCACAGTGATGTTGCACTTGCGCGAGCGATTGCCGAAAGACAGAGTGTCTGCGCCACGGGCTTTCATCGCCGGAGCAGTGGCTGAGGACAATGAAACCTGCCTCCTAGCCATCGAGGTGGCGGCTGAAGGTACATGGAGGGGGCGTCGGTATGTGGACATTCCTGAGCATCTAGGCAAGAGCATCTGGGATGGACCGTACCGGCCACAGTGGTTTCGCGAAGAGCTGCCAGATTCTTATTCCTCGACACTACATCGAGCGTATATGGCGAGAGATAACTTCGGAGAAGGACTGATCGCGGCTTTCAGAGTGGAGCTAGCCAGGGACCGACAGCTGATGCGGCGAGCTTGAGAAAGCCGCGATGTGCTCTACCTCGACGGCCTCTGACTTTCGAGCGGTCTCCTTTCCATGACAACTATGTCCTCGATCAGTCTCGACGACCACATCCTCAGGACTGGCAGGTGAAGAATAATTCCGGACCGTGAACGAATTCAGCCGTTGAAAGAGCAGGATTGGACGATGTTTTCACGAGCACTACTCTATCTTGTAACAGCTAGAGGCCAAAACCTGTAATTAACATCGATGTCACTGGGCAGCCGTCTTGCCATTCTGTTACTGAATGGATAGGCCAAACGGCTTCTGTTACGGGATAGACCTGGCCAAGTGGCAGCTCCAGGCGGTCGATGACTGAGACGATGCGCCCTTGGGCCGCAGTTCCCATGCTATGCTGTCTCCCTCAGCTTCTTCCATAGGTTGTCGGGGGCTCTCCCTAATGCGCAAGTCATTCGAGTGAAGTAGTCTGCATAGTATGAGGCAATGGATCAGAGCTCATTAACAACGCTGCTGCCATTCTGATGCTTCTTGATGCGGCATTCAAACAGCACCCTACCTGGCATGGGGCCCCACGAACCCTTTATTGACGCTTTGACATCAGCCTCTCGCTTCATTTCTGTTCTGCACATAATTCCATGCTGCGAGCGGTGCAAAGGGTAGGGCAGCTTGCTTTGACAAGTGGGCTCCGCCATGCTGCCGGACCAGCATTGCAACTGAAACTGCCTAGCGTCTGCCAGCTTCACGCTGGGTGGCAGCGACAGCTATCTTTCAGCCCGGTGCTCTGGCGCAAGAAGATAGACGTGCAGACTCTGGAGGACGTTTCAGCCGACGCTATTGAGCTTGACAGCACAACCTCCACGTCTGTCATACTTCGCCCATACCAGAGCGAAGCTATCGAGGCATGTCTCACCGCACTCGACCAGGGCAAAAGTCGCCTGGGCGTCTCGTCTCCGACTGGTAGCGGCAAGACGACGATGTTCATGCACCTCATCCCTCGTGTACCAGCGCCGACAGGTCTGGAATGCCAAGATGAGACCCAGACAACAGACAACGACGTTGACGACACGCACGCCGAAGCGACTCAGACAGGTCGGAAGCAGGGTCAGGTCCTTATCCTTGTAGGCAGCGTGGAGCTGGCAGCGCAAACAGAAAGGGCCGCACAGCGCATTCTTGGACCAGACTACACTGTAGAAGTGGAGCAGGCTGCACGTGTTGCGACGGGCTATGCAGACGTGTAAGTCTGCCTGAGTTGGAGAAACTGTGCTGATTTGAAAGGACAGTAGCTACATATCAAACGCTGCGAGATCCAGTGAGGCTGCGAAAGTTCGATCCCAGGAGATTCAAGCTGGTCATCGTCGATGAAGCTCATCATGCTGCGGCCATATCGTGAGCGGGTTGATGGACTTACTGACGAAGTAGATACGTACGGCTCTTGCACTACTTCAATGACCAGGTTGAGCTACCACAACTAACAGGACCCATTTCCAGGTGAGCTGATGCCCCGCGGACACAGTGCTTATCGCGCAGCTTCGATCACGGCCATCGCGTGCCCATCGTAGGGTTCTCCGCAACATTCAGTCGTCACGATGCCCTAGCACTGAGCGCGGTCTTCGAAGAGATTGTCTTCCACCGTGACGTTGGATACATGCTTGGGGAGGGCTGGTGAGCTTGAGCTTGGTATCTCTTCACAGCTAACGTTCAGGCTCTGCCCTGTCCAAGCTACGTCGGTCTATGCCGACCTCCATCTGGATGAGGTCGAACTCACCGACGCAGGAGACTACAAGAGTAGCTCGCTGGCACACAACGTCAACAACCCGTCCGTCAATGAACTCATCATCAGGACGTACCTCCATCGCGCAAGTGAGTAGAATGTTGAGTCATTCTGATGACAAGGTGATCGGCGTGCTACACTAGTCTTTGCCGTAGACTTGGCGCACGTAGCTGCTCTTGTGGACGCCTTTCGCGCAGCAGGCATCGATGCTCGGTCGATCTCATCAATCACACCTCCCAAGGAGCGGCGAAGGACTGTGGAATCCTTTCAGGCGGGCGAGTTTCCTGTGCTGGTTAACTGCGAGGTACTCACAGAGGGAACCGACATTCCACAAGTGCGTTGCTTGTGACTGCCAGTGCTCACACCTTAGATTGATTGTGTCATCCTTGCTCGGCCATCCAAGAGCAAGAACCTCCTTGCGCAAATGGTGTGCTTCACGATGACCCCGTCGGAGATGCTAACCGCAGGTCGGACGTGGTCTCCGCTTGTCTCCAGAGACGAATAAGGATGACTGCTACGTGATTGATATCGCAGACAACATCTCTCGAGCCAGCAGTCTGGCTGTTGCGCCAACCCTTTTCGGCATGAGCTACGACGATGGCCACAATGCTTCCGAAACGGAGCCGAGTAAACGTGAGAGCCTGCGAGAGTGTAGCTGATACGCTAGCTGGTGACGCTAGCTCTCCAAAGCAGCAGCCATCTAAGTTCAGCGTAGACAAGGTCACCATGGTCGACACCACCGACCCCTTTGGACTGGACAATACCAAGAAGACTGTCTGGAATGAGGTCACGCCGAATGCTTGGGTATGATATGAGGGACGTCTGGAGCTGACCACAAGGTTGCTTGCGGCAACAACCGGTATATTTTGGAAATGATACGTGAGTCACTCCTTCTCCGGCGAGCCTGACAGCAGAGCTTGGGTTCATCACCGTCCAACCGTTCAACGAGAAGTCCTGGTCCGTCAGCTTCACACAGAAGTTACCTCGCGAGCTCGTGACACGCTCGCCCTACAGCAAGGTACAGCAGGTGGCCTATGCTGATACACTCACGCGCGCAATCGAGACGGCGGACCGCTTCGCCGAACGGCGTTTGGGCATCGATCGTTACAAAATGTGAGCACCAGCATTGCGCGTCTAACCACTAGGCTCTCCCGCCATACTTTCTGGCGCTCAAAGCCGGCCTCCGAGAAACAGTTGGCATTCTTACTCAGGATTAAAGGGGTGAAGCCAGGTGCGGAGGACGGCGCGAAAGAGCGCAAAATCAACATATTGGGCAAATCCGTGCCACTGTCCAAATTGACATCGGGCATGGCAAGTCAGCCACCTAAGCAGCTGACCCGCAGGTTGCATCGTACATCGTGGCCATACAACATGGAGCAAATGTAAGCCTCATCCGGAGATCCACTACTGACAGCAGAAAGCCATTGACAAACTAGAGAAAGCCGCTAGGCGGCAAGCCAAGGAGCAAGCCAAGAAACGCGAGAAGGAAGAGATACATGCGGCGCGAAATCTCCGTCTGCCCGACCTCTGATCGACGGTGGACGAACCATATACATTACTCGACTGCATCTACCACTCATACATACACCACTGCATTGCATTGTTACAACCACTGTTGCCATGCGTGGATCTTGCGACTGATACCAGACCCGCGGCTCTCCGACCTCCGATGCCCGTACTCCTGCCTACCCACGTGCTGAATCAGAAGACGTCGTCCATGTCACTCACCCCCTCCCCGTCCCTCCAAGCGGTAGTCAACGCCCAGGTATACATCGGCGGGATGAGCTGCCATATCCTCACGGGCATGTAATGCGGATCGAAGACGTTCGCTGCGTCGTCCGCCCCGTGGCCCCTCATGTCCATCATTCTCCAGATCCAATCATCGACGTCCAACGCCACACTGCAGGTGAGTGCGTCACCAGCAGTCGCGCCAGCAATGAAGCACGCCAGCGGCGAGACCTTACTCGGCTGCCGCACAACCTCCCGTATCGTTACGAGCAGTAGATCCAGCGCCGGACATTGGTATCTCTTCATGAAGTGGACGAGGGAGCACACGTCCTCGAGGCTGGACAGCGTAGTCCCATCGTCGGGGACGGCGAAGCTGCAGTGCACAATGAAGTCAAGGAAGAGGGTGAGCACCGCGGCTGTCTCATCCGGATCCGCGAAGTGGATGTAGCGCGGCCACACGATACCCTGCAGGCTTGCTCGTGACTCCGGCCTCGACTTGGTATCCGTGACTGTGCCGGGCCCTTCCTCGGCTCCCGGCTCCAGCTCACTCGCCTCACGGAACACTGCGCTGACATTAGTGGCGCCACGGACGCTACTCACCTCGCCGCGAATAGATAGAAACTCGGCACACGGAAGCGCACGTTGTCAACGCTGACGAGCTCGAAATCGCCATCCACCCTGCTGTCAGTGGCGCAGTGGCACGACTCACCAGACCCTGTCATCTACGATAGTCTTTGGTGGCGCTGGCTGAAATACGTCCAAATCTTGGCTGCCACGACGTAGTTTACACCCCAGGTCAAAGTCATGCGCTTGGCTGTGGCGCTGGCTGTATGTGCGGGCCCTTGAAGCAAGCCTTTGTCGCCCTGGAAATGGTGTTGGCGTAGAGAAGTCTGACATGGCGCACAGTTGTGCGATTTGTCAGTCATTGGATGGGCAACATGTCAGTGGCGACATATTTTGAAGGTCGCGCGCAGCCATTGACGTTGATGGCTGATGGATGCGATGTCGCACGAGCCTTGCGGCACGAGCCTGCAGCCGTCACATCGGCGGGAGTCGGGCATGCTCGAGTGCGAGAGCCGGTTTGTTCAGGCTGCGTCTGAGAGGTTCTCTGCACCCATCGACGCGGTTGGAAGGATGCAACGCTGCGTGTGCATCGTCTACAGTATTAGAGCCTAACCTACACTATGCCGACATTATGTCCGTAGCAACTGTCCGCGTTTCTCGTCCTCAATGTACGCCCTGGCATCAGCTTATTATCCTCAGCGGAACACTAACGTCATGGCATACGTTGGATCCCCGTACTCAGCAAGATAGTGTCGCACGACAGAGCGTTCCGACTGGGGCAGCATGTCGCTCATATTGCGAACATCGTCGTCGTTCACCGCAAACCTGTCCGAGGTGTCGAACCCATAGCCTCCTCGCAGAGGGGAAGGGTGGACTGCTCCATTGCCTGTAGGCCGGTTACCGTCGACACTTCCTCGTGGCCGGGGCGCATCAAAGCTAGCCCGAACGGTGGGTGACTCCCTTGGTCCTCGTGGGACTGCAAGGCTGGGATTCACGCGCTCGATGGAGTCAAGCGACTGTCTCCCAGATGGGGAGTTGTCCAACCACGGCCCGCTGATGGAGACGTTGCGCATCTCCCGATGGTCCCTTCTGGGACCCATCGCGTTGCCGTTCAGCGGTCCCACTGCTCCAGTGGGTGGTCCGAGCCCGGTGTTCTCCTTGTCGCGACGAAGCTTGCCCATCATATTGCGGAACCCGGCACGCGGCTTCGTTGTCGATGAGATGCTCACCAGGCTCTGCATCGACCCCGACCCTTTCACGCCCTGCAATTGCGGGTATGGCAGATTCGGGGGAAGGGCTGTCGGGGCATCGTTCGGGTCCAGGTTCCGCACCGATATCTCTCGGGCTGCGTACGCGTCCGGCCGCATTGGGAACTCGGAGCCCGTTGACACGTTCCGCGCGGTAGGCTCCTCCGGCGGACGGAGCCCCAGCTGAGCCATCACTTGCTGCTTCTCAGGTCGATAAGCCTGTCGTGGCATGTGTTCTGACGTTAGAGAGCTCTACTCCGGGAGTACGTACGCATGTTGTAGCACCACTCAGCCAGCCCAGATTCAGTCTGCCCTAGACCTGCTAGCTGCTGCGCGTAGGCACGAGCGCGCTCCCCGGGTGTGTTCAATTGCTTGATGCTGTTGTAGAAAATGGCCTTGGGCAGCTTTGAAGGCGTTGCAGCAGTGAAGGTATTCGCAGTCGGCGACGTAGCATGGTTGATAGAGCGCAACGAGAGGATGGACGACGCCTTGCGAACGTGGCGCGCCACGTTATTTGACGTTCGTTGTGTCGCTGAACTACCCCCGACTGCGACGCCGCCGGCCATTGCTCCCATGATACCTAACCCCACAGGACTGGTCGAGTTTAGCATCGTCCGCCCAGCACCTGGCGATGACTGCCCTCCAAAGGCGGGGGTTGCAGGCGACAATGAGTGATGTTGCGGCTCCGGGGTGCTAATGAGGACCTCCTGGGGCGGCGAGCCCGTGACCCCGGCTGACTCCACCCTGGTCGGTAGCTGGGACAGCACGCGCGCTTGGCTGCTCTTTGCGGGCTCGTTGATCGTTGGAGGTGGGGTCTCGCGCGAGTCGATGAGACCAATATCATCTATAGCGCCTGATAAGAGGTCGCTGAGATCCTGTAATGTTCCTGACGACTGCAGGCCGGGTCGTACTGGGGAGGATGGACGGGAGCTGGGATCCGGGTTTGCGATAGATAGTGGAGCTGTCGACGCGCGTGGTGGTGACAGTCGCGCCGGACCTTGTGGGGACGCCATTGGAGTGTGGGGCGTATTGATGATGGTTGGTAGTGTTTGCGTCCGCATGGAGTGCGGTGGTTGTGGTGGCAGCGGCGGCGTTACTGTTGATTGCGAGAGGCCCTCCTCGCCCGAAGTTGCAGTCGCGGGCGATTCAACAATGGCATCCGGCGGGGAAGGTGTGAAGCTGTTGTTAGTGCTTTCCTCTCATCGAATCGCCAGCCAATGCGGCTACTCACCGCTTGCGCCGTTCGCTGCGTGGTGGCGGCTCTGGGCTGCGACGTTCCAGTATCGGATCCTCCTTCGGAGGGGATAGCTGCTGAGATGCGGCAGCAGCAGGATTTGGCGACGCCATTTGCACTGATGGCAGGAGGGATGTTGGGCGACGCTTGTCCTCATCACTTTTCTCAAAGTCACCGAAGGACGTCTTGTGTGGCGGCGCACTGTGCGGCGGCTCCGTCTCATCTCCCCCTTCCTTGGCGATCACAGATAGACCAACACGACTGCCACGAGTTGGGCTCCCGCCAAGTGACAGGTCTTGCACTTCACGCTCCAGCGCATCCAACGACCGACGCGACACGTCTGCTGGTGCGACAAACAGCATGCGGCCTTTGGACCCAGGTAAGCGGCTTCCAGAGCCGCGAGGTGTGTGTGAGCTGCTTCGAGGTGTCCAGTCGGTGTGGTCACCGCGCTCGCCTTGACTTAGTCCTGGAGAAGGCGTTCGCGTCGACCATGACGTGGGAGACATGTGCTTCTGGCGTCGGTCGAGGAGGGTGGAGGAGGAGGAGGGGTTGTGCCGATGGTCAGGTGCGCTGTGGTCTCGAGGAGACTCTGAGCCAGCGCCCCTACCAGTGACAGTGCCGGCCGGGCTCGAACTCCCTCTCCCATCCACCCAGACGCGCTGGTGCGCCCACTCCTCAAATGACGGATCAAGTAACACGTCCAGCTTGCCGTCCGTGTCGACGAGACCTCGCGGTCGCTCGCCGCTGCGTGCAGAAGGTTGCCGAGGCTTGGAATACAACTCTCGAGGGACGAGCTCGTCTCGCTCGATGGCGGATGGGATGCGGTGGCCGTCGTTATCGTCCTCGAGGGAGTACTCGCTCTCGCCAGAGTTGCTTCCTGTTGGGCTAGGTGGCACGTCTTGGTTGATGGATGGATGAGATGGCAGGGATCCCAACCGGCTGACACTACCATCGCTGGAGTACGACACCAGATGGATACGGCGATTAGAAGGGCCCGCCTCGGAACTCTCGTCGCGCACGCGAGGCAGCAACGCCTGATCCCTAAGCTCTTCATATCGTGCCTCCTCGTCTGGCGCATCGGAGAACGCACCGGCGGCGCGCAGTCGCTCCTGTTCTGCTTCCTGCGCGACCAGGTCGTGCAGCGACACGCTCGACGAGTGCTGCATCAAAGCACGCGGTGACATGGTCGCTGGATGAGGGGAGAGGGAGTAGGGCGAGCCAATGGGGTGTGGGTTGGACGAGTCGATGGGCGACATGCCGAGGTTGGAAGAGAAGGAGCCTGAGCGCTCGCCGCCAGCTGAACTGGACCAGTAGTACTGGAGCGCTTCAGACGTGCTCGTGGACTGGCGGTTGGGCAGACTGCTGGCACCGTGGCCGGTGTTGATGCTGATGTTGCTGTTGTCGGGTATAGTGGTGGTATACTCGGAGACGGCTGCTGCAATGAGCGCTGAACGCGTAATGGAGACTACAGGACGATGTGAGAGATGGTGGTGGTGGAAGGAGGTTGGGGAGGGAGTACAATGGGTTGGGTATGGAGGTGCGCCGAAGCCCAATCCGCGCCGAAGAGTCAGGCTTTAGCAGAGTAGCCGCGACTTGTACCCCTTGCCAGCTGGCCTAGTGCCGATAACCAAACAACTCACGGGACATTGTATATATTGTCTCGTCCGAGGGTGAAATGGACATTAACAGTCCACCTTGCGAGCGGGGCAACATGGCGCTTGCAATGTCGCCTGCAATGTTGCCAGGGGCCGTGATGGTGAGTGAGCTCGGGGAGTCGAAGATCGTCGTGTGTGAGGACAGGATGATATTCAATCGTCGGTGCGTAGCGTAAGCCACACGTCGGGGCGGGAGACGTCCGTGTAAACCGGCGACCCAAGAGTGATGGTGTCCACCATGAGAGCGCGCTGTTGCGCTTCAAATATCAAGACTCTGGGGAGCACGGAGATGAAATAGAGAGGAGCGTTCAAGGAAGATAGGAGAGAATTCGTGACAGGACTGTTTTAGAACAGCTCCGTTGCGACCTCGGCGTGCTCGGCCACGGTCAAGAGATGTCTTTATCGATTTGATGTTGGAAAAGTAGGAATGGCGAGTGTCGCACTGGAGACTACAGTAACAGAGTTCTGATATGATAAGACAGAGACATGATCTTGTGCACACCAGCTACTGCGCCGTGTCATCGAATGCGTGCACATGCATGGACATACAGGCAGGCAGACATGCATGAAGTCCGTCGACGCCTCCTTTGTGCCTCTCTCATTTGCCTGGTCTTTGCACTGGCCTGAGCCTGCCGCCTCCTTCTGGGCACGTCCTGCGGGCCCTACCGCTACTACTCCTTCGACCAGTCACCTCCACGGCTGCACCCGTCTACTTACATTGCTGCTGCTGATAGCACATCGCTGACCGCTCCACAGCTACAGCGAGTGCAGTGTAGAGGAGGACCCTGAAGCTTTCAATAGAGTTTCGAGAACGCAACAGGCTCTGGCCCTCCTCTGCTCTGGACCTAGTCGCAACCCGCGTCGCTCACACTTCGCTTGCTCGAAGCCACGCTTCGGTCTTGGATCATCGGCCCGGCCTCCTGCTCGTCTTGCTCCTGCTCTTTTTTCGCCTAGTCTGTGTGCGAGCAAGCCTCTTTCGTCCCGGGCTTACCTTGGCGCGTCGCAAACGCCACCGCCACGCATCTCGCTAAGGATAATCGATACGGCCGACACGCGACAAGTGTCCTGTTGAGCTAAAACAGATCATGCCCCGGTTAAATATGACGACTTCATGCACTGCTATCTTACACTCCTGTAGAGATGGTTACCTACTGCCTGCCGACTTCGCCCACACATACACGCGACCAGAATGTGAATGTCTTGTACTCCGCCCTTCCCTCCTGTCCGTCCTCTGCCTCCTCGGCACGATAGGTGAAGCGGATCTCGAGATCAAACTGGGGACAGGCACACAGTGTCAGCTCTATTTTCTCTCACGCAGAAAGAGGGGGCCATGATCGGTTCCTGCGACCTCTTCCTCAGAGTGCTGGAACCTCCAGGGCTCATACACACAGGGAAACGCCGTCATGTACGCAACCATCTCATAGCCGCCGCAAACTCACCTCCACTAAGCCGTCTGCAGACGAATCGACCTCGACCTCTAGTGATACTTTGGTGACGTTGCCTCTCTTCTCGACGCCGGCATCGCGTCCCTTGTGTCGACCGCCGATGCTCATCCGAGACTTATGACCGCCACCCATGTCCGGACCACCAACGGTGTCGTCCGCATCACCGCCATCTGCGTCCTCATCCACGTCATACGCCCAGGCGTCCTTCAGAGCTCCAACGGTGAAGTGTTGGACCGGAATATAGATATGATGGTTCACGGGTACCGGTGGTCGTTGCTGATGAGCTGGAGCCAGTCTGATCTGAATCGGGTCATACAGCGCATTAGTGAGCGCAAGCTGGAAGGAGTACTGGTCTTATTAGTTCCACACAACAGCCAGGGACGTACAACAGCGCCTTGCCGCAATGGCAGAGTCATGTCCTCGTCCTCCTCGTGCGCCACAGCGCGGGTGCGGCGTCGATCGCGCCTGCGCTTCTCCTGATCCTCTTCCGTGATGGCAGCAACCATGCTCGCCTCTTCGCCTATCCGTCGTCGCCTCCGTCCAATTTCCACTGCAGGGATGTAGTTGGAAGCAACCGTCTTTATTGGCATCCTCACCGTCTTCGTGTCAGGTTGAACAAGGATGTGGCGGCACGTCGGATGGGGGCAGCGCTTCATCAGCTTCGCTTGCAGTGGCACGCGTTGCGGAACAGCAGATCTGCTGTCAGCCACTGTCATGCTTCTGCAGCTCACTCGAGCGATCGCTGAGGATCTCGTGCACATGACCAGCGTCTGTCCACAGGAACGACGCTCTCAGCTGTCATGTTGCGACAGTTGTCGATCTCAGTGAGGGCCTGATCAATACCGACTTCCCCCCATGACGACTTGGTGCTGTATGGCCCTATCTCGTCCAGCGGAGCGGCGGCGCGTTGTCCGTCTGCACCTCTTCGGAAGCGAGCTCCTCGGGCTGTCTTGGAAAGAGGAGGTAGACCCGGCACATCACGCCCGATGGCACGGGATGCCGCCTGGGTCAGCTGGGCGATATGGCGAGAGGGAGTGCGATTCTGCTTGGAGCCTCGCACAGGGGCGAGCTGGGGACCGGAGATGGAAATATAAGCCTCGAGGTGGTCCTTGAGGTGGTCGTACTCTGCCTGAGTTGCCTCATCGTTCGAGAGCTGCTTCTGTACTTGACCTTACATTAGTCACTGCCGTGCTGTTGTCATATACGCACTTGCCAAGGCCGACGGCTTGTCAAACAGCCACCCGATAGATTTGCTCGACCACTTGCACGTAGGGCAAAGGAGGAAGTACGGTGCTCCTTGCGTCCGGGCAGAAGATTCGGCTGTAGAGGCTGCCTCATAGTCCGTCGCCATGGCGGAGAGCCCAGACTGGCACTGCGGGCAGGCGAAACAAGACCGTGCACACCTTGGTAGTCAGCATCATGTTCACCGCCTCGTCAGCACCTGTTCTTATCTGCTCGAACATTGGCAGTTGGTACGTCGAACAGACAGCTGGGACAGTAGTAGCTTGCCACCTCTACGGCGATACATTCGTCGCAGCGAATCGCATCGCACTCTTCGCAGAAATACAGTCGTTCCAGAGGAGAGAAGTCGGCAAAAGAGGAGGCGTAGGCCGGCGGCAGAGGGGCCCGAGGCGACTCCACATGGCCACAGTGGATACGTACGCTACTCCCCGTCATATCTGAGGAAGCAGGCGCGACCACAATAGCGAGCGCCGGTCCAGAAGTGCGATCAGTTTGGATTTGTTGTTGAGCAGCTGAGCAGCCGGAAAGCAGTTGGCAGTGGATGGACGCGCAGCGCGCCGGTGGAGGTCGGTTTCAGGTCCGACACGTGGGGCTGTATTACCTAATCGTCCGCATCACACTCCTACAGTGACGTGGCAGGGGAGTCGCGCTCGGTCATCACGGTCCGGGGCCGGGCAAAAGTCGGTCAGCAGAAATGTCAGCAGAAACATCGCGAGCGTAGCTTGCATGCCCATCGCACTTCTTCCACGAGATCTTGTCCAGTACTGTCAGCAACTGCAAGCAACGTGGAAGCCGACTCGTGTGGCTCAACAACTGCTGGTGTAGGACGAGATAAGAACGACTTGGTATCTTCTTCATCTGAACAGTAGTCACCTACTGGCTGTGCAGAAACGCGTCCACACGTCGCAGTTCCATCGACGAATCCAGCACCACATCACTCCAGAATGTTGGATCGCGCTTGGACTTTCACTCCTGAGGATGCACTCGCGCACTTCGGCACCAACGGGAAGACAGGGCTGAACGACGAGCAGGTGCGCAACAGTCGCAAGCTGTATGGGTCAAATGGTGAGATGGACCATGTCGGTGGCGTTTGTTGACACCTAGTCCTTCCCGAACCCGAATCCAAGTCTCTGCTCAAGCTCATCCTCGAGCAGTTTCAGGACCAACTCGTTCTGATCCTCCTGGGATCGGCTGTCGTCTCATTTGTCCTTGCACTGTTTGAGGACCATGCGCCTGGAGAGTCTTGGGCGCTTGCGTTCATCGAGCCTGCTGTGATCCTCCTCATCCTCATCGCCAACGCTACAGTTGGTGTGATCCAGGAAACGAGTGCCGAGAAGGCCATCGATGTAAGCACTATGCGAAGCTCGTCGCTAACCTCAGGCCCTCAAGGAGTATTCTCCCGATGAGGCGCATGTCATCCGCAACGGCAAGTCGGTGAAGATCCCAGCTTCCCAGCTTGTCCCCGGAGACATCGTCGCTGTACATGTTGGCGACCGCATCCCGGCCGACTGCCGTATCCTGTCCTTCTCCTCTTCCTCGTTCCGCGTCGACCAGGCCGTGCTCACGGGCGAGTCCATGTCGGTCGGCAAGATCGACGGCGTGGTTAATGACGACGGCGCAGTCAAGCAGGACATGATTAACATGCTCTTTGCCGGTACCACCGTTGTCAACGGAGCCGCACAGGCCGTAGTCGTCTTCACTGGAGAGAAGACCGCCCTCGGCTCCATCCACGCCAGCATTTCTGAGGTCGAGGACGACGAGAAGACGCCACTTAAGCGCAAGCTTGACGACTTTGGAGACCAGCTCGCCAAAGTTATTTCTGTTATCTGCATTCTTGTCTGGCTTGTCAACATACGCCACTTCAACGACCCGTCCCACCACGGCTGGCTCAAGGGGGCAATCTACTACCTCAAGATCGCCGTTGCTCTTGCTGTTGCCGCTATTCCCGAGGGTCTGGCAGCGGTCATCACTGCCTGTCTGGCTCTGGGCACGAAGAAGATGGCCAAGCGGGGAGCGATCGTGCGCAACCTGCCCTCGGTTGAAACTCTCGGCTGCACCAATGTCATCTGCTCCGACAAGACAGGCACCCTTACCACTAACCAAATGTCGGTCGCTCGCTTCCTCACTGTGGCCAACGAGTCTGCGTTTGCAGAGTACGCCGTCAGCGGTACGACATATGCGCCCGAAGGATCAGTTACCACCCTGGACGGCAAGCACGCCCTGCGCGCTGACGTCCG
Source organism: Cutaneotrichosporon curvatum (assembly GCA_001600275.1). Lineage (NCBI taxonomy): Eukaryota > Fungi > Basidiomycota > Tremellomycetes > Trichosporonales > Trichosporonaceae > Cutaneotrichosporon > Cutaneotrichosporon curvatum. Next base: position 334,288 of record BCJH01000022.1, on the reverse strand, counting down.
CACCGCTCCTGTGGACAAGCTTGTTGAGATCTGCGCCACCTGCAACGACGCCAAGGTTTCATACCTTGAGGACAACTCGTACACGAACGTGGGAGAGCCAACTGAGGCTGCCATGAAGGTTCTGGTCGAGAAGCTGGGCTCTGATGATGAGACATTCAATCAGACTTTGGCTAACCTTCCTCCCTCTACCCGTGTCATGGCTGTCAACGACCACTACGAAGACAACATCGAGCGCCTCCTCACCTTCGAGTTCTCGCGTGACCGCAAGTCGATGTCCGTGCTGTCAAGGCGCAACGGTAAGGTGTCCCTCCTCGTCAAGGGTGCCCCTGAGACTGTTATTGAACGTTGCACCTCTGTTCTCCTCCCTTCTGGCAAGGTGCCACTTACGGCCTCCCTCAAGGACAAGCTCGCAGACGTGCAGCTGGAGTACGGCCGTCGCGGTCTGCGTACCCTCGCATTGGCTTACGTCGATGAGTCTGATGGCGATGTTGCGCACTACCGCACCGAGAGGGCTGAGGACTACGTCTCTTTCGAGCAAGACATGACCTTCGTCGGCCTCGTCGGCATGCTGGACCCTCCTCGTCCCGAAGTCCGCAGTGCCATTGCCAAGTGCAGCACTGCTGGTATTCGCACTATCGTCATCACCGGTGACAACAAGAACACAGCTGAGACTATCTGTCGCAGGATAGGAGTGTTTGGCGCTGACGAGGATTTGACGGGCAAGAGCTACACTGGTCGTGAGCTCGACGCCCTTTCCCATGAGGAGAAGATTGCAGCTGTCCAGCGCGCTAGCCTGTTCTCTCGCACCGAGCCCACCCACAAGAGCCAGCTGGTCGACCTGCTTCAAGGTCTTGGCCTTGTCGTGGCCATGACTGGTGACGGTGTCAACGACGCTCCCGCGCTCAAGAAGGCTGATATCGGCATTGCCATGGGTAGTGGCACAGACGTCGCCAAGCTCGCCGCGGACATGGTTCTGGCTACTGACAACTTTGCCACTATCGCCCAGGCAGTGGAGGAGGGTCGGGCGATTTACAACAACACCAAGCAGTTCATCCGTTACCTCATCTCGTCCAACATTGGCGAGGTTGTGTCCATCTTCCTTACTGTGCTCCTGGGTATGCCCGAGGCGCTCATCCCCGTGCAGCTCTTGTGGGTCAATCTCATCACCGATGGTCTCCCCGCTACTGCCTTGGGTTTCAACCCTCCCGACCACCAGATCATGCGCACCAAGCCCCGCAACGCGAACGAGCCCCTCATCGGACGGTGGCTGTTCGTCAGGTACCTCATCATCGGCGTCTACGTTGGCTGTGCCACGGTATTTGGCTACGCCTGGTGGTTCATGTATTACGAGGGTGGCCCCCAGATCACCTTCCATGAGCTTGTAAGTCACCACATAACCCTTCATGGCCTCCTGCTAACAATCAGACCCACTTCCACCAGTGCACTGAAACTCTGAAGCACCTCGACTGCTCTATCTTCTCTGGCATCCCCGCCAAGCGCGCGACGACCGTGTCTCTGTCCATTCTTGTTGTGATCGAGATGTTCAACGCTTGCAACTCTCTCTCCGAGGACGAGTCGCTTCTCAACCTCCCCCTGTGGGCCAACCCGTACCTCGTTGCTGCCATCGCGCTCTCGATGGCACTGCACTTTATGATCCTCTACGTCCCGGCCCTCAACACACTCTTTGAGATTACGCCCCTCAACTGGCCGGAGTGGCGCGCCGTGCTTTGGATCTCGGCACCTGTCATCGCGATCGACGAGGTTCTGAAGTTCATCAGCATGAAGTGGATCAGTGAGTGAGGACATGAGATAATCGCTGACGGAAGACCCGCCTGAGGAGGAGGTCCCTAGCAACGGCGTAGTGGTGACGGAGAAGTAAAGACAATGTAGCAGTATTGGTAGTAGAAGAACATAGATGCATCGCAGTCATTACATGATACGACATTTGTCCTTGTGCTCTCGTTTTGGCTTGCCCAGGAGTGGGTTTTCTCGCATCTGCCTCACAACTTCCTCGAAGCATGTGAGGACATTGATGTCCGCTCGCTGCAGTTAGAATGTCGCCAAGTGAAACGCCACAGTAAACTCACCGTACTCGTCTCAATGTATATGCAGTCACATTCCCGGGCAACAGCCTCTGCCTCCTCGTGCGTTATCTCTCTGTCGTCATCGAGATCGAGCTTGTCTTCAGTCAGCGATTGCGCTCTCAACCGCCGCCACTCACTTCCGACAAAAACGGCGGGCACGTACTCCCCACCAGGGGCCTTTATCCGCGTGATGTTCTCATGCATCTTCTTGATATCGTCCAGAGAAGATCGTTGTGTCAGTCTGAAGTCAGCAACGCTCTCTAATGTCTGTTCGCCATATTCCGACGTCTCTCGTTGTCATTGATCCTTGTTGCTTGACCGCCACTGCAGCATATGCGCGGTTGAGCTACTCACGACCCCAAGACGTTCACTCCGAGCTTCCAACCAAATCTCTACTCACGAAAAGACCAGCAGGAAGCCATGTGCCGCGCGCATCGTCGTCTCATACGAGCGAAGGTAGGCGTCCAACGCCGCCATAGTCATCGATTCGCGTTTGCGCTTCTTTCCGACCCCTGCATCGATCACGTCAACGATGCACGGTACACCGTCGACGTCGAACTGCTTTCTGTCTTGAGTGAGTACCAACAAGCCAGTAACGCTTACATGGCGTCGCCGCTGTTGTCAGCTCCAACACGTGTGTCCTTTCTTACAGCCCGGACCTGATGTCGCCACATATTGTCGACCTTTGAGAAAGCGTTCCGTCAAGGCTGTCTTGCCGACGCCGTCCGGTCCCATTACAGCAATCTGCTGTCAGCGGGGACGGCTTGGCTCTACTTTGAAGTGAGGCATGTCTGTCGTGTGTAGAGTTGGAGTACACAGTGTAAAGAAGACAGCAATTGCAACGCACACAACGTGACCAGCACTCGGACGGACGAGGACAAAGGCATGCACTGACCGCCGACGCCGCTGCGAGTACGACGCCTCTTCCATCCATCCCTCTCCTCCTTCACCTCGTCCGTCCGTTTCCAGCCTCCCTCGAATGCCCGTCCACCCCTACTCTCCACTACGAGAAGCATCTCAGGTCGGCGGCGACCTCTTCTCCCGTCCTCCACATTCCCGCAGACCGATGGGTAAGCCTCGTTTTGCCACCGAGTCACAGTCAGGTACTGGCTGGTGTGTCGGGTCCCACTTGCACCGATGGACATCATGCCCATTCAGGCACCGGCACGCGGCCACCCAGAAAGTTGGAGATCGACGCACGCACCAACTTACCACTGGAATCAGTGTCGACTCCACTTCGTCAATCACAAACAAACGCTCGCCCCTTCCTCAATGAACCACTCGGCGGGGTGGTTCCCACCTCCGTTTGGACCGCTGAATGGTATTCACGCGCGTGTTCTGGCAGCGAAGCCGTTGACATGGGACCCGGTCGATCTGTTTGTTTACTGGATTATGCCGTTGCTGCCAGTCGTTGCCCAGGCTTGGTTGCTGCTGGGCCCACAAAGCAACGCCACGCGTCTGGCGAGGGGAGCGTTGGCAGGAGTCGCTGTCGTGCTGAGCTGGAATGCATGGGTGGGATATCGTCTTGTTGGTGAGTAACGCCTTCATCCGCTAGCAGCGTGGCGCTGCCCGTGGCTGTTGCCACTCTCGCATGTGTGCGCGACGAGCTCGCAGTCCCAATGATGTCCGTCTAGCTTGCTGATCCCAGACCCGGCGTACAATGCCTTCAACCTCGCGTTGACTATGTTCCATATTCACCACATTATCAACGCGATCGAGTTCGCCCTGCTCTCTCACGGCATTGTCGACCCGTGGATGAAGAAAGGCAGGGGCCGACTCCAAGCCTCTGTCGACCTCGTTGCAAACACGCGACTGATATTCCTGGGCGACGTCGGACTGGACGAGGGAACGAAACCGAATGCGTCGGTATCCGACATCGTCGTCGAGCGACACCTTGAACATCTCAAAGTTCCGTCTCAATCTCGCTGTAGAGCAATCTCGCGTCACCTGGCATGGGCGGCAATACTCTACCTAATCGACCACACGTTCTTCTCCTTCATCAAAGATCATCGTCTGGCAACTCTGGGCGTTGCGGGCGATCATGTCCTCGAAACCTTTACAACTTCAACCATCGTCCGCGTCCCATACTTGGGAACCTTCTCGCCCGGTGCTCTGCACATTTTCGTGCAGGTCGTGGTCTTCGTCATCATCTGGGCCTCCCTCTCTCTCTGCTTCCATGTCGCCGCAGTACTGGGCCTGCTTGCTGGGTGGGAAGTAGAGACCTGGTCTGTGAACCTCATGCAGCCTCCGTGGGCCGCTGAGTCCCTCACTGAGCTATGGGGTAGACGATGGCACCAGGTAAGCATGCGATTATGCGTTCTCGACTGACGTCCAGTGCCTCAGACATCACCTGATCATCGTCTCCGCTTCCGTCTGCCACATCCTGCATCTTCCTTGCAATCGGGCTACCATGGTTCCTCTGGTGTTCTTCTTCTCGGCAGGCGCACATGTCCTGGCTGGGCTGAACATGACGCCTGTGCCAACCTCGTGGAAGGTCGGCGCATTCTTCCTACTAAACGGCGTTGGGTGTTTCCTCGAATACCTGTTCACAGCCTTCACTGGGCGCCGAGTAGGCGGACCCTTGGGCCGCATTTGGTTCATAATCAGCCTGCTCGCCATGTCCAAGATGCTCTGCGAAGCCTGGCTCGACGCAGGCATGGCTGGGAACCAGCTCCTCCCCGTCCGCGGACCAGGAGAGTACATCGTCTCATGGATCCTCGACTTTGTACAAGTGTATCCCAAAAACCCAGCATGACCCACTACCATACCATCGATATACCAGTAGCATTACATATGAACCAAGACCTTCAGATCAAACCAAATCCTAGAACTCGTCCGCCAGTAGCCCACCACGCATCTTCATTTCTTCCGGTCAGCCAAGAGCTCTGCGCACACTCACTGTATGGCGCGTCCGCCTTCGCCCTGTCGTTGACAGTATGCCGGGGCTTGCGTAGGTTCCCCTCATCCTGCATGCGCATCGGTCGCTTGCCCCTCATCGACCTCTCAGCCTTGAACCTGGCCTGGGCCGCTTGATCGCGGTCCGACGACTTGGCCTGCTCCACCGGTGCGCCTTCGCCCGTGGTCACTTCCGGCTGCTGGCCCTCCTCGGCGTGTGCATCTGGTCCCAGCCCAGCTGCGGCATACGCCTCGGGTCCATCACCCTCAGCGTGAGCGTGGTCGGCCAAAGGGTCATGCGGTGCGTCGTGGTCATCCGTCAAGTCCGCATGAGCGGGAAGCCCTTCAAACTCGCGCTCTCGCGCGTCCTCCTCTGCTTCAATGCGTGCGTGGTGCTTGAAGTGCTCGATGTCTGGTGTCAGGAAGAACAGGCGTAGTTCATCGACGCACCTTCTGGGTGATTGTATGACTCGTCCGTCTGAGTCTCTGGCGTCGAGTGATACAACTCCTCGTGGTGCAGGAAGCTGGAAGACATCAGCAGTGGGATAATGCCAGCCAGCTCACTATTCACTCTCCTCATCGTAGTGGTGACCAAGGTCCTTGAAGTCGCCTATAAGCGGAAGGCTGTCCTTTCCGCCTGCAGCGAATTCCTCAAGGGACACCCGAGCTGGTATCAGCGCCCGACCGGCTAAGCCCGTCCACTCGCCCTACTTACCATCGCCGTCCGTGTCCAAAGCAGCAAGAACGGCACGTACGATCCGCTCCTCGAGCTCCGGGTCGCTGACCTTCGCAGGTTGATCACCGTAGCTGTGACCATGGCTATGGCTATGGCGGCGCAGCCCGTAGATCGCAGAGATCTCGTCCTTGCTCCAGAACCCGTCCATGTCCAGATCATGCAGCTTGAAGAACGAGGGGAGGTCGAACGATTCAATGTGGTGCTCGCTCGCCATCTGGAGTCAGCGTGAGCTGTCGCATCGCGAGAGCCATCGTGCAAGGTTGTAGCACTTCGACATGGGATCAAGCCGCAACAACAATACTCACATGCCTCTCCGCGTACGATAACGACTCGTCGTCCGCCTTGTCGTGCACTCCGCCATGGGAGTGCCCTCCATGAGCATGGGCTCCCACTGCCGCTAGCAGGACGAGGAGTTTAAACATCGTAGTGGGGTGAGTGGAAGGTAGGAGATGCTCAGACTGCCAGACGAGATTCGAGGTTTCATTAATGGCCCGCGCGACGGATCAGGCACGGCTCGTGCGGCCCGACGTCACGACAAGATGTGAGGCCACGGTCGATTGCCACTTCACTTTTATGAAGCATACACGCGGCCCGAGCGGTGGCGCCGCGGGGCTAAGCATAGGTACATGTGTACATGGGCTAGACGCTGGCGACACGGCTGGGTCTGCTGACATGGTGCGAGTGTCGTGTGTGGGTGCAAGGAGGGATTTGTTTGCGGGGGAGGAGCTGGTGAGAAGCATTGTCAGGCCATCAGCAGGCAATAGAGTTCCAGCCACACCAGAGCAGCGGTCGTGTGCTCATAGAATCCATGCAATAGATACTGGTATGACAATGATTAGATACCCATGCTGCCGAAACCCGAGCTGTAGGCCATCGGCCTGATGTCTGGGTGTGGCACAGCATCGAACTTGTGGTACGACAGTTGTCCGTCGGCCTGCATCTTGACGAACGCAGCCTGCTGTCAGCCGAGTTGCTCTCCAATCTCACCTTGTTGCCGGTCGAGTCACAATAGTTGGGGCAGCTGAAGGTAGTGATGCACAGACCGTCGTGCTCGATCGCGTAGCCGTCCTGGCGTACCTCGTGCGACCGGATGACTGCAGTAACCTTGTTCAGCTCGCACCATCGGCGGGTGACGTCGGGTCCGAAGCCAAGTCCAACACCGCGCTTGGATGGGCCGCGGCCGAGTTGCTCCTGCGGGTCGGTCCAGAGAAGCTGGCGTTAGATAAGAGCAGGAGATAGACCTCACCTCGCACATCAGGCCCTCCTGGCCTGGCTGACGGCCGTAGCGGTCAATCTTGGCTATCTCGGCCAGCTCGACACCGTCCTTGCTGACGGGTGGTCCGCCGTGAACGACAAAGTAGCGCTTGTTTCCGTCGGGTCCAAGGATAGCGGGCTGCGAGCCCTCCGACTTGAGGTTGGAGGGCTTCTGCGATGCGGAGACAAGTGTGGCAAGCGGAACTGACGTCAATCGTGTGACGCCCATGATACTCACGAGCAGTGAAAACGTCCGCAAAGAGCTTGTATGTCATCTCGCCGTGCTTGGCCTTGCACTCGCCCTCGAAGCCGTACACCTTGTTCATGTCTGCAGTCAGCGCTAGTACAACGGATCTAGAGCGTACCGTTCGTCTCGTGGTTGCCGCGGTTGAGGAACACGCGCTCAGGGTACAGCCACTTGTAGGCGAAGAGGGTGAGCACAACCTCAACAGACCACGAGCCACGGTCGACGAAATCGCCGTTAAAGATGATCATGTGGTCGTCTGATGGCGGCTTGATGATGCTGAGCAGGTGCACGACATCGTAGAATTGCTATTGTCAGTTTCGAAGTGTTAGCTTGCTTACGCCGTGGGCTGCAATGTTAGCTCGCGTAGAACTCGGTACTCACTGTCGCCGACAATGTCACATGTTACGCCCTCGGGGACAGTTGCCTCCACCAGACTCGACTCCTTGTCCAGGAGGGCCTTGACGCCAAGGACGATTTCCCACACAACACGCTTTGGCATCTTTCCGCCGTTCTTGAAGTACTCAATCATACCCTCGACGAACTCCTTCGTAGGTGTATAACGCCCGGCAGGGTCGTCGGGAATGATGGGAAGGGGCATGTCGTCTGGGCGATCCGAGTCCAGAGCACAGGCCCCGTGAGCGATAGCGGCAAGGCAGCGCATGGATCCAGTCTCAGTCTCGCCGACGCTGATAGCCTGACGTCAGTCAACATAGCGAAGGAGTCTAAGAGAACGGGGAGCAGGCCCAGAGAAGGGACTTCGTTCTCGGCAGCCTCACGGCTGAAGTAACTGGGGTCCATAACACCTCCCCGATAAGACATACCTTCTCGAACTCCATCCTCCTGATAAGCTTGACCGTAGCGGTCAGCTGCTCGCGAACCGTCCTGTTTCCCGGCTCGATTTCTAGTGCCTTCTTAAAGTCGGGGACAGCCTCCTTCGGCCTGAGGATCGCCAGCAAGCTCACACCACGACGGTAGTATGCCTTTGCATAGTCTGGCTTGAGCTCGATGGCCTTCGTCGCGTCCGAGATGGCCAAGCCGTGTTCCTCGATCTTTGCTTTCGACATCGCACGGTTGTTCCAGAAGGTAGGTTCACGAGGGTTGAGCTTGATAGCCTCAGTGTACAGCTCGATGGAGCGAGTGAAGTCCTTGCTGCCGTACGCCTTGTTCGCCTCAGCCTTGCGCTCCAGAGCCTCAGCCCTGTCCTCATCGGTGACCTCGCGCAGCTCATCGAACTCAGCCTCCAACTCTCCATCCGACGATACTGCCGTCAGCTCGGAAAGCAGATAGGTCTGCTACTCACGCGATAAGCCGGCGAGAGACTGTGCCGAGAGCATGGGCGATGGGAATGGCGTTATGTCGTCGTCCAGCGATGCCGTAGACGGCGCGGTCGAGGACGATGCACCATCGCTCTTCAAGGCTGCTACCGATTCGCGGAGCTCTTCTTCCCTGGTCATGATCGTGAATGTGATGGAAGGTGAAGCGTCGACAATTGCTTTCTTGTCGCCGCCCAAAAAAAGTGGTCACGATCACACAACTCGACGCGCGGAAATCACCCGGCGACTCGGATCAGCGTTCGGCAATCTTCCAGAACTCCACAAGCGGCGCAACGCACATCGCAGCCCGTGGCCAGCAACCGCTACCAGCGTTCTCATCCTCCACTACCAGTACCAGAAGACGCCGTCTCTACATAAGGCATGCATTGTGACGATATCGCTGTGCATAGCAGAGCAACTCATGGTACCGCACCGAACCTATGACTACGAGTCTGATGCTGCGCCTCGCACAGGCGATCGGGTGTCGCGTGGTTGCCACGTTTGTGGTGCCTGGGCCGGTTGAACGACCGTTGTGTCATGCCTGTCTTGATTGCGAGCATTCGAGTGGCCAGCCGACGACGTGCCCTTCGTCCGCTCCTCCACTCTCACGTCCATCGCTCACGGCACAGTCCAAGCCATCAGTCTGCTCGCAGTGCTCGTCTAGGCCATTTGTCCGAAGCGGCTCCTATCCGTTCTGGATATACTCTGCAAGACTCCGGGAGAGCGCAGCGCAACGTAGCTCGATACAATGCGCGCCGGTATGCTAGCCGCTCTTGCGGCACTGGCTGCTGTCCCAGCCAGAGCATTCTCAGGTTAGTAACACGCAATTAACACGCTCTGACATGTAGTGAACATCAAGGATTCCGACAACGTTCGCGAGGTGTGCTCGGGAATGTTTGGGGGCGACAAGGCGTACATCGAAGGTGAGTGGCACCGCAGCCAGCGTGGCGAGCCGCGCTCGTCACGTCGTCGGGTGCGATCTCGACTTGATGCTCAACGTCGGATATCATACATCAACCAACTGACACCAGTGTCTTTTGCGCCAGAGTCCTCTGGGCAAGTAGCTCTCGTGCTGTACGAATGGGCGGACGCCGCTTACCTGGGCAAGAAGACCCCCGGGGAAGAGGGCGAGACCAAGCCGGTGAGTTGCGATTGGGACCACAAGGAGCTTCTCACTAATGTCAGAAAACTTACGTCTGCACAAACTCAGCAAGTGCGTTGCTATCGTCGCTATCCGTGAGAGTATCAGCTGACTTGCAGTGGCTGCCGGCCTGTGCACACCCTCTGAAGTCGGCCAGTTCCTCCTCTCCCTTCCTGAGGACAAGGCCATTCAAGACACGTCAATTTACACAGCAGCTCTGCGCTTTTCTGGAACACCCGCGCCGACACCGTCCTCTCCTGAGGAACGCAGCTTCCTTTCGAAGCATGTGCTGCGTTCTGCTGCTGATGGCGATGACGATGAGCACCCTGTCGACGAAGAAGAACCTGCTGGCGACGCAGAAACTCCTGGCGACGATGACAAGCCCACTGACGAGACACAGCCTGCAACGCCTGACCCGGCTGAGGAAGGCACAGGTCACCCTGCTGACTCGACTATCGTTGCGGGCGTGGTCAAATACACTGTTCCCATCCACCGCAGCGTCCCCAAAACCGGATACTACTGTATCGGTGTCGTCCCGGTCACGTTGATCGACAACAAGCGGTCAGCTTTGCTGGACGAGCGAGCCACCACTCATGCCAACTACAAGGGCTATGTGACGTTCCGAAACCAGTTCGATGGAGAGCTGCCAGCCGTCGAGTATCCCAAAATCGCGGTGAGCTCGAGCGCTAAGAGCTCAGCTAACTCCAGTTTTACGGCTCCCTCAGCATCGTCTATATCATCCTCGCCATCGCCTGGGGTGTGCTTTGCGCGCGGCACTATCGCGAGTTGCTGCCAATGCAGTACTACATCTCGGGCACTATTGCCTTCCTCGTCGTGGAGATGCTGGCATTGTTCGCGTACTATCGGTACATCAACAAGCACGGCGGCGGAGCAGCCAGCGTGGCATTCCTCATCGTCGTGAGCGTCCTCAATGCTGCGAGGAACAGCTTAAGCTTCTTCCTGTTGCTTATCGTCTCCATGGGATTGAGTGTCGTTACACCGTCTCTCGGGTCGGTCATGCTGCGGGTGTGGGCGCTCACTGCACTGCATTTCATCTTCGGAGGTTCGTTTCCAACACCATTTCGAAGCTTACTCGGCAGTGATGTACTCAGTAGGCACCGTCAAGGTGGAACTGGACTCCGCGAGCGTGATCGTTGTCCTGGTCCTGATCTTCCCTTTGTCGTTTACGTTAACGGCTTATCTGATGTGGATTATTATCAGTCTCAACGGTGAGTTCTACAGCCGAGTGTCAGTGCTCACTGCAGGAACCATCACCCACCTCCAAGAGCGCAAGCAGAGTTTCAAGCTTCAGATGTTCAAGCGGCTATATCGCATTCTCATCACCGCTGTCATTGCCGTTGGAGCCTTCTTCGTGCTTTCCTCGATCTCCCTTTCGAACCGCTTGGACGAAGGCTACGCCCCTGGCAACTGGCGCTGGCGATGGGTACTACTTGATGCGTCCCTGGCTATGATCTACCTCGCAGTGTTCGTGTCCATTGCATGGCTGTGGCGCCCGACGTCCAACAACCGCATGTTCTCAATGTCCACAGAGCTGGCACAGGACGACGCCGACGCGGAGGACTATGAGATCGACGACCTGGAGGCTCAGACTGGCGGCCACGGTGTGCCCCTCGAGCAAGTCGATAGCCGGGAGTACGTTCATGGCGAACCTCCCTCATACGAGGAGGATGAGGCGGAGCGTAAAGGTCTATTCTCTGGACGCAAGGAGCGACGCGGCACCGTGGGTGAGAATGACAATGATGTCGTGTTCTCCATGGGCGACATCAGCGACTCGGACGACGACGACCATGATGAGCACACCGCTGCCCTGGGATCGTCCTCGCGCTCCCCTGCTGCGGGAGGCGGCGAAGGGCGATATCGCGATTCAGATGAGAGCAAGTCGAAAGCAGATTAGCTGCAGTTGTGTACCGTAGACATGGCGATCTGATGCAATGCAGTCATAGAGCATGTGCCAAGGTGGACGACTAAAGTGCACTCGTGTGTGTGTTCCGGCTTGTGTGTATATCAACCACCTTGCCACTCGCATTTCGGTCTGATCTCATCCTTGCACTTCTCCCGGTTGTGCTTCGACATTTCGTCCACCGGCTCAAATGCCGCCTCCGTCCGAGGGTGAAAGCTACCCCAGTGCGCGACTGACTCCAGCCTCTGCTTCACGGCCTGGCATCCGCAGAATGAGCACCGACGCTGCAGAGCGCTGCGCGATCTGCCTCATGCCCATTGTGGACCGAACGCGCGGGGCATGTCAACACGAGTTCTGCGTGAGTCTCGAGCACCGAATACAGCTGACCTCAGTTCAGATGCATAGGCGTATGGGCAAATCAGTGTCGCCGCTGTCCCCTCTGCAACGCCGACATGGGCGAGCACTTCACACACGACCTCGACAGCAACCCACCAACAAAGGTACGCCAACGACGCCGGTGTCACAGCTCACACCAGTTCTTCCTCCCTCCCCTGGCAAATCCGGGCTCCATACGCAGTCGTGTCGCCCCACGGCCGTCTACATCCCCTCCCGTTCCGATACCTATGTCCCCAACGGCAGCCGCAGCGCTGGACACAGCCCTTGAACGCCGACGCCAAGTCTACGCGCACGGCGTGTTCGCCAAGCACATCGCAGCCAACGAGTGGACGGGTTACTCGCGCACCTTGACTCCGCAAGAAGTGGACCCCGACCGTGCTCTACAATTTCTCGAGCGCGAGCTGCAGATCTGGACGAGCGACCCGAAGCCGCTGGCAGCACACATCGTCCACCTCCTCACAGCGGTGGACGTTCGTTCCGACGCGGCCGTGCTCCTCCTCGAGCCGCTCGTCGGCGATACCTCCGCCCAGCACCTAGCCCACGAGCTGTACTCTTTCCTGCGGTCCAGTCGGGGTTTGGAGGAGTGGGATGACATCGTGCAGTACGACGAGGCGGCGGGTGCTCCCGTGCCGGAGGTGCTCCGGTCCCAGAAGCGGGGCAGGAGCCTCAGCAGGGGCAGGAGCCGCTCGGTATCGAGCTACTCTTCCTACTCCCGATCACCGTCACGCTCGCGCTCGCGCTCCTGGTCGCGTGGACAGTCGGCGCTCCGCGATCCGACGAGGCTAGACTCGTTCAGGCCCACAGATGGGGGCAGGCGATGGGACCAGGCGGACAGCTGGGTCGACCCCGAGTACGCGGCTGAGCTGAAGAGGCGCAAGCGGCGGCGCGGGCAGGGCGGGAAAGGGGCTCAGATGGAAACCGAGCGACAGGGACAGCAAGGTGGAAGGCCGCGGGATCCCCAGCATCACCGACAGCCTGAAAGTGCGCGTGGTCGCGAGCTCCTCGACGGGCCGGCTGCCTCTGGGGGCGCTACGTTCGGTCGTGCTGCTGCTGGTGCTGGACTTGTGATCCGCGGCGCTGCTGAGCGGAGAGCAAGCCTGCTGGAGCGCTTAGCTAAGGCTAAGGAGCGAGAGGAGGGGGGCCAGGTGGAGGTCAGTGCTGCGGGGGAGAGTGGGAAGGATAGTGAAGCGAACGGGGGTCACGGCGCAAATACAAATGGGGAAGAAGGCGGCAAGAGTGATCGCGCGCAGGAGTTGCGCGAGCGCCTGATGGCGGAGCGGAAGAGGCGGCTGCTGCGTGAGCAGCTCATGGCGAGGAAGAGGGCCAAGGGGGCTATCGATGAGGCTGCAGAGGAGCGGATTAACAGCGGGCAAACCCGACCTGCGGGACAAGTTGCAGAAGAGGGATCTAGTCGATAATGGGCACAAAGGGAAATAGAAGTACAGCACAATGCATGAGCTCGACTATGGGCCAGATCGATTGAGATATGATATGCTTGTGTGTTGAAGTGAACAGTAAGCCGAGGCTTTGAAAGTGTTCAATGCGATGCAAGTATCTATGATGACTATGACCTATGTTGCCAGTATGACTTACACGCCCAGACGGCGCTTCGCATCTTCGTACACGATCCACGACACACCCACTGCGGGGCCCACCTTCATGATGCTTGGCAGGAGACCCTTGTACAGTCCGCGCCAGCCCTCGTTCTTCAGTGTCTGCTGGAGCACGTCCGCAAAGCCGGTGTACTGGTTCGGGTGACCGCTCGAGCCTGATGCCTGCAGACGCGTACGGAGCAAGTTGATGGGGTACACACTTGCGGCACCGATCGAGCCTGAGAGCGCACCGAACGATAGAACAGCGTACACGGGCGGCTCGTCGACGTCCATGTGGCGGCAGTATGTCGACTTGAGCGTCTCGTAAGTGCCCATGTCGATTGCACTGTATGGGAAGACACCGATCAGGCCGAGTGTCAGTCCGCGGTAGAAGGTCCGCAGGCGGCCCTGCTGCCACATTATCCGCGCTGTTGCCGAGACAGACTTCCAGCCCTTGCTGGGTCCTGTTTGGGCCTGCACTCGTGTCTTGAGAGTCTCCACACCGTAGATAGCGAGCTGAGATGTGATACCACCAATACCACCAGCAATGAAACGCGAGCTTGATGAGATGTCCGCGGGGTCTGTGACCTTGTCCCAGTACTTTGCGAGGAAGCGCTTGCTCTGCTCGTAGGACACAAACTTGATCGCAGACTCGGGAAGGATCTTCATGACGTTCAGACCATTGCCGACCCAGAAAGCTCGTATTCCTCCTCCCTCGGCGTAGATTCGCCCGACTGCCACCATGAGAGTATGTGCTGCTCTCCAAGGTGAAGGCTTTGCTTTTGCGGCCGCGGGGTCGGGGATCACAGTCGTTGTCATGAGGTAGATCTTGAGACGGTCAAATGGCGCCGTGACTGTTCGCGACACACCGCCCGCAACGCCTCCCGCAAGGAGGAAGCGCCAGGCGTCATGCCGGGGCTCCTCGTCATACTCTTCATCGTCGACAATGTCATACGTGCCGTCGAGGTTATCAACTGGCTCGTCGTGCTTCTCATGCGATTTCAAGAAACCCTCAGCAGTGGAGTGCTCTGGTGATCCCGGCCCTTTGGGGAAGGACATGATCGGCTCGCCCTCCTTGTCCACACGCGCCGCTCCTCGTCCGTCACTAGACCGCTTGTGTACCTGATAGAACTTGTAAATTTCCAGAGGCGTCGCCCGACGAGGGAGCATAATGAGAAAGTCGCGGAACTCTGGGAAGTTGACAGAGGTCCCTCCCTTGACTCCAGATAGGAGACAAACAAGGTCACGCGTTGTTGAAGGGGTAAGCTCGATGCCTGACCTGCCCAACGCTGCGCTCATCTCGTCCGCGTCCAGCACGCCGTCGCCGTTCTTGTCAAGTTCTTGGAACATATCCCAGAGCTGCCGTTCCTGGTCCCACAGGAATTTTCTGGGACCGTCAGCTGTGCAGTTTTGCTATTACTCACCGGAACGCCTTCCAAGAGATACCCTTCTCACGAGCAGCAGGATGGTCAGGATGAGTCTCCGAGGGCTCAAGATCGTCTGCACCTCCCCATAGCCTCGCTTCCGGCCTGTCCTCTTTACACCGCCGGACCAGCTCCTCACGATACAGCTTCTGGAGGCGATCGGCACGCTCAGGACTCAGCGCCGCCAGCGTGTCCTGGCCAGGCAGGCGCATGCGCTGAGTGTCCGTTGTCTCATCTGGCTCGACTGGAGGCAGTTTTGGCAACGAGGACCAGAGCGTGCGAAGCTTGGCAGCACGTTGCGCAGGGCCTTCAGCAGTTCGGAAGTCGGCTAGTGACCTGCGGTGCTCGGGTGGGAGGTCGTCACTGGGCGGTTCCCGGAGAGACGGCGCCCCTTCTCCGTTGGGCACGAGCGGATAGTACGCATCTTGAGAGGAAGAGGAGGCTTCGCTAGACGGCCCGGCGTCGGAGGATGATGACGCGTTTGCGTTCATGGGGGGAATGGAGACAGGGGTTGGAATCTACACAGTTATTCTGGAAACCATCAGTACTGGCCAAATGTGTATGGAGGTCGTGCGTACTCACGTTTAATCATCTAAACCACGGCGATGCAATGCGAGTTATGGGCGTCGATCGGGTAAGGACCCGAAGATTTGCAGGGTAACAGCACAGAAGTGGCTGTTGCAAGCAAGAGATGAGCAAGTCGTCTGTCGTGGGGGAGGTATAGAACGTGACGGCCGTGCTTGTGCGGGTATGTTCAGAGAGGGAGGGGTGAATGGAGGATCTAGTGTGGTGAGGGGATGTAATGGCAGGACGATGAGTGGTGATGGAGAGTGGGTGAGTGGCCGAGTGGCTCGGGTTCGGGAGGCCTGTCTGCTGGCTGCCTGGGTGTAACGCAACGACGCGCCGGAAGCAAGTAGGCTATAGGCTCGCGGTGGAGGTGGGATGGGGTAAATGGGGGGGCCGTGTAAGGCCGACGCTGTATGCGCTCGGATACTCACCTCGATCACCTTTCCTCTTCAAGTGGGCACACGCGCGCGCATAAGTTGTAGTCAACCATGTAGAGCAAGCAAGCGAGCTTCGAAGTACATGCATAGATGCGGACGTTCCGACGATGAATATGTTATTGTCGCTGTGGAGGCAAGAACCAACATAGCATTCGGCCCACTGCTACCATGTCCATTTGCCTTGTCACAAGCAGCCCCCACATAGTGTTCCTAGACCCCAACAAACTGCCTCGGGTGAATCAACACTGCACTCATGACGCTCAGCCTGGGGGGCATCCACATCGAGTATCTATGCTGCCATATTCGTGTCGCGGCTGTTCTTCCAAATCATCGCAGCAACGACCACTGCCTCTTTATACTTGACTCGGTTTGTACCTTGGCCCACATCTCATTATTGGTATGCAACCGTATGGAGAGTGAGCTGGAATGTAGCTCATAGCCACAACATGGCAGCTCGCAGCGCATAGATTCGAATATAGCTTGTTGCCGAGCCATGTCAGTCCTCTCAGTCTTCTGACCTCGTTCCAATGGACGCGGAACAGCACCATATGACTGGATCACAACCATGCTTCATCCCGTAATGCTTCCCGAATCCCACTTAGGCTGCTTCTGCGCGGGGACCTGGCGCAGAGGATGTGGTACTGCCAGGCTTTCGGAGCACTCCTCCGTTGACGAAGTCACGCCCCGAATCAGATCAGCCACCTTCCCAAGTGTCGCGTGGCATCACTGCCAGTCGTGTTGGGAGCGTTGCCGAGCATACTCAAGCTCAGCCGGGGAATTGGTCTGTCACGGTGAAATGCCGTCTCAAGGGGGAACGCGATGATACAGGAGCCGGCTGCTGCAAAGCCGCGACTGTTGCACTTGCAAGGCCATCGGACACCGTGTAAACAGACAGTCGGACATGAGTCACTGATCCAAGTTCTGCCAATGCTGCATGGCTCCGCGCGAGCATGTTGAGGGTATAGATAAGATAAAGAGCCAGTTGCCACCCAACGTCCACAATTCAAGAAGAGACCCGGCGGAACCAATTTGTGCCACACTGGCTAACAAAACTCCGGCGTTATGGAAATCTGCTGGCCTCCGCCTGGCAGTCGAGGTTGGCTCGCGGCGCAACTGCAAAGACTTTCAACCATCAAGGTCGTGGATAACCAGCCAAAAGTGAGTCAAGGTGGAGCGCAGGCAGCATGCTCGTTGGGAGAGAGTGATGTACGGCGACGGCATCGGTGATGCTTGTCGGCTGAGTAGGGAGCTGAGTGTCTGGCGGTCGGCAGTTGTTGGGTGGAACGGCGGTGGTGGTCCAACGAGCAGCGAGCAGGCGTGAACCCGCATTGAGAGTGTAACATGAGCTAACATCACAGTGGGTGCCTACAAGTTAGTATACGACGAACGATGACGGCTATGCGAGCGTACACTAACATAGCAGGTATGTGTCGGAGCTCTACAACAAGAAGCAGAGCGATGTTATGCTCTTCATCTCGCGTGTGCGCTGCTGGGAGTACCGCCAGCTCGCGGTGATCCACCGTGCGTCGCGCCCCTCGCGCCCCGACAAGGCTCGCCGTCTCGGGTACAAGGCCAAGCAGGGCTACGTTGTCTACCGTATCCGTGTCCGCCGCGGTAACCGCAAAAAGCCTGCCCCCAAGGGTGCCACCTACGGCAAGCCCGTCCGCCAGGGTGTCAACCACCTCAAGTTCCAGCGTGGCCTCCAGGCTACCGCCGAGGAGCGTGTTGGCCGCCGCTGCGGAAATCTCCGTGTGTGAGTAGAGAAGGGACGGAGCATCTGCCGGGGACGTTTACTGACTCCAGCCTCAACTCGTACGAGATCAACCGTGACGGTGTCTACAAGTACTACGAGGTCATCCTTGTCGACCCCTCGCACAAGGCTGTCCGTCGCGACGCCCGCATCAACTGGATCTGCAACCCCGTCCACAAGCACCGCGAGGCTCGTGGCCTCACCGCCGAGGGCCGCAAGAACCGTGGTCTTGGCAAGGGCTCCAAGTACAACCACACCCCCCAGGCTGCTACTTGGCGCAAGCACAACACCCTCTCTCTCCGTCGCTACCGTTAAGCGGCTCGAAAAGCGTCATCCTGACGAGTTGGACGTGCCCGCGACTGAAGGCTGGAAGGGAGACGCATTGTTACGAGGAGGGTGGGTTCCCGATGGAGGGGACCCTCAGAGGGGATGCATTGTGTACATTCTCGCGAGGGATTCGTGTTGCTGGCGAGGTGTTGGTCTGTCGGGGAGTGCTGGTAGTTGAGCACTAACCGGAGGGGAGTGAATGTTGGGCAGGGAACTAATGGAACTCGAGTGCCTGTCTGAGAAGTCGCAGCAGTGACGGGTGCTCTAGCTAATGTCTGACCGTTCACATGTAGATGGCCGCTAGGTTATCATGAGCAGTGGCTGTGGTACGACATCGTGGGTGTCAGTTAGTAGACGCGAAGTGGACTCGAGCACAGCGTTTCACTTGAATCATAGAGCCGCACGGCTACAACGCATGCATTCCAAACGTATCAGATACTTGCTCAAGAGCTACGTCCTGCACATCCCATGCCTCCTGCTACAGAACTGCATGTCGTCCCACTTACGTCCACCTTCGCAGACCCAATGCACGATGTTTCTGACCGGGACACACGCACTTCGCTGCAACTCGATCCTCGCATTATCGAAACTTTCGGAGATTAGCACTGGGCCGACACGGCGGAAGCAAATCGCCCCCTCACTGTACGGTGGAGAGGATCGCTCCCGGGTGCGGGGGCAATTTCCCACTGCCAGCCTGGGTCCTGGCAGCGCCGCCCGCTCGCTGCTCGACCGGTCTTGAACGTCGTCAAGTCGTCTCTTCTTGCCCCTCAACCAACACCCCAAAAAAGACCAACATGCCTCCCAAGTTCGACCCATCTGAGGTGAAGGTACGTGCGGCGAGAGCGCGCGCGTCGAGTCTGCCGGGGATCTCTGAGCTCTCGGCGGTCCGGGAGGTGGAGTTGGAGCCTGGCAGATTTGACGCGCCGTTGGAAGAGGAGTAACGAGGTGGTGCTGACGCTATTTCTCGACTTGAACACTTCGAACCTCGCTCTATGCCTCGCGATCACTCCTGCACCCACTGCCCCGCCCGAACACGATCCCTCCTTCTTCGCGCTCGCCCGATTCGTCGTTCTTTGTCAATGGTCGAATTAATCCCCCTAACAGATCATCTACCTCCGTGCCACCGGTGGTGAGGTTGGTGCTTCTTCGGCTCTTGCCCCCAAGATCGGTCCTCTTGGTCTCGTGCGTGCTTTGCTCGAGAGGTGGAACTAACGCCGCAGTCCCCCAAGAAGGTCGGAGAGGACATTGCCAAGGCGACTGGCGACTGGAAGGGTCTCCGTGTGACCGTCCAGCTCACCATCCAGAACCGTCAGGCCACCGCCTCGGTTGTCCCCTCGGCTTCTTCCCTCGTCATCAAGGCGCTCAAGGAGCCCGTCCGTGACCGCAAGAAGGAGAAGAACATCCAGCACTCTGGCAACGTTCCCCTCGACCAGATCTACGACATTGCCCGCAAGATGGCCCACAAGTCTATGGCTAAGGACCTTGCCGGTGGTGTTAAGGAGATCCTCGGCACTGCCCAGTCCGTCGGCTGCACCGTTGACGGCCGTCCCCCCCACGACATCATCGAGGCTATCGATGACGGCGAGATCGTTGTCCCCGACGAGTAGAGCATCTGTACATCTGGAGGCGGGGTGTGTACGGTAGTCGGGCATGCATGAGGCTTCTCTACAGGCTGAAGGTGGTGAGCGTGTGTCGCGTTGGTGTGGCAATGAGGTCGGGTTGGGTTGACGGAGCGTGTTGATGGAGCAGCTGGGGGAGTGTCGACCTGAGCTCGCATGTCGTCCTTGTTAGGCGCATGCTGTCAGGTGTCGGTTTCGGAGCTGAGCTCGCCGTCAACTGCATGTCTGCTCTTCTCCTTGTTAGGCGGCGAGGTGGCAGAGCTGTGGTTGTGGTTGAAGAGGTAATCAAGTCGGCTGAGTGACGTTTACATCAGCGTTGCAGCGTGGATGCTTCTTCGCCATCTCGCAGCCAATGTCGAATCACTGACCTTCAGTATGGTTACTAGTTCTAGTACAGTCGAGCATACAGCTGGAGTAAGGATCAGATGGTGGAGCCTAGATGTCAGGTGTGCATTTGTTCAGACCATCACTCACACCAGAACAGCAATTGAGCTCTTCGGCTGTCCGAGATATACTTGCGAATACTTCAGCTCTGACTTGGCCTATAACTTACTCGTGTGCTAGACCTCAATACGAAGAGGAGCAGGAGCATCGTGGCCTGCAACCTGACATGACCCCGATAGAGGCGGCAACTACCTCCTTCTCCATGGCACATAGGTTATGGCCAGCGGCTGCTCCGTCCCCCTGTGACTAATCACCGCCATAGACCTCCCAAGCGACCGAGGACACCACATCCATACTAGAAACTGACCACTACAGAAAGACAAGCTACAGCCTAGCCGTAGTACTTCTCAAGCTTGCCGGGAACCAATGGCTCCAGCGACGTCTTGCCGCCGAAGGGCGCACGACCGGCCGCAATCCTCTCACCGCCGACGAGGGCAGTCCAGTCCATCTTATCGTCACCAAGCGCACGCGCTGTGATCATGTGCTGGTGTGCCTGGAGTCAGCCGGGTTCCTTGTTTCCTCAGAAGCAGCACACTCACCACATCGACAGTCGGCATGGGCACATTGTGGCTGTCAGCCAGCTTGCGGATGTTGCGTGCGTCCGCCATGCCGCCCTTGAGGTTGAAGCCTCCGGTCGCGTCGAAGCGGTTCTCGCTAATGCGCTTGGCGTACCGAAGGAGGGCGGGGGAGTTGTGCTGCTCGCTGATGAGGTCGACGAGCTTGTCGGGGCTGACGCCGGCCTGCTCGGAGAGGGTGAACGACTCGGACAGGAGCTCGATGAATCCGAGCTCGAGGGAGTTGCCGACGAGCCTGGGGTTAGCTGAGGCGTCTCATGGATGACGCACTTGAAGGACAGGGCGCGTTCGACGTTTGACCCCAGGTCCATGACCTTCTTGCCGACGGCGGGGTGGAGGGTGTGTGCGACTATCTTCTTGGCAAAGTAGTCGCCTGCCATTGCGAGGATAAGCTCACCCTTCTCGGCGGCGCGGGGCACACCGAATACAGGGCAGGCGAGGAAGGAGCGCCCGGCATGGCGCCTGGAGTGGTACTCGAGCTCGCCGGCGGTTGTGGGGTAAGTCTGGAGTTAGACAAGGCAGTAGGCGCTGACGCACAGTGGAGGTGTCGACGAAAATAAACTGCCTCTTCTTCTCGGCATACACTTTCTGTCTGTCAGCGGTCGCCGGCTCCGCGTTTTACCTCCTGCTCGGCAAACAGCTTTCCGTACACTTCGGTGACGGCTTCATCGTTGGCCAACGACGTAATGATGAGGTTGGCACTGGGCGTCAGTAATTACACAACTAGCAGTTGACGGCCGCTACGCGGCCGTTTAGAGTAGCTACACGGAATCAAAGACGTGCGGGTGATTCTATGCATCTCTACGCACCTACTGAGCTATTTTATGCAGGTTCTACGGTGCATGCAGGCTCGAAAACAGCCAAAGTATGCTCAAAAAGCAGTTGA